>OZ059798.1:1200000-1610809 GCA_964057025.1 Standfussiana lucernea
GCTTTGCATCCTCGTCAAATTCAAGGAGGTAACTATGCTAATGATTCTCGACCCGAATCAATAATAAAATGGGATTTTTTTGTATTTTTTTCTTAATATCGGAAATCGATAAGTGTACACCACCCGTATTAAAACGTGGCTCGTCTAATACTAGCCTTATAACCGCGCTTCCACACACACAAAAAAACGCAGACGTTTATTCGATAAACGGTTGATTCTCTTTTGAAAACGGCTTCATTCTGAAATAGTGTCAAATTAAAACAACTAAAAAAAGCAGCGTTTATTATTATTGACCAGGTACCGTAATTTATATTGATCATCTTTGTCTTCTATGACAACCTCCTGAATTTTGACGAGGTTGCACAACTACACCTTGTATAAACAAAAATTGAAATCTAATGATTTCAATTATACGCTATCCCTTACCCACTCTCAGAATAATACTAAAACATTCCTGCACTAACAGATCACGGTACCACAACACATCCAATAGCGAAAATTCTTTCACTAATGTGAAGCTACATTATCCCCTAGTATCCTAGGCATATACAGACGTTCACGGAAGACCATTTCCGACTATAAACTAGTCTCGTATCTTTTTTATTCCTATGTTCATTATATTTAATTCTATCATGATATTATGTTCTCCACAGAGGCCCAAAAAAGAGTCTGCAAGAACATTCAACGTTTGCAGAAGGCTTCCTTCAAGAAAATGAACGTATGTGATCTTTTCATCATAGACGCTACACATCCCCTGCATTTCTTCTCACTCATTACTACTTATGTTGTTGTTTTGTTGCAGTTTTCTTTCTCTCTGTAAATCTTTATTATTATTTTGTGTAAATCTTAATAAAGAGATTTGAAATAAAAAAGTTTTTCTTGTTGCTTTACCTCATTTGATGTTTTAGTCGTATGAAGATCAGGGTGTAAAGTTCTTCATCTCGCATAGACACGGGAGGATCCTCCAACTAAACGGGTGTTTTGTATGGTGGGCTACTGCCCGATAGTTATTGTTAGGTCAGCGCGATTTAGAATTATGATGTTAATTTTCCTTTGTGGCGCTGTGGTACTTTTTGCACTGTCCGCTGCAGTCGCAAACGTGACTGCTGAGAATGGGTTCTTTTCCTTGGTTTGATTCCCAGGTTGAGTCAAAAGATATTGGAGATCGCGTCTAAACTACTGAACGGAATGTGATTAATGCGGAATGATCGTTATTATGAAATAGGCATTTATACGAACAAAGTCAATTTGACGGATGTAACATCCAAAAGAGTGAGGGTTTATGATTTGTTTTTGTATACCAAGGAAGCGATGGATGGAGTGTATGAGGAATGATATAAAAGAAAAAGGAGTAAATGATAGCGTGACGGTTGACAGAGGAAAATTGAAGAACAATGACCTCCTTTTTTTAATGCCGTTTAAAAACGTGTTGCGGTGACCGCAAGTAACATGGGACTAGGTCAGGAAGATGAGATTATGATGATGTCAAGGAAACGATGGATCGATTGTGTGAGGAATGATATGATAGAAGAAGGACTAAATGATAGTGTGACGGTGGATAGGGGAGAATGGAAGGAGAACATGGGAGAATGGCAGGAAGATTTTGATACCTCAATAAATGAAAATGACTAATGACACCAACGATTTAATAAAACTTGTATTACAGTATAGCGAACTGTAGCAACATAACAGTGTAGTTAGTAAGAAGACTCATCAGACTCAATTGTAACGCAGCGTCTAAGTAGAACAGGCCACACACACGTATCTTGCTGAATGAAGCTCGATGTAAGCGCAGTACGTTCTTGCATAGTTTTCTCTCGTCATCTGTCAAATGTATAAAATATTACGTATAAATTAGAGTACAGCATTATTCTTACCATTGGACCAAAAGGAAAAGTCAGCCCCAAGAGAGATGGGCCGATGAAATTAATAAAACGGCGGGCCAAAACTGACCTTACTGTATTCGGTGGTAGCAGTAACTCCCTGGCTGAGGTTCTCTCAAAGAACCGTACTTGCACTTAAATGTGCGCTTGTGAGCCGTTAATATAGGACGTCGGTCTTTAGAAGAAGTTCATCTTTGTAGAACTCGTTCCCTGCCACTTATACATGCGTGACAGTCCCTTCCTAAACCTTTCTAAATATGTATTAAGAAAGAAAGTACCTGAAGAATTCGACATTAAAATAATTGCGCAAGTATCTTGGAGTTTTTCTGAGATCACTTTGTAAAATTTCTCACACTGCGCATTCTGTATTGATTGCCACGACAAGTCTTTTACCACCCATGTGTATATCGATAGCGATGCTACGATAGCTGAATCCTGTAATATGATAAACGACAAATGTTATGATTACAACGATTGATAGTAATCGGATTCGAATCCATGCAAGCAATCTACTATCTACTCTTTCTAACATAGTCATTATAATCAGCTGCACGAGACTTCTGAGCATAGGTCCAGACTTTGCTTACAGAGGTCGGGGAAAGTGTTATGGTTTTTTTCACCAGGAATTTTTCAGTAGCAGCCACAGAGTCTGGATTTGTGACCGGTTGTTGGCAATAGGGTCTGTATTAGCTACATGGGACTTAAACATATCTGGCAAACTGTGACTGTTTTATAAGGTACACCCCTGCCAAGCTCTTCAGGAATGACAAGGTGTGATGATATGTTATGATCAGCCTACAATATTCTCGTCATTCAAGGTTCCTCTTTGTGATCCATCACATTTGCTCAGTACGGTTTGATGGCTGTAACGAATTTTTTGGTTTGAAGAGGGTCAGGTTTCTTCACTTTTTCTTTCACCGTTCCGAGAAGTTATTTTATTACTACTGCCCCGACAGTGGGAATATTATAGACTGATGATACTGCTATGTTAATTGGACATGTGAGGAGGACTGATGAATGGCATGTGACTGAAGGAGTGATGAATCAAGATGAAGGCCAACAATAAGATGGATGGATTATGAGGGAAAAAAAAGTTTTGCAAAAAAATATATAATTTTTTATTTTACCCTTTTTAGCTATCGTATCACACACAAATCCTTGTCTAGTATCAATTTCTAGCTATTTTTATTTAAAAACCAAACTACTGAACCGATTTTAATGAAATTTCTATGGGACCAATCGGGAAGTATATCTTTTCAGAGAAGAGAAGAATTTTTCAAATCGGTTCATAAATGACGAAGTATGAGGTAAAAAACACGAAAAAATATACAACTGAATTGAGAACCTCCTCCTTTTTTCGAAGTCGGTTAAAAAGAAAGATAAAGGAGTAAATGAAACCGTGGCAGCTGACAGGGGAGAATGGTTGCAAAAACTTGTTGCGTCGACTCCAAGCATTATGGGATAACATCAAGAAGATGATGATAATAAAGTTAATTCAATTCCAAAAGCTTCATTAAAATGCATACTTGGATATGATAATACTCACGAACTGTATAACTCCACTCTTCAACATTTCAATCGTCACTTGAATGTAAACCAAAGCATGAATGAATATTTGTAAAGTGTTTAAAAGTAGCTGAAAAATTAAGCATATCGATTTTAATGATTGTTTCATGTTCAACATTTACAAAGACCAAAAAAACAAGTTACTTACGAAATAACGAAAACAGTTTATATGGATTTCATAGCATCTTAATATATCAACATAAGCCTGAAACATTTTCTTGCAAAAAGTTTCTCGAAGCCTGTCTCCCCTAGCTTGAGGATTTAAAGCTTTCATGTTCCATTGAATCACTTTTTCTTCCAAATGTTTTACGATTCCAATGAAATAAGCTATTTTAAATTCATAAAAAATAACAAAGTAGCAACTAAACATTTTAGAGAAGGACAAACCTAACTTTAAAAGGAAATAACTGAACACAAACAGATAGCCACACAGCGAAGCAATAACAGCAACCCAATTCCAAGTGACGATCTGTCTAAAACTGGTTTCATCGTTGAGAAATCTGTGCACTTTTTGGAAAGTCAGAACAAACTCAATTTTAGTGTTAGTTTGAATGATACTAGTAACTAAATTTAGAGCGAATCCCGCACAATTGTAGACGAGGTCATAATAAGCAACAACGTACATGAAAGTAGTATCTCCTAAATATTCTTTGTAAAAGTATAAAGTATAGACACGGTGAACGGTGGACATACTGAAAGCCAGAGCTCCAAGAATAGAAACAAAATTAGAGATAAAACTATTTGGAGTAATAAAGTTGTCTTTGATGCGAAAGTTAGGACATAACATTAAATATTGCAACATATTAAACGGCAACAGCATCGACTGTATATCTTTATCCACTGTATTTTTTAAAGGAACGCCCATAGTATATTCTTTTATGAAACTACGTTTTTTCTTCATTTTTAGTAGAACACTATTTATAACTTCCTCATAAATGATGATATAATGATTGGATTAAAAGTACACAAAGATGCCATTTAGGTATTGGAAACAATTACTTAATATTTTCATGGTTTGCTGTTAAAAAAATTGGATAATTATCTTAGCATCTATCAAGGTTATTGAAACTATAAATACCGAATTGCTGATATCCAATATAATCTAATTCTTTATGCTTTCACAGTGTGTCTTCTTCTTCCTTCTATCTCTGTTACTCTTCTTCTCATGAGTCACCCCCTTTTAAGCCAAATCACCTTTGAAAAAGGCCATCTATCCATTTTTTTGGCCTTCCTCTACTCTTATAGCCATCCGCATTCATACTCACATCTTTCCACAAGACAACAATGTCTATCAAAGAATATGATCTGATTTGATATTATGACCTTTGTGGTGGTAATCATAATAATTAATGCAACAGCTGGTAGGTGAGACCCATCTAAACTTATGTGTTGTCGAATGCCAATTGTTTCTTTGGACTAATGTTCACCATCACATTCATACTCAAGACATCTCTCTGATTTCTCTGCATCACAGCTTTTCAGGCATTTGTCACGTTCTCTTCTTTCTTTATCGTAATCTGGTGATAGAGTTTGTATGCCACCCATAAGTCTCTCTCTCTTTACATGCCGTCGAGAAATATCTTTCAGGCATGCTGTGTTTTCCTTCACCGAAGTAAGTGAATTATACAATACGCACAAGATTCCGAATAATATAAAGAAAAATAAGATTAATAGCGAACAATCAAAGGAATATTTTTTTTGGAAAACATTTATTTAAAAATCATTAGTGGTTAGTCAATAGATGTAGTAACATGTCAGGTATGAACAATAACATAGCAACGCTATGTTTAATAAAGTTGAACCCCGAATTCCATGAAAAGATTTTCCCAGAATTGTACCTCTTCGTCCTCAGGTGCATACCCAGCCTTCAGCTCGTCGCCAATGTCCAGATATTCTTTGTTTTCAAGAGTATACGGTAACCACTTCGCACCCAAGGAATCATCAGGAGTCGGGTTTCTGAAATGACAATAAAACAAAATTGCATTATTTTGGGTCAAGTAATGACATTAAAGTCATACACACGAGTGGGATTGTAGTTGGGATTTTAATAATCATATTGGGTGCAATTGCAAACTGGTGGAGATACCGGCGTCGTTGCAAAATAAGGCTCTAACCTGACCTCAGCGAGTTGGCTTCGACTCCGCATGGATTACGAGGAGTCCAAAGGACCAAGATCCTAGAGTCCCGAGAAATGGATTTATTAAAATACTGAATAATATTTTTGTTCAGGCATTGGCCAACTATGTACGTGTTGGGTAACATTTTTCCTACGATATCGTGTTGTGGTTATACGAGTAAATTACGATATTGAAAATTAATTATAGAGTCAGTATGGGGTGGAGAAGATTTGGTAAGTTAAGCGATGAGCTAGAATTTGATCAATAATTGTTTTCCATTCATAAATAAATTCCAAGCTGCACTTACCCGTATTTAGCGAAATTGGTCCAAAGTTTTGTGACTTTCTCAATGTATTGGAACTCGATAGAGCTCATGTCAATAGCCTGATCTGCTACACTAAACAAATACATTAAGTCATCAGCATGGGCGACTACTGGCTTATCTCCAACCACATCGCCTATTCCCATTAATTCAGACATAATATTTAATTTAGAAAAGAGAGTGAATTTGTACAAATATGCCTTGTTCTTCTGAGAGCGAGACAATAGTTTAATTCATCTAATCGTCGGGAATACAAACACATCCATGCCATAATATCTTTCTAGTTTTTCCCAGTCATCTGGTATTGAAATCGCATTCTTGAAATAATATTCCTTGATTCTTTTCCCAAGTTCTAATTGTTTATTTACTGGTAAATCGAGTGACATTGGATATGAAACAAAGAACTGTGGATAGTTTCTGGCTTGCTCAAGACTTTCCCTGAAATCACCAAATGTGCCTATGCATATAAGGCCTTCATCGGCTGTGTATCCTACCATAATATCGACTCCTTCGTGAACACCATAGACACTGCACCAATCATATCTCCATAGAAAAATCTCTCATTGTTCCCAAAATCTTTTTCATCAGCAACACTAAAATAAATTTCGTTATTGGTCCTTACTTTTTCGGAATAAGTTATAGGAACTTTGGCTTGTATAAGTGAATCGGCTGGTTGATTTTTTAAGAATTCGTATACTTCCTTAACGTCTTCAGAATAGAATCCTAATTGTCTTGCCAATGCGAAGCCTCTTTCACGTGGTTTGTATGACTGTGCCCAGAACCCAATGCTGACGCCGCTCTGAACAATGGCTCTCTTGAATAAACTCTTTGACATAGGTGATATTAAGTGGTATGAGGTACTGGCCCCGCCAGCACTCTCACCAAATATGGTGATATTTTTTGGATCACCACCGAAATTAGCAATATTTTCCTTTACCCATTTGAGAGCTAATACTTGGTCTTTCATACCAGCGTTTCCAGGCACATCTTCTGTTTCCAAAGAAAGGAAACCAAACACTTCGAGTCTGTAGTTGATCGTGACAAGGACAACATCTTGTCTTACAAGGAACTTAGGACCGTATTCGGTATCATCTCCAGTGCCAGATACGAAACCTCCTCCGTGTATCCAGAACATGACAGGTAAAGGTTTGTCAGGGTTGACTACTGGTGTGTAAACGTTTAGATAGAGACAGTCTTCAGAGCCACTTCGATTTCCTGCGAGTTCATCAAAGAACAGTTCGTACTGAGCGCACTTAGAGCCAAATTCCTTTGCACAGCGAACTCCTTCCCATGGTGATGGATGTTGTGGGGCCTATGAACAGTATAGAGAGTATGTTGGTGAATAAGTAGGGAAAAACAAAAGCCAGATGTACTTAAAGAGGCCACTTCAGACAGGGCACCTGTACACGACATAATATAAAAAAGAAAAAAAATGAAGATGATAAAATAATTGAAATTACTTTATCAACTTAATGATGTTTTACGTGATCGGAAAGTATTTCTACACATTCTTCGATCAATGAATAATTGCAATTCGAAAAAAATAGATATAATTCATTCAATATCACACTATTTGTGTGTTTGTATGTTTGCTCTTTGCTTCATGCCTCGACAAACGCCTTGCAAAATACACCGAAGAGCATCAGCCAGTGGAGCAAGCAAGATTTAGAAGCAAGTATTCAACTATGGACCACATCCATTCATTAGAACTAATTATAGAGAAATAGGAAGAAATGAAAAGCCCGCTCTACCTAGCGTTCATTGACTACGCTAAAGCATTTGACTCTATTTCCCATATCAGCATGTGGAAAGCCTTACAGGAATGCGACGTACCATCAGAAACTATAGAGCTCATACAAAACATATATATATAGGAAAAGCACAAGTAGAGTAGTATTGGATAGATAGAGATGGCTTGATGAAATTTTTAAAGCAGCGGGAAAAGAAGGGACTCATAAAGCAAGAGACAGAATTATATGGAAGGAAATGGAGGAGGCTTTTACTCAATGGAGAGGTCCTTAATAAATAAATAAAGTAATAAAGAAATATGATTATTAAATTAAACTTAGTCAAGAACAATTATAAGTACAAAAAAATAGAATACATTAATGCATGCTCTTTAATCATTATATTATTGATTTTTATTAAGGAAATAAAAAGGCTTGTTATTATATATCATCATGTTTGCTCTTTAACGCTGAATGGCTAGATGGATTTGGATAATGTTTTGTAAACAGATAGGCAATAAGTGGAAAAACACATAGGCTAAAAAAATCGAAATTAAAGTTTATTCAAGATAGTATGAGCTGACTCCTAAAAAACCCAATAGCATGGTGCACCACATTAATGTAGTATGCTGAAAATTTAAATGTGAGTATCAAGATTATAGATCTATAGATCCAGTTACCTTGAACCTGAGTTCCCCGAGCGGCGGCTGCGCGTACGGTATCCCCTTGAAGCTGCAGTACGTGCCGCCGTACTCGTTCTGCACCAACTCTCCCTCCAGCAGGCCCTCACTCACCATCACTTGCACCGCCGTCGACGAGATCACTCCCAATACCACACACGACAATACAATGCTTAGTACTGATGCCATTTTATCATCGACATCACCTGTTATGTCTTCAGTGTTTTAATTACAATTTGTGACTAGGCATAAAGTTCAATTTCGTTTAAAACAGACACATTACATTCTGTTTTGTACATAATTAATGTGAATGGAAAATACAGATCTATGTGACCAAGTGCGTCTGTGTACAGATATATACGTAGTCTTAAAGATACAAGTCTTGATCAATATCTTTACAAGATACCGTATCAAGCTTACTTAATACGTGAGTACCATTAGCGAAGCTGATAAAAAAGACGGGTTTGTGACAGAGTTCTGCTTTGATAATAATGATTCGGATTAGATAAAAGTTCGTTAATCAGTTTTCATCCGAAAACAACAGGCTTGATTAAATGAAATTTTCGTTATCTACCACAAGAATTGCATTTGTTTTGATTTATGAATCATCTTTACTGATTAACTAGGGAATCTTGTGAAACAAGTTAAAGCTATTTAACCAAACAATAATACAAGTACCACAATACACTTGCGCACAAAATCTTAAGCGGTACTAGGATTACAATAATGCGAACTGCAGCAACACAGCGGTATAGTTGGTGAGAAGCGCCGCCAGGTGCAGTAGTAGACACACGTCTATGTAGAACAGTCCACAGGCGCGCATCTTACTGAACGATGCTCGGTGCACGCGCCTCACGTTCTTGCATAGCTTCTTCTCTTCTTCTGTAACATAATTATAGTTTTAAAACACAATTAGTAATTGCTTCTCATGTGATATTTATGGAGTGTGCTTCAAATCTCACATACCTGCACAATTTGACGTCAGAATATAACCACATGTATCCTGTGCATCCTCTACAGCTATATAGAACGCCTCGCAGTACAGACTTGGTATAGTTTGTAACATCAAGTTCTTGAACATCCTAATGAAACTTAAAAATGCTGTCAACAACGCAAAAAAAATAAAACAAAATTGTAAGGCACTAATAATTGAAAAAAAAAACTACATAGTCAGTAGGTAGTGAATTTAAACTGATAATGGAACAGTATTTCAAAATTGAGGACACAACTTGCCTCAAAAAAACAACAAAACAAAAAACAAAAACAGTTTTTACGTAAGGGCAATAAAAAAAATGTACGTACTTGAAATATTGATTCGGTAGCGTGATTGAAAAAAAACTATATTCAACTTATAACGTAAAGAATCTTTAATTAAATTAATTATGCCATTACTGCTTCTTCTTGCTAATTTAAAAGAATTCATCATCATCAGTTCAGCCCGGAATCAGCCACTGCTGGGTATAGGCCTTTCTCCTCATCATTCATCATTATTCTCCATCCTCTATTGGTCGTCATATCAGTAGTGTATGTATTCAAGCCTTATATCTTTCACAAAGTCCACTAATCGTACATCGTTCTAAGGAACGCTAAGGACTAACAGTGTCACGCTAAAACCAAATCCGGCTGTTTGTAGGCCCATTACTGAATCGACACTATTTGGAGAGATACGCAACCTCGACATGGGGAAGAGTAAGGAAATGTGAAGTGACGATAGATTTACCACTTCGGCGTCCACCAATAACAATCGCAATATGTTCTGCTACAGACAGAGTCTGCGGTGCGCTTGTGCAAGTTATGTGTTATCATATTGATGGGGTAGACTGTACGAACGCGAATACGCGTGTAGGAAAAACTATTTAAACATGCCTTCCTCAATGGCAGCTGGACTTCTCAGAACTCTGCCTTAGGATTGAGAAAGACATGTGAAGAATGCTTAGGGAACGTGTTCTGTTAGAATACGTAGCAGTGTCCTTAGTGGACCTATACGCTTAGGTCTAACACGCAAATGTCCTTTCTTTGGCATTGTTCGTCGTTTCGTTGAGCTCCTTGAGTTATGAGTCGAGCTACATGATAACTGACAAATGCTTGCACTGGCTGGACAGGTCCACTCAAATCTGTGTGGTTCTTTCTTCAAAAGACCATCTCAGACACTCATCTGCATAGTCCTCATGTGAGTTTATCAAGATTATGTCTGGACCTTAAAAGAGACTATGACCTCTGAGTTTGTTTCGGTTGTTTCTTCTCAGAGTAGTCAGATACGAAACACCGGCCTCATCTAGTTTTAAAAAAAGAAGACGTGTAAAAGTGTTTGTAAAAACCTATTTGCAAAATAAACATCATTTATCATTTATCATTTAACAGTCACGTACTGGGGCAATTATTGTACCGGATTACATGCCTTAGAGATGGGTTCGTAGTACATTATAAATAATAAAGTTAACGTAACTGTATTCTTAGATATTCCCTAATCCAACCTACATGGTCCGAGTAGAAAAAAAAAGACATGGCGATGTGACAGCTTTTTGAAAGGGCGGATTGTCAAAGAATAGAATACTGATGGCTTGGTTTGGTTTTCAGAGGCAACGGATTCGGTATTTTTATGGACGTTATAATGTTGATTAGGGTCGTGTTATATAATTCTGGTGTACTTATTAATTACCTATGTGCTTGTTGCTGATTTAAAACAATTTGTAAGAAATATAACTTTCTAGGTTATTTAGTGATTTGTTCTTTAATAGGTTCTGCTTCTGGTTTCTAAAATCAGAAGTGGGATTACCACGCGTTCTAGGCCGTTGGCTATCTATTTAAATACTCAGTACGGTGTTAAAGTAGTGTTGTGATTATTGTGTGCAAATTTCTCAACCGTAAGTACCTATGGAAGTTTTGTTTCTTACAAAATGTCACGACGTTCGTCTCGGTCTAAAAGACGTAGACACTCTCGTGAGCGACAATCTAGTGGCAGTTCTCGCAAAAATGGTCGCGATAATTCGGATGATCGTGATACACCACCGATTGTCACACACCATTGTCAGAATAGTCCAATGGACCGTAGAGACAGGTCATCTGGACGTCGTAGTGTTCGCGTAGCCCACATATTCGCCCTCGTGGTCGTAGATATCGCGAAGATTCGTATGATCGCCGCGACAACACGTGCGATGTAGCCCTTAATCGAGTTCTTACGAGATTAGAAGTAATTGAGTGTAGATTGCCAACAGTATCTGATAGTCCGCAGCAGTGATAGTCCGTTGCATCCAACCAGCGAGAGACGGTTATTGTCCTCCCTTCTGGTCGTACCAAGCCCTGATAGTAAGCAAGGTTCGGGCGTAACCGAGACAATAACTGACGAGGTATAGGATAACTTGCGTGCGACAGATGTGCATAGCGGGGATACCAACGTAGCGAACAGTATTGTTGGTGCCTTAAGTGCGCTTTTAAAAACAATGTTTCATAACTTTTACATATCACCGTTTGATCCAAGTGTCCAACGCTAAGCTAGCATGTTAAGATCTTGTAAATTTTTAATTAGTTTATGTCAAACCCAAACATGACAATAATGCTGCTCGTGATCGTGCCTCCTCTAATAACTCGTCTAACCAACGTAAACGTGAGGCACCTACACAAGTCAGACAATAGCAGTGTCACTTGTCACATTTGCGGCAAAACGGGTCATAAGAAATGGTGTTGTCCATTGATTTTTATATTAAAAATGACATATGGTCTGGCCAATGCTCCAATCGTCTATCAGAGGATTATGTCTTAAACATTAAAACTTCTCATTGACACCGGTACGATTCTAACCTATATCGATGACTGAAAACTTGGTAGATGTAGGTCTTAAAACGTTAAGAGACGCTGTACAGATACTCTTACAGCCGCTGTATTTTCCATAAACTTAAAAAGTGTACTTTTCTAGACATTGAGATTGAGTACCTAGAGCAACTTATTGGACATGGTCAGGTACGGCCGAGTCCAGGTAAAGTAGATGTACTTGTACGTTCTTCAAAATCTAAAAATGTGAAAGTAGTTTGCCAGTTTCTGGGGCTCGCTGGGTATTTTCGCCGTTATATTGCTGGCTATGCCTCTAAGACAGCAAGCATAGCAAGGCTGCTAAGGAAAGGTGAACGTTTTTCATGGGGCTCTAAGCAGGACGCTGCTCGCGACTATATATAAATCGCTTACCTAATGAACTGGTTTTAACGATATTTGACCCCCAGTTTGTTACAGAGCTTCTCACAACCAATCAGCATTTATCAGGATACTTGTGTAAATGAAGATCGAAAACAGCCACGTACATTTGCTGTGGGTGACTTCGTGTTTTTAAGCAAAGTTGCTCAGACTACTGGAAAACTCCGGCATGCGCGGCCCGCATAGGGTTGGCCGAGCGCTGCCACACCACCTTCTATGGCAAAAAGACTTAAGCTGCTGCCGAACATATTATGATGTTATGGCGTGGCGAGTGGATGCCGGATATGTGCTCAGCTCTCTTTGAGAGTGGTGAGATTTGTTATGAGCAAGCATAACTTTTGGGCCTCTGCTCTGTTCCGCGGTCATAGTGGAGACATGCAGAACTTTTGGGCCTCTGTCTCAATGACGCGATGTATCACAAATTCATAGCATGCTAACGTTTGGGCCTCTGCTTTGTTCCGCGGTCATACTGGAGACATGCAGAACTTTTGGGCCTCTGTCTCAATGACGCGATGAGTCACAAATTCATAGCAAGCATAACCTTTGGGCCTCTACTATGTATTCGTGAAAACGACAAGCAAACGTTTGGGCCTCTGTCGATAACAATGTATGGCAAGTGATGGAAATCCGGATTCTGTCATTAGCGATGCATTGAATCTTTTGGATTTGAAGCTGTTTCAACTTTAAATTCAGTATTGGTGGTCTTTGTTGCTGGCGCTTGAGTGCACGCTTGCGCCTGTTACACTGGTCAAATTCATGAACTCTAACTTACAAAACTACTTCAGGTTGAATACGCTTCAAACCATTGTGGTCATGTTATTTAATTACTCATGTGCTCTTATGTATTTTCAGTTAATGATGATGATCAAAATAATGATGATGGCCAGGTTGCAAGAGGTGGATCAGATGCGAATGATGGGAATGAAGTTGCGGTCGAGGACGCCACGCTATCAGGAACGGCCGTCTTAGATATTCCCTAATCCAACCTACATGGTCCGAGTAGAAAAAAAAAGACATGGCGATGTGACAGCTTTTTGAAAGGGCGGATTGTCAAAGAATAGAATACTGATGGCTTGGTTTGGTTTTCAGAGGCAACGGATTCGGTATTTTTATGGACGTTATAATGTTGATTAGGGTCGTGTTATATAATTCTGGTGTACTTATTAATTACCTATGTGCTTGTTGCTGATTTAAAACAATTTGTAAGAAATATAACTTTCTAGGTTATTTAGTGATTTGTTCTTTAATAGGTTCTGCTTCTGGTTTCTAAGAGTATATAATGAATTTCTTAAACGCAAGCGTAACGTTTCCTTTACCGAACTTTTCATCATATGTATATCTTAATATATTATGTTTGCGCCCTCTCGTCTTATTAGAATCACATTTTATTATTGATTTGTCTTATATGATCTGATAGTGTTCGATGCAATAATTGCAATCGACCACGTTTTGCTGACCTAGCGACACAACACGGCCGCACTAAGTGCGCCGCGAGCTCAGTGCATAACGGACAGCTACCGGGTGCATTCATTTCCATCTTTTTCTCAGCAATAAACCCTTTTAAGTTGATTGAGTGTTTAACTTAGTAGCGTAGCGAATACCACCAGGTACCACTTAGTCGCGTCCCCTACATTATGGTCCTTCGAGCCTCTAAAAAGGACTTCGCGGTTGGACTTTAGTTTTTCGGGACTGAAGACTCGTGAAGTGAACTTGAACTGAACCAGTGACACTTTGGATTGCAGCGGTTCTTAGCTTAGCAGTGACTGTGGTGGTAACCTTAGCGAGACTTTAACAGCAGTATATTGAGTTGGAGTGCCCAATATATTCGCTCAGCGGTAGCAGCAAAAGTGGTGCTCAGGGTGTGCCCTTCCAGCAGCAGTGAGTTCAGAGCTCACACTAGCGACACTAGCGGATCACTGGCGTGGGAAACAACCCTCGTCAGGTTAGCAGCGACAAAGGATTTTTCCAAGTAAGATCGTTCAATTTTTCTTACACCAGCAACGAGATGGAGAGCCTTTATTTTATTCAATCTGAGATTGCGGAGAGCATTAGAAAACTCCTCGTGAATTTTAAAAAGGATAGCGTAGAGCGTAAAACTTTAGATTACTTTAAGCATAAACTCGAGTTGCTTGAGAAGTACTGGGAGGACTTCCAAGTGAATCATGAAAAGATTCTTCCTTATGAACCGACGAATCATAAATATTTTACCAAGTCTGAATTTGAGAGTACTAAGCAACTCTATCTAACAGCGAAGGAGCTTATTAATCAACATAAAGAACAGTTGATGCAGCAAGCTCAGAAATCGCCGTATCTTCCTCAAACAGCACAGCTAGAGGCGCCCGGCACTTCAGTGAGTCAGCCGGAACCGCCAGCAACAGCAGCAACACCGATTTTCAAGTCAAGAGGGTCCAACAGCAAGCTTGACGATATGCACCATAAGCAGTCGGTCAATTTTAAAGCGTTTCTTAGAGCAGTTGACAATATTAATGTTGAAGCTATCGTTGACAAGTGGGAGTTCGAAGACGCCCTTCGAACCCTACAAAATCGGTGGACTACTATTGATAACCTACATTGGGAGATCATCGGTGAATCGGGGGAAGAATTAGCAGACGACTATGAGTATAACTTTAGCAAAAACGAGCGTACTTTTAATAGCTTGAAAAAAGCTATTAACTCCAAGATGTGGTCAACATCTTATCGCGAGAAATCCACTCCACAAATGGATATTCCTGTATTTACAGGACATTACCAGCAATGCATGCCTTTTAAGGATCTATTTAGCGAAGCAATCCACAAGAACAACGCATTATCTAACGCACAGAAAATGCAATACTTGAAAGGCAAGTTAAAAGGTGAAGCGGAGCGTTTAATTCAGCACCTTCCAATCAGTACCGACAACTATAATGTTTGTTGGGAGATTCTAAATCATCGATTTGATAACAAGAGGATTATCTTTACAGCGCACGCCAATGTGTTCCTGAATCTTCCCAATATTCAGCAGCAATCATTTTCAGCCTTTAAAAAATTGCATGACGTCACGTTAGAGAGTCTGCACGCCATCAAAAATTTAGGTGCGAATATTAGCACGTGGGACCCTCTAATTGCACATATCTTGTCGCAAAAGCTGGATAGTGAATCTTATTCCGAGTACATAGAGTCGTTAAAGAACCCTAGAGAGCTACCAGTTCTGCAAGAGTTTTTAGAATTTTTAGAAAATAAATTCACTAGTCTAGAAACATCTCGTCGACGACAAGACACCAGCGGCACTCAGCACCAAGCGGGGTCGTCAAAATCATTTCCCAACAATCGAAAATTTAACAGTAATTATAAATCGAACGATAATAATTCCAAGAACTCAAAAGCAATGCACGTGCAAGAAATCAAATGTCCACATTGTTTTGCTGAGCATAAATTACACAATTGCGAAAACTTTATTCGAATGCCGAAGGAAATGAAACTTAAAACCCTCAAACAACTGAAATGTTGTATTAATTGCATTTTTAATCACAATGGCAATAAATGCCATTCCAAGAAACGGTGCCTCACGTGTTCAGGCAGGCATCATACATTAATGCATGACTGTTTTGCTGACGGCAAACAAAATAATACCAATGATGAAGATCTCAAGCAAGGAGAGAATTCAAAGCAAAGCAGCGGCAATGGTGTTCACACATCTCAGCAAAATCTCACCGAGATTCTTCTTACTACAGCGTTAATAAGGGTGACAGCAGCAGATAACACTCAGCTTGTCCTGAGAGCTCTCATCGATCAGGGCTCACAGGTATCGTTGATTACAGAGAAGGCAGCTCAGCAGTTAGGTTTAAAACGACAACAATTTGATGGAGCAGTTTCCGGAGTAGGAGAAAAGGAATCTAACTGTACGGGCAAGCTAAGCATTACATGCCATTCTATGTATACCAGCTTTAAATTTCATACGGATGTTTTGATTATGAAAAGCCTTATCAAAAACTTACCAAATCGATCCTTCAAAAAGCCTTCGTGGTCGCATTTGGAACATATTAATTTAGCGGATCCAGAGTTCAATACAAGTCGTCCCGTTGACTTGATACTCGGGGCAGACGCCTATGCTCTTATCATGCTAGATGGTATGATAAGAGGTCCTGATTCGTCTTCGCCCTTAGCTCAGCAAACCCAGCTCGGATGGGTACTATGTGGAACCGTAAAACCACAATTCCATTGTAACGTCATCATGAATAATACAGCGGATATTCATAAATTTTGGCAAATTGAAGATATTTACGAGCAAAATGAAATGTCAGCGGAAGATCAGCAATGCGTCGAATATTATCTATCAACAATTAGGCGTCTTGAAAGCGGTCGTTATGAAGTTAGGTTGCCGATGAAGCAGCAAGCGAGCGAAAAATTAGGTTCGTCAAAGGAAATAGCACTAGCGCAATTTAGGAACCTTGAGAAAAAGTTTAGCAAGCAAGAATCTTTAGCTCAGCAATATAAGCTATTTTTAAGTGAATATGAAGAGTTGGAGCATATGAAATTAGCGACCCCTAGCAGCGATGGAGTAGAGTGTTTCTTACCACACCATGGGGTTCACCGAGTGGAATCCTCCACTACGAAGTTACGTGTCGTATTTAATGCGTCCGCAAAAACTTCATCGGGACTTAGTCTCAATGATGTCATGCATCAAGGACCAAATTTGCAGCAAGATCTGCAGGCACTTTTACTTAAGTGGAGACAATATAGATGCGTATACACTGCCGATATCGAAAAAATGTATCGGCAGATATTAGTAAGCGAATCGGATCAAAAACTCCAGAAAATCTTTTGGAGAGCTCAAACTGGACAACCAATTAAGGCATACCAGTTAACAACGGTTACATATGGCACGAATTCAGCTCCCTTTTTAGCGATGATGACCCTTCGAAAATTAGCAGCGGATGAGAAGCATAACTTTCCTACAGCAGCAAGAATAATATTGGAAAATTTCTATATGGATGATCTAGTATCGGGGGCTCACACTATCGACGAAGGAAAAAGCAGCATAGCAGAACTAAATTCGTGTCTAAGCAGCGGCGGATTTTTGCTGAGAAAGTGGTCAGCAAATGAGAAGGAGCTATTGGAAGACATAAGTTCATCGCAGCAAAATGATCAAGCACGATCATTCATTTTCAAAACTGAGAACACAGCTAAAACTCTCGGCTTGAGATGGGATCCAGAAACAGATGAATTCACTTTCCAATATACTTCAACAGCGGATACTACAAAGCTTACAAAAAGATTGCTTCTATCGGAAATATCCAGGTTATTTGATCCTTTAGGTTGGCTGGCACCGCTAACAACAAAATTCAAATTGTTGTTTCAAAAGGTATGGCTAGATGAAATTCAATGGAGCGATGAAGTTTCAGCTGAGATCAACGATGAGTGGATCAAATTAACTGAAGATATGGGATGTATTAGCAGATTCAAAATTCCACGATGGTTGCAAAGCAAACGAGATGACCTTGTCCAATTACACGGGTTTTGTGATGCATCTCTCAAAGCGTACGCAGGTGTCGTATATGCCAGAATTGTATCAGAAACTGAAGTATCGGTAGTGCTAGTCGCAGCTAAAACAAGATTAGTACCAAACAGCAAAACCGTATCGCTTCCTAGATTAGAATTATGTGCAGCGGAGCTATTAACCAGACTACTAACAAAAGTAGTCACTAGCATGAGTAGCATGGATTACGAAATCTATGCTTGGAGCGACTCTAAGGTCGTCGTCAGCTGGATACAAGGCTATCCGGAACGATGGAAGCCTTTTGTAGCGAATAGGGTGAAGAAAATTATTAGCGTGACATCACCAGAAGTTTGGCATTACGTTTCAACTAAGGAAAATCCAGCCGATTCAGCGAGCAGAGGACAATCCATTACACAATTAATGGAGCATAAGTTGTGGTGGCGAGGCCCAGCTTGGCTATCAAAACCCGACTTTAAGCCAAAGCGAGAGCAAGCAGAGTATGCAACGGAAGAAGAGGCCCGGAAGCTAGTTATAACCGTCCAAAATAGCAATCCCGAAGATAGCGTAGTTGAAGATTTACTTAATCGCCACAGCTCATTCGTAAAAATAAATCGCATTGTAGCATGGTTATTACGTGCACTTGCACGGACAAGTAAACAAAGGCCGTCATATCTCACATTACAAGAGCTGAGGAAAGCAAAATTAATTATAATTAAAAGCATACAGCGCAGTGAATTTACATCGGATATCGAGAGTTTAATGCATAACAAACTTGATTCCAATAGCAAATTATTAAATCTGCAGCCGTTTTTAGATGAAAGCGGTATATTAAGAGTCGGAGGACGCCTTAAAAATGCCAACATTAGCTCTGATATGAAACATCCAATAATAATCCCATATAGTGGGAGATTAACGGAACTTCTTATCCAGCAAGCACATGAGCACTCCTTCCATGGCGGAGCTCGACTCACCTTGTCTTTATTGAGACAGCAATATTGGGTAAATCAAGGAAATAGAGCTACCAAAAAACAGCTTCGTAAATGCGTGACCTGCAAAAAACAAGAACCCAGAAAGCTACATCAAATAATGGGAGACCTGCCCGAATGTCGATCTAATCCAGCGCCCCCATTTTATCATACTGGAATAGACTATACGGGGTTCATTCGAGTAAAAGCAAATAAAGGAAAAGGCATAAAAACAACAAAGGGGTATATCGCCTTGTTTATTTGTATGGTTACAAAAGCGGTCCATATAGAGCTAGTCGCCGACCTTAGCAGTTCGTCATTCATAGCAGCGTTACGTCGCATGGCAGCACGACGAGGGACTCCAAACCACATCTATTCGGACAATGGTACGAACTTCGTAGGTGCCAACAGGATCCTTCAGGAGGAACAGCTACAGTTTGAGGGAATTTTTAGCGACACATTTTACAGAGAAATAGCGGAGATGAGAATAGAATGGCATTGGAACTGCCCCTCTTGGCCGAGTGCTGGAGGAATCTGGGAGCGATCTATTCGGAGTCTGAAACAACATTTAAAAAGAGTAATAGGAGAACAAGCTTTTACATTCGAAGAATACAGCACAATCTTGTCTCAAATTGAAGCGAGCCTTAACTCAAGACCGCTGTGCCCAATATCCGAGGATATCGATGACATCGATTTTCTCACGCCAGCGCATTTCTTAACTACTCGTGCCGGTCTTACCGTCGTAGACACGGCACAAGACGCGAGGACAAGATGGTACTTAGTGAATAAGACGTTCCAAGATATATGGAAGCGGTGGAAAGCGGAGTATCTTAGCCAGTTATCGATACGCAGCAAGTGGTTAAAAGCACAGAAGAATATAGAAATAGGAGATATGGTAACCATTCATGACGATAATTTACCCCCGGGAAGATGGCCTGTTGGTCGGGTGGTAGAGGTCCATCCAGGAAAAGATGGAGCTGTCCGGGTGGTGACTTTAAAAACAAAAAATGGTTTAATAAAGCGGCCCATTATCAAGCTTTCTATCCTACCAATAGCGGAAAAGGAAGCGAGCAAGCAAAAGACAAATGAAAGCGAAGCAAAAAAGCAGAATCAGCAAAGTAATGAAGCTAAAACGGAAGAGAAAGCGAGCAGGCAGTCCAACAGCTGTCCTAAAATCTATAGTATAGCATTATCATTGCTATTTTTTATAAGCCTTATACTGTCTACTGAAGCAAATTACAAACTAACAGCATTCGATAGCAATCAAACATTATACTTTGACCCTTTGGGACAAATGCATCTAATTCGTGATCAGTGGAAAATCGTAACCTATTACAATATGTCTCCTTACTGGCAAGGAGACAAAGCGGTCACACAATTTTCCCAATATCTCAAGAAAACATGTGAGAAAATTCAAGAGCAGAGCCATTGTAAAATAATCATCCTACAAATACAACACGAGTACGATGAACTACAATATTTATTATAATCAGCTGTTGCTCAATCAGCACTTTGGAGCGCGTTCGCGAACTCGACGCGGGCTTATCAACGCTGTCGGATCCTTAGCTAATTCATTGTTTGGAGTACTGGATCAGGAATTCGCAGAAAAATACAAGCGTGACATTGAACTTGTGCAAAGGAATATAAACCACCTTAGTCAGCTGTACAGGAATCAGACATCGGTCATAGAAGCGGAGTATAATATCTTAAAGAGAACAGAAGAGACAATCGAGAAGCAGCATAAGATAATTAATAAACATTTGAATTATTTAGACAGCGTTACCACGACATTGCAGCAGGAGATTGACGTAATGTCTATTCAGCAAGATTTCTCTTTAGCAGCGTTAGCGACCATAAATATGATTCAAAATTTAAAGCGGATTCAGGATACTTTTCTTGACACTGTGACTGAGATCTATCATGGTCAGATCAATCTGCATCTTTTGACTCCACAACAACTCCGTGGGGAGTTACAGATTGTGTCTAGTCAAATATCTAAAGAGCTAGCATTACCCATAGATAACATTCAGTTCAATCTGTATGAGATCTACAAATTATTAAAAGTTAAAGCAAGGATGACGGACGAATATTTCATATTTGAAATTACCTTACCGTTAATTAGCAGAGATACGTTCCAGCTATACAATTTGATACCAGTGCCGGTTCAAATTAACAAAAGTATGATCAGCATCAAGCCAGCGTCAGAATACGTCGCGATCAACTTGAGAAGAGATTCATACGTAACAGCCAGCGTCAGCGATCTTCACAGTTGTGAATACCAAGCGGAAACCTACCTTTGTCGTCTTCGAGGGCCTGTCCATAGTTTAGGTCTTGATGAACAATTCTGCGAAAAGGAGAAGCTATCCACTTGCAGGATGATAAAATCTAGCTGTGAAAACAAATGGGTTCCATTACACGACTTTTCTACCTATTTGTATTTCTGTTGTGACTCATACTCTTTGAGAGTCATATGCGACGACGACTTACAAACGAGCGAAGTCAGCAAGGCTGGACTTATTCAGCTAACTAAGCAATGCATTGTGAAGGGACACGATGTAACACTTTATTCTCATCAGCAATTAGAGAACACGCCTCATCTTAAGCCAAATATACTCGAGACAAAATTAACTCCCATAAATCGTGTAATCAGTAATCTTACGCTACCTATCCAAAATTTCCAAGACTATAAAGTCAACGAGGATACCACACCGATACACGATTCTTTAAAGCAACTCGGTGAACAAATTGAATTGATGAAAAAATCAGCCCCGCAGACAGAGGTTTTAACGATACATGACATACATCAGTACGCGTTGTCGTATGGCCTACTAGCAGCAGCTGTCGCAGCGGTCCTGTGGTTCCTGAGGAGGAGGTGTCAGCGAACCGGTGGTCCGCCCATCCAAGGGCGGAGCGAGAGCGTACCAGCGAGTGTGAGTGTGTGTATTAATCAATCTGAGCAAGAGCAAGGCTCTAGTGTAAGTGCGCGAAATCAATCCCTGTCCGAGCAGGGTCCAAGTGTCAGTGATAGTGCGCGCGTACCTTATTTTTCTAAACGGTGGTCTAGTTTGCGTTCAAAGAGGAGAGACATGTCGACCTCTCCCCTAGCTAAAAGGCAATCAGTGTTCTCAATTAATGACTCAACCGTTTAAGCATCTATGTCTAGCTATAAGATCATTTTATGATTGTTCTATCACCTTGTCAATCATTCCTCATCTATTATTATCTTAACTCTTTAGCGTTTTAAGCTCACACTCACGTAACTCTTTATTTTTGTATAAGCTTATCTCATTATCTCATCTCTTCCCCTCGGGAGCATGTTCGATGCAATAATTGCAATCGACCACGTTTTGCTGACCTAGCGACACAACACGGCCGCACTAAGTGCGCCGCGAGCTCAGTGCATAACGGACAGCTACCGGGTGCATTCATTTCCATCTTTTCTCAATAATAAACCCTTTTAAGTTGATTGAGTGTTTAACTTAGTAGCGTAGCGAATACCACCAGGTACCACTTAGTCGCGTCCCCTACAGATAGTATTCATGTACATATATGTCTTAACAGTGAGTTCCCAATACTAACTTCATCTTGTATCCCCTCGCTGTCCCTTAGCTTTCAAAGTCGGGACAGGGCAACCCCAAATTGGGAACTCAGCCGCTCTGTGTTGGTAGAGAGGCATCCAGTCTGGGACGAACCTCACAGGGGCGCGCGAATGGCGGGGCGCGTCCCTTTTCCTCTCAGGAAAACCGACGTTCATACTAATATTACCATGAATTAGAAAAAACTAAAATTTTATCAGCCTAGGGTAATTTAGAAACAGTCACAAGTGAATGAGTGTAAAACCTTACGATGCCTTAGAACCACTTTACACTCGAGCAGCTTTATAAATGTAATTGCGTAAATTTTATAACGTCAAAGATAAGTAATGTAGCTCTATTAACGATGGCACTCAACGATACCATCGGATAAAAAACAACATAATCCCAAACGATAAAAATGATGTACAAGCAGATAATTGTGGTAATACTGATCTAAGTGTAGCTGATGAACTTGTAATTGACTTCACTGTTGCCTAATCTGTGCACTGTTTGAATGGTCACAACGAACAATACGAAACTATTTGTTTGAATCAAATTAAAATGAAGTTAATGAGGAATCCGTCAAAACAGTAACAGAAGTCGTAATATAATACATAGCGTAGATTTGAATTTTTGAAAAGTACTGTGGTTTTTGTCTCCTAGACTCAATACTATGATATGAATATAAGGTCGTACCACGGAGTAAATACAAAGAGGAGATGGCCTAAGCAACTGTGCACTGTGATTCTCAACTAGGTCCTGACGTTATCATGTGGGCGTGGCCTTAGTCAGTGTATTGTTGGCGTTCGTCCTGTGCACAACTTTGTGAACTTTCCCATTTTACAGCATTGTTCGCACTAGACGAAAAAAAGAATGAAGCGTTGTGTTTTGTCTTGTAAAAATTACTCGGATAGACGTTCTGATGCTATGAATGGCATCACATTTCATTTGTAAGTAATTTTATGCGTAATTTATTAAAATAGTTCTAGAAAAATCTCCTAGCGTCGGCGTTTACAAACATAATTCTACCCGACACTAGATGACGACACTTGGTGTCATGGAAACTAAAAATATTTAGGTATGTAGAGCTCAGAACTAACATATTTTAATAACATTAATGCTGAAATTTGTTCAAAATTCATTCCTAAAGACCCTTTAATGGCCAAAATGTTATTTTTGTAGTTTTCATATCATTTTGTAAACAGGCCGCCATCTATCGTCAACTATGAACAACAAACATAAACAACAAAAAGACAGGGCCGTAATTAGAAATCAATTATTTTACTGAAATTAAAATTATATAGTTAAATTTTAAATGATATAGGTTTTAGATTTCCATCCGAAGATAATCTAAGACAGCAATGGATTACAAACATACTGGCTTTGTAAACCATCTTGATAAGTCTTTTTAACAAAATAAGTCATTTAAATATACAACATTATTCTTGATTTACACTAAACCTGAATAGGGGTCATTGTACTCATCTTTTTCTCGAAAAAAAAATCTGCTGTTCCCTACATTTATGTTCACATAACTCGTCAAAATGTAGGGAACAGCTGATTTTTTTTTCGCGATTGCAAGGTTGGTCCCTTATAAAAAGTTGTTCAAAATGATGACTACAATGACCCCTTTTCGGGTTTAGTGTAAACAAAAAATAATGTTGTATAAGAGAAAATCTAATAATCTTCATTCGTCATTCATCAGAAACCTTTTTTTTTACAATAAAATCATAATTTAAATTAAAAAAATACGCATCAAGATGGTTCGCAAAATTAATTTAAAATAAAACAGTACTCCCCGGTACTAAAATTCTGAGTACGACCCTGTTGCATCCTGCACTTAGTGACATCTAGTGTGAGATAGTTACGTAACTACAAAACAAAATCGACAGAACGAGCGAATAGTTTTGCTATTGACCGGTAGATGGAAAATAGAGAAGTGAGCGGGATCTTGTTAGATCCCGCCCACTTCTTTCCCCCTCACCCCGCAAAGTGTCACGCGTTGTTTCCTAAGGAAATCTAAATAGACCATCTCCTCTTTGTATTTACTCCGTGGGTCGTACTTATAACAGTTCCTCAAAGTTACAGAACATTGTTTAACGGATTATTAGCAGTTATGACATTGTTCTTCATACGATACTTTGGACTCAACAGAATGGTCTGCACTAGTATAAAAGGTAAGAACATAGACTGCACATCTTTATAAACAACATTAGTAGACAAAACTTCTGTTTGATCGCTCAGATCAATAATTCTGTTATTTCTTCTTTTGGTAGTTTTGACAGCACTGTCCACGCGGAAATGGATACAATTTGGAATGATTCCCATATAGGTAGATGTAAAGAGTTACCAAAAAAGGTATTTATTAAAAACAATCATGCTGACCATACTGGACTCAAATAAAATAATTTTTACAAAAAAAAAATAACCGAAAAAAAAACATTTCATCAAGCCAAGCTCCAAAGTAATTAATTTTGAGGTATCGCCAACAAACAAACGAGTAAAAATCTATCAAGCTATCACCGTTTCACGCTTTACGAAACTAATTTACTTGTTTGTTTGGTTGGCACCGCCCTGAAAATGATTACTTTAACTTTGGAGCTACTAGATTGAAAGGATTTTTTTTCACTTTTCTGTTCGTGTATTCGTCGATCCACTTTTTTGTTAAAAAGTTTTTATTTGAGTCCAGTATGGTCAGCACCATATTTTCCAAAACATTGGAGAAGTATTACTGTCCCAAGAATATTTCTAATAAATATGTACCTTTTTTGGTAACCCTTTACATCTATCTCATGATCTTTATTTGTTATTACGTCAAGTACCTGTCTCATTAATATTCGTTGACCAGTCGAGTATAAATCACTTGTAACTCAAATCAATATAGTGTAGTAGGCTAGTTCAATATCTACTTGATAGAGTTGGAGTTGGAGATAGATTGAGTTTCTTTATGACTCTTTTGAAATATGGGAATCATTCCAAATTGTATACATTTCCGTGTGGACAGTGCTGTCAAAACTATGTCTACCAAAAGAAGAAATAACAGAATTATTGATCTGAGCGATCAAATAGAAGTTTTGTCTACTAATGTTATTGATAAAGATGTGCAGTCTATGTTCTTACCTTTTACGTTAATGCAAACCATTCTGTTGAGTCCAAAGTATCGCTTGAAGAACAATGTCATAACTGCTAATAATCCGTAAAACAATGTTTTGTTACTTTGTGGAACTGTTATAAGTATGATGTTATGTTCATCTCATATTATTCAGTCTGGGAGACAAAAACTACAGTACATATCAAAAATTCAAATCTTCGCTATCTATTACGACTTCTGTTACTGTTTTGGCGGATTCCTCATTAACTTCATTTTAAATTTGATTCAAACAAATAGTTTCGTATTGTTCGTTGTGACCATTCAAACAGTGCACAGATTTGGCAACAGTGAAGTTAATTCCAAGTTTATCAGCTACACTTGGATCAGTATTACTACGATTATCTGCTTCTACATCATTTTTATCGTTTGGGATTATGTTGTTTTTTATCCGATGGTATCGTTGAGTGCCATCATTAGTAGAGCTACATTACTTATCTTTGACGTTACTATAATTTTCGCAATTACATTTATAAAGCTGCTTGAGGATAAAGTTGTTCAATGGAATCGTAAGGTTTTACAATCATTCACTGACAACCGAGATGAGACATGTCGCAAAAGGTTGTTCCAAACTTATCTCCAAATATTAAAAAGTTACCAGATTTATAAAAATAATTCTCAACAAATGGTAAGTTTTAAAATAATTACTGTATTTATTATAACTGTACTTCCATGAGAAAACTTGAAAGACGATTAGTGGACTTCGTGAGGCTGGAATACAATGACACACTCTATGACATGACGTAGTCGTCATGTCATAGTGTATGTAGAGGTAAGGATAATATGTGGCGACGATCCAGAATAAATTGATAAAATTGTAGGAGAATTACATCTTCCTGCCCTTGTCCTATTCTACTTGGGGTCGGCGCAACACGTTTTCTTCTTCCATTCTCCCCTGTCAACCGTCACTGCATCATTTACTCCTTTCTCTTTCATATCATTATTCACACAACCCATCCATCTTTTCTTTGGCCTTCCTCTCCCTCTCCATCCATCAACATTTATATCCATCACTCTTTTAGTAACATGCGTTTCATCCCACCTCATTACAAAAAATTGCAGGATAATGACGATGGTATAATGTACTTCTTGAATTTTATACACTTACTTAAAAGAAGACGGCTGAAACTCCACAACGTCGGGAACCGGACAATTCGCATCATGTGGAGCTGAGCAGGATATCCTGCTCGACGCGGGGACAGCCGATGGAGCTCTTGTCTGATGGAGGTCTTGTCTGATGAGGGACATGCGGAAATCCGTAGGCCTCTGCCTATACCCAGCAAAGGGTGATTTCGGGCTGAACTGATGATGATGAATTCTTCAAAGAGGCAGTAATGGCATAATTAATAAAACTACAGATTCTTTACTTCACGGTACAAAATCTATTGCACAACTTGCTGTATGTTGCGTTGAATATAGATTTTTGTAAATCACGCTACGCAATCAATATTGAAGTACGTACATTTGTTTATTGCACTAAAGTAAATACTGTTTTTTTTTTGTTTTTTGTTCATTTGAGGCAGGATGTGTCATCAATTTTGAAAAACTGTTCTATTATCTGTTTAAATTCACTACGGCGGAGTATGAGGATTTTTTTTAAAATTATTAGTGCTTAACAATTTTGTTTTCATTGTTTTTCAGTATAAGGGTTATACGTTGTCGATGGCATTATTTACTTTCATTTGGATGTTCAAGAGCTTGATGTTACAAACTATACTGAGTCTGTACTGCGAGGCGTTCTATATAGCTGTAGAGGATGCACAGGATACATGTGGTTATAATCTGACGTCAAATTGTGCTGGTATGTGAGATTTGAAGCACACTTCTTAAATATCACATGAGAAGCAATGACTAATTGTGTTTTAAAACTATAATAATGTTACAGAAGAAGAGAAGAAGCTATGCAAGAACGTGAGGCGCGTGCACCAAGCATCGTTCAGTAAGATGCGCGCCTGTGGACTGTTCTACGTAGACGTGTGTCTACTACTGTACCTGGCAGCGCTTCTCACTAACTATACCGCTGTATTGCTGCAGTTCGCCTTTGTGCAATCCTAGTATCATGAAAGCTTTCGCGTGCAAGTTTTGTGTCTAATACTAACTTATTTTAATTAGTCATTTAATTAAAGATTGCCTCAATTAGTTTTTATTTTGCGCTTTTTAACAGACTTCAAAAAAAGGAGGAGGTTCTCAATTCGGTTGTAAGTTTTTTTTTGTGTTTGTTACCTCATATCTTCGTCATTTATGAACCGATTTGAAAAATTCTTCTATATCTGAAAGCATATACTTTCCAATTGGTCCCATAGACATTTCATCAAAATTGGTTCAGTAGTTTGGTTTTTAAATCAAAATAGCTCGAAAGTGACATTTATTTAAAATATATTTGCATCATTTTGGTATTTTGTAGCTAATAAAAACATATTTATGATTTTGCCTTCAAAAACAAAGCATGTTTGTTGTTGTTTTATATTAATTATTTCCTCTGAACAGATTCTAAAAAAAAAAATTAGACCACTTCATAGAAAAGTTCACTTGACCATTAATAAAGATTACGGATAAATAGGGCGCAAGGATTGACCCCTGTCGCACGCTGTCGTGACTAGCACGCGCATACCGGCTGATCGGAAAAGCTACTCCGTTGACGTAGATTTACTTCATTCTCTGACTTTTTGGCAACGTCTTCAAAAAAAAGTACGTTTTGATACAACAGCTTTAGGGAAAAAATAGAATTGTGTCGGTACTATCCTTGTCGAATGCTAAAAGTAATTCAAATATTATGTACTAGTCGTATATATATCGATTTGATAACAAATTTTTCAAATGACAAAATTATCAATCTAAAGATAAAACAGTTTGAATGATGATGAAATTTTATGACTGTAATTCTAATCACTGTCTTTCCGACGACCAATGAACCGCGAGAATAAGATTAGAAGTGTAATTAATCTACACGTTTATGGTAATTTTCTATTATAAGATAATGTGATGAAAAAACCTTAGTTTTTACATATATTGCAACATGATACAAAAAATTCCATGCACCTTATTAAGAAAATTATCCCCCCTGAATGCGATACTTTTGGAGATTGGGATTTGGCACGAATCACTTAACTATGCCTGTCTACATCATCTGGTGTCTCCGAAAACTTTAGACGAATGAGTTTAGAGCGGGAGGATTCCTGCTTTTATCTCAATTTATTTGGGGTCTTCTCCAAACACAACTCTGTCAGCTAATATGTGTACATTCTCTAGCCATATCGTTTCAATCGTTTCGTTTCAATTGTTTATTTTATAAAAAGGTGCACAGTTACAATAAAATATTATAACAATTAAAATAGAGCACAGTTGCTTATTTGCCTGAACTAGATTGAACCTGTGTCTCAGGCTACAAAGTGCAAGTGGACATCTACTTAAAATAAATAAAATTAACATTAAGTGAAAAGTAAAGTACTAAAATTAAAAGTTACATAAAAATAAAAACAGCGTGTTCGCGGATTATTTACAGACAGCAAGTAAATCTTCTGTCTGCGCATAAGATGTGGTTTTTAGAAAAATACATATGGACTTTTACAGCTAAAATAATTTAACTTATAGATACTTAGATTTCTATTTAACCTATTGTACAGAAATGGGCCTAAAAATGAAAAGAATCTTTCCACAAAAACATGTTTGGAATTTATTTAATGTTTAGATAGATGTTGCCTTTGTTTGGACAAATGGTGACAATACAAGGGTAGCAGTAATTGATGAAAGTAATAAATGATATTGTTTGATAGATGAAGAGCATGTCAAGAAGACAGTGTGAAGTAGGAACGTGGATAAGACTAAGAAACATTGTCAAAGAAATTAAGCAGAATAAGTAATTGAACGTTAAGATGATGACGAAAAAGGTAAAAGGATATGCAGGTAAAAGATAATTTTAGACTGTTTACTAAATATTTTGGTAGTCTACATATGTTTCCAAAGATATAGCCAATAATTAACTACAGTAAATATTTTTTCACTTCATTTTCATTAAATGGCTAAATAATAACAATCGCACGGGTCGATCTTAAAAGTTAACCGCCAAGGTCGGTTTGTAGATGGGTGACCATCATTAAATACCGAGTTTCCTGCGTACCTCAGAAAGCACATTAAGCCGTTGATCTCGGCTGTCATTTGCAGATCTTTGACAGTCGTTACAGGTAGTCAGAGGCCCGAAAGCCTGGCAACTAGTCTAATCAAGTTTTTATTTTACCCTTTTTAGTTATCGTATCACACACAAATCCTTGTCAAGTATCAATTTCGCAATTTCTTTTACTTGGATGAAATTTTTTCCACCTATTTTGATTTCAAAACCAAACTGCTGAACCGATTTTGATAATTTATGTTGCGAGCCATTTGTGCGGCATTGCTACCGCGACGGAACTCGTATTCCATAATTACTCGTATTGTTATCGTGTCCATATTGGTGAAAAAGATACAAATGTAGTGAAAACAAAACACTAATTAATAAACAAATGATTGAATTTGAAAATTCCATATTTTTAAAAGAAAATTCATTTGAATTTAGAAATTATTGCCAGCCATACATATATTAAGTTTCAAATGGCCAGTATTGTAAAACGGCAACTTCATACTCGTAGGTAAAGACCCATTATTATTTTACACTAGCTGACCCGCACAACTTCGTCTGCGTTACATTTTTGACTAATGCTAAGCTCCCATTGGTCGCAACGTGATGTTATATAGCCTTCCTCGATAAATGGGCTATCCAACACTAAAATAATGTTTCAATTCGAACCAGTAGTTCCTGAGATTAGCGCGTTCAACCAAACAGACAAACGAACTTTCTCTGAAGAGTTCGTTTGTTTGTAGCTGCTGATAGCTTCAGCTTTAAAAAAATAAATATTAATAATATTATAGTATAGATATGAAACCAAATACTTTTACAAAACGAAACGAAAGACACCTAATAACCAACATCGATGCAGTTTACCCGGCGAGGGTCGTTCTTTCACGGAAAATCTTAACACTGCGATTCAGAAATTGGCATCAAATGAAAAAACGCCATCTATCCAGCACGAAGTTAAACTGCTAATATTTAATACATGGAAAGCGACTGAACAAACAATATAGGCTATGAAGATTTTCAAAGCAGCGCCTTCTAAAGTACCTTTTGCTATCATAACTTTTTGAAAAACCCGATAAGTCGATTTAAAGTTATCTTGTGAGCACTTCATCTTTATTTAGTAGTACCAGTTTAATTCAATAGATGTCGTTGCATGTATCTTAAGTAGATAATGATGATGATTGCTTCTTGAACATTTTAAATTCATATTTCTTTTGATTAAGAGCACGGATTGCAATGAAACAAAAACTAATACCTTCTCTAAGTTACGCACAATACTTGTGCATTAAAACTAACCACATTGGTTTTGCAATTTTCACGTGATACTTAAATAAACAAACATAGCCGAAGACTCACAGACTGCAAACAAACAGACTGCAGACAAACAGACAAAAATTCAAAAAATAGTAGAAATGGGTTCTGTTTGTTATCCTTTAACACCACTACTATTTTTTTTCTAAATATTTTCAATGTACAGAAACACCAAGTCTACAGATTTATTATATGTATAAAAGAAGAATATGTATGTATGTGTGTGTGATGTATGTGTAGAAGATATAGATTATTTTATTACCCTTTACATTCATACTTAACACTTTCTTTTGACATGCTCATTTTCAAACAACATCATTAATATCATTAACTGTCTCAACAAAGACACTACCTATACGGGGTGAAAGTGACACCGACGCTAAAACAGTAACCACATATTCAGTACATCATTCTGAACCGCCCCGCCCCACATAGAAATTTTTAGTAGGTTATTAAAAAAAAACAGCTTTTTCCTACAACACTGCAACACCTACACGGTCAAAATGTATGGAACAGCTGATTCTTTTTTTAATAACCTTCGAAAAATTTTACACAGATAAATTAAACACTAATAATTTTTACAGTAATTAACCCTAAATAATGATATCATTCAGATTCCGCCTGTCACTTTGCTGCCCTCCCCCAGCGACGCCCTTAGCCGAGGCCCGCATCCCACAGCGGGTGCCCTTAGCGAGTTGTCGCTTAGTCTATAAGAATCTGCCCCTGGCTGGAGGCCTAACATTTAAGGCACCCACAGGTTTTTGGATTGTCCGGTTAAGCAGAAAAAAAAAATTATAAAACTTTTTTTTTAATATCAATTTCACATGAAAATGAACTGCCACAGGACAAAAGCATAATTAATGATAACTTCCAGCAAATATGTTGGCAGCGAGGCGTCTACATAGAACAAGCCGCACGTAGTCATCTTACTGAACGTTCGATTTGACAGTAAAACGTTCTTACAAAGATATTTTTGAGTGTCTGTAAGAAAAATAATATGTTTAGATTTTCAGTAATCCATAATCAAGGATCTAAGTTCTTAAATCTAATTATAATTGACCGTACCAAGTGCAACTGTGTTCGAATTTTGACACACATCTGGGTCACTAGTCAAATACCCTCAATCTAGATATTATATGTAAAACCATTTTAAATTTAAAACCATGTTAAAAAGAAAAATGCACCTGCGTCTCTTCCGAAGAAGAAGAGACGAGTCACCTAACACAAGCATTTCTTTGCTTAAAAGGCGATCTCCAAAACATGTCTGTTAAACATTATGTAACCAAAATAAACTTTTTTTTTCAATATGTTTCTAAGTTGATGGTATCCTTGATGGTATGGTGTCTTGGTGGTGTCATCATCATTATTTCAGCTAAAACCCCAATAACTGGACCTAGGCCTCCTATAATCGTCTCCACATTTGCCGCTCCAATGACTCTCGCATCCAGCTGTATGCCATGTGGGAGGCTCTCTCACGCTGCATTTTCCGATACGTGTTTGTCACTCTTCGATCCCATTGGCATCTTGAAAAATATTCGACGTTAAAGTATTCTTACTTGGATAGTCCCTGTTCTTCATGAGCTGAATAATCGCCGTCTCAGCTTCCTCAACAGATATGTAGAACCTCTCGCAATAGATACTGTGTATTATTATGAGCATTATAGTCTTGAAGAGATATATTACTGAATCGAGTCCGAAGAACGCGGGCTGAACAAAAAGAAAACGTTATTAGATAACCCACAATTAAATCAATTAATCATAGTATGGCAAAAAGCAGGAAAGCATTAAAGCAAAGTATTCAGTTGCATCCGGCTAGCCTGGAAGCCGACGGTAAAAGCCAGGCAGATGATAATATTGATGAATATGGCAAAAAGCTACCCAACCTAGCACCCCAATTCAGTAAGACACTTTCTATCACAATCCAAAAAGAATAATGAGTCTGATACGTAAATAATGCAATGAATTTGAAAATGCACATTGCGATACACATTGAGATTGTATGTGTTACACTATTGTCAGACTATTGTACAGATAATTTTGAACGTTATTGTTTTAAATATTACCCATGAATACAACTGATAAACCCATATTTAGCACATACTTTGAAATATTAATAATAGATTTATGCATGACTTCTTATGGACTTCTTCCACTACAGTGAATATTCTCTAACAATAAAAGATAAATACATTGTCATACTTACTTTATCGCTCGAAAGGTAAAGTCTTTTGATCTCGAATATTATGAAGTAATAGGTAATCATAACGTACAGAAATTTAACTACTAGCTGGCTTAAAGTCTGTGAACAAAATACGAAATACAAGGTGGAAGAGAAATCGACGCACAAACGGTTACCACGTATCCAGTAAATACATTATTTCGAATTGACATAAAAAAAAATCACCGGTAATTAAAAACAAACAGCTGTTACGAACACAAATGCAATACATACACGGCATACATTTTGAACGTACAGCTGTCTATTGGGTCGGAATGTTGAACCCTGTATAGGACTGACAAGCTACCGAAAATACATATTATATGAGAATCCCGTGGAATGACGTTGTGGAAATACGAAACGCTTTGGAAGCGATTAAAAAACATCTAGGTTCTCTGGCTGGCTTAAAGACTTCATCTCAAGATTAATAAATGTTGGATTTGTAATCAAACTACGAATGCTAGATAAAGTCGGGAACATATATATAGCACTTGTATTAATATTAGCCTAAGACACAGAAAAGCCATTGAGCAGTTGAGCACGTATGCTCATCATCATCCAAAGACTTCCACTGCTGGACATTGGCCTCCTCCAAGCATCGCTATATCGATCAGTCCAGCACTTCTCATATACGAGTATAGCTGAGAGTCCACCGACTTGTGCGACGCCTTTCAACTCTGCGTCATGTACACGTACAGCAATGAATTATTTTTTTTCAAGATAAGTGTAAAATGAACTTACCAAGACCTGGAAAATTCTCTTATACATGTCGTAAGCTTTCAAAATATTTTGGTAGATCTCTAGCAGTTTCTGACAATTATGTTCCTCGTCATGTTCATCGACATTCAACGCGAGGATTTCTTTTATCCATTTATCGAGATATTTTTCTAATAATATTATAACTCTGATGGCAATAATATAGTTAACATCGAATATGATAGACATTGTGTCACAAATACATTGAGAGGCAATTGCTGCAAATGGTAAATTTACACGAAACGAAAAGTAAATAATATGTAGATAGATGTCTACACCAATGTATGTGAGTAGTGAGACCCAGTTCAAAATTATGTAATTACGGAGACTCTTGTTAGAGTAGATGCTCTTATGAATGCTTTGGATCTCCAAAATGAGAAAGACGTTGTTGTACCTATGCACAATGTCCAGAATGAAGAACATTGTGAAACAGAGTGACTGGATGATGTAACAAAGAGCACCAAGAAGTGATATAAAGTTATTTTCCGTTTGTTTCATATTCATGTCTCTAGCGTCTATAGTAAACGCTACATACAAACACAAAACATTGATGAATAAGACATAGCAGAACGAAAATATTAAATACTTGCTGCCTCTTGGATAAATATGATTATTCTGAACGTAATATTTTGAAGAGAAAAACAAATGAAGAGCAAAATATTAAAAGCTTGCACAACTTTTTGAACTTCTTTTTCGATGCGATTATTTGGGAGCACTTGAAATGCGGGCTTTTGAGTAATTTTAAGTTTTTGGAATATTTTTATCATTTTCAACTGACAGTTGCGATATGTGTTACGCAAGGTGACGGAATGTTATCTCCTACGTAGACCAATTGAGTTTAAATATATTTGTGATATTACTTTGTACTGTAAATTTTGGTTGATTGCTAAGATAATTAAAAACATTAGTAAAATGAAAAGTTTCAGTAGCTACTAAAGTTAATGAACAAAATGTGATCGACCTAACTAATTGGAATCACTATTGTTCATGAAGTTTAAATAAATAATAGTGAGAGTCGAACTCCGACATAATTATGTATATTATCAGATTAATTGATAAAATGTTTTATGAAATCATCACCATGGGGAGGTGACACGTGTCGAAAATAGGTTTGTTTGCATATTGCATTATAATTTTGTTTAAATGAATCGAATTATATTAGAAGAAGATGAGACGACGAGTAATAGAGAAGTATGGAAAAAAAAGACATGCTGCGCCGACCCCAAATAAATTGGCATAAGGTCAGGAGTATGATGATAACTAGAAGAAGATGGGAGTTACCACTGTTGCATTTTACGCTTTTCTAAAGTTACTGTTTAATAACTATAAACATTGATCGACTATATTTTTTAATTATGTATACTTCATCACCATCATCAACGAATACCAGGCCCCTGATTCTTGCAATTCTGTCGTGTCCACTATAGGTACACTTCTGCCTCACCCTTCAGCGATTACACAGCCAGGATAATACTCGATGGAAACAAAATATGTAATAACACCTACTATGAGTAATTTCACTAATGTAACAATGTAAACACTGATGCCATGAACACATTAAATAATAATGCGTTGTTGTGTTTGTATCGTATATTTACCGTAGACATGCCAGATGTTAAGATGAGACATTTTGATAACGTTTTCATTCGTTGCAGTAGTGTGTATTACTACTTCATGCATGCAGCTGGTTTTATAACTTTCATTCTTGATTTTATGCACAACTGCAACAATGTCTGTCTTATTTTGAGGATCCAAACTATCTATAAGAGCATCGATTTCAGTAAGCATATTCGGAGTTACGTTATATGGAACTGGATCTCATTATTAACTGTTATTTGTGCCATTAATGCTGTTTTTACGTTTTTTTTGATAACATGCTTTTGTCTGAGATAATCGTTGATTTTATTTGTGACATAATGATTAGCGCAATTTCATGTCAATTATATGGTGGCCGTTCGACTTATATTGCTTTTGAAAAAATACATATCTCGATGCATGGACTAATGCTGTCATCTTAACCTACTTACTGAATGAGATTCAGGAAAATAATGAGCAGAGTATGAAATTGTTTAGAATTTACCAGAATATTATGGAAACTTACGCTCTTTATAAAACCATTTTTCAGATATTGGTAAGTTCATGCTCGAATATTCTTCCATCTTAAAAATATGAGTATAAGTACTAGGCTCCCATAAGCTATAAGGAGGACAATGCAGTTCATTGCATACTAAATATCAATATAATAGAAGAAACCGATTCACTCGAACCTTGAATAGATCCAGATTATAATGATCAGGGACACAACTAGGCCGATGACGATGATGACTGTATTGCATCTTCAAGCATATTATAAACATGACATTAACATGGAGTCGCTTCCTGTGTACCTCTATGTTACTACGTTTTTCTTCTTAACGTCGAAAATGATTTTTATGTGGTCTTCACCATCACAAAGACAATTGAATTTTCTCCGAAGACTATTTTTGTGTATAACATTTTAAGCTATACTTTTATAATTATAATAAAGAAGTATCGATGTATTATCAAGTCGTTCGAAGTAGGGTCGGGTCGTAAGTCATCCATCAAACTATGTACCTACATTTAAAATAAATAATCATTGCTTCACAAAATTATTTGAAGTTTTATTTTAAACCAACTGTGGCCCGTGACCTTCGTCTGCGTGAAATTATCATTATTATAAAAATACTAACTATTGCCCGAGACTTCGTTCACGTGGACGAAGTTTCATACAAACTTTCATTCCCTATTTTGTCCCCTTTTTTTTCGGTTGGGAAATCATCAAATGACTTCTCCCGCTCTGGGCTGAGCGGGAGGGAGTGTCAAACTTATACTGACTAAAACCCACCCGTGTTCCTTCATCGCTCTTTCTGTTCCGGGGCCGCGGTATCTCTTTCGAATAACCCGCAGCACCCGGCAGGCATCGGCCCTTGCGGGCCCCTTCCCTATGCTGACATCTCTTTGAGTCACGCGTGGAACACTAACGCGCCGTTGACACGGCCTGTCGTCCTAAGACGGAGGGACGGCGAGCTAGCCCTTAGCTCACCGTCCACAGGCCCGCGTCTACGGTGGCCGGGGGCCACCACGTGGCCCCCGAGGCCCGGTGCGTCTCGCGTGGCGGCTGGGACGTGAGGAGGAACGCTCTCTCTCACGTTCCGCCTTCTCCTTTGCTAGCATGACTGCTTCGCAAAAGGAGGTGACGGCTTCCCATTCCGTCTCGCTCCGGACCATGGCTCGAACCAGGGCCGGACGCGAGAGGTCGCCGCCGCCGATCGCCGCTGTGAGGACACGGCGTTGCTCCGCGCAAGCGGGGCAGACCTCCACCGTATGCTCCACCGTGTCCTCCGGTCGATCCTCGCAGTGGAAACACCCGGGCGTCTCCTCCCGCCTGATTCGGTGCAGGAACCTCCCGAAACAATCGTGTCTGGTGAGGACCTGCGTCAGGCGGAAGGTGAGGACGCCGTGGCGCCTCTCAAGCCACTCCTCAAAGAGGGGACTTATCGCCACTATCGTGGCGTGCCCTGCACGGGGTTGCGACAGTCGCTCTCTCCATGCCTATTTTGTCTCTTAGGTCATGAATTTCCAAAAATCCCTTCTTAGTGCACACTAATGTTATTTAAGGAACGTTTGTGCAAAATTTCATGCTTCTGGACCCAGCGGTTTCAGCTGTACGTTGATCGATCAGTCAGTGAATCAGTCAGCCAGTCAGTTTCGTAATTTATATATATATGACGGCGTAAGCGATGGCTGAGCGATAGCGCCGTTGTCATTAGGGTTCGGTGGTACCGGGTTCATGATGAAATGTTAAAATAATAGTTTCGGTTTCGGTACACAAAAATCACAGTTTATTATTTAACACAAATTTACATTAAAAAACACTAACAAATAATCTCCACAAAATGGGCAAACCGACAGTTTCGTTCTGAAGGAGTGACTTGGTTGGAGTTCCGAGCAAAAGTGATCTCGGCACAATCCCCACTCTACAAAACGACTCTGTCCACGTGCCGCCATTAAAACAACATCTGACGTCACGGCGTTTACCCCTACTACAATGGTCAAATCAGCAACTTGATGTTTAAAAGTTATCGCTTTCTCCGACACGGCCATACTGACAAGTCACACGTCCTCGTGTGCTGTATTACCTGGCGACAAAACAAAATGCATTTGTAGACAATATAAGATTGCTCGGCCTACCTGACCTCAAACAAAGGACTTGCATTTGAAGCGACACATCAAGATTTAGAAAAGTCAAATGAAATAAACTAGAACACAATATCAATGCACCAAGTAAAAACAAAGCAGTCAACTTATTATCAGCCCTTCTCGCTGGTAATGTCTGATACATCACACACAGCCCTTCTCGCTGTCGTGCACACAATAGATTGGACAGTACCGGTCCTAAGACCTGGCAAGCCCAGTACCAAAAGTCAGTATCAGTCCTTCACACTGATAAGCCCTAAACAGGACGCATGTTACCGGGCCTTCTCTCCGGTAAACCGTCCGCTTAAGAAATACTTTGTGCATTAACATTAATCGGAACGAGTTGATGGGCCTTCACCCGCATCATCTAGATCCAATTCTTCACTAATTACGTCTAATTCGCTGGGGATATGACCTTGTGGCATCCTTCTTATGCGATCATGAGCATACTTGTATGTTCTATTACCATTCAAAGATTTTAAAAGACAACGATCACCGTCAAGTACTTCTACAACTTTAAACGGTCCCTTATATTTGGGGTCTAATTTAGTTTGGTTTCTTTCTTCATTTTTGATTAATACCAAATCACCAACACTGAAATTAACTACTTTGGCCTTATTTTTGTCAAAACGGGCTTTTTCATAAGCCGCACTCTTAATACCGTCCACCGCGTGTTCTCTCGCTTCCGTTAGGTCAATTCCGGTTTCATCATCGTCGTTATAAGCCATTGATAAAAGCATTCGAATACTCATTCAAAAGGGACGTCAACCGGTCCTTGTTTTCGTTTGAAATATCAGAATCAACATTGTAAAGATCAATTACGGGAGGTAAATCGCAACAACCTACATTTGTAACTTTCGAAATACGTAGGGTAGATTCAGTTAAAATGTACCGTATAGCCAAGTGTCAAAATATCGCGTCCGATCATAACATCGTATTTCATCAATCGTCGGGTAGTACGTAAAATAAAATTGACAGTTCGTTATTGTCGACCACAACATCACTAAGAATTTGTTCAGTGCTAAAAACATTCGAATTGTTACCGATACCAATTACTTGCACGGTTGAAAGTGAACGTTTTCCCGAGAATTTATAAGCTACACTTTGTTTAACGAGAGAACACTCGGCGCCGGAATCAAAACAAAATGAAAACGACTCACCGGATTGTTGTAGCTGTCCAAGGACGCCGCGAACCTCACAACTGTCCACACGTCGCTGCGGGACGGTGCTCGGACCGCAATCGCTGGTCCCGTGAGCGCCTATGGCTGTGCTCGTTCCAGGTCGGCTGCACTGCGACGAGATGTGACCTTTCTCGCCACATCGGAAACACGTTATTCTTTTGCTGGAACCCGATGAAGTCGCCGCCGGTGTAGTTTTCTGGGCGTTAGCTCCAGCAGGCTGCGTAAACTTCGAACGACAGTTCACCGCTTTGTGTCCCGGTTTTCCGCACTTATGGCACGTGAACATAGTGGAAGTTTGTGGCTTTAAACGCTTTGCATTAGTGGCGCCATCACCGGTACTGCGATCGAACTTCCGCTTCAGACTTGCACTCGCCAGAGCTATAATAAGCGATGCACTCTCCAGTGGACGTTCGTCGAGGCAAATATCGATAGTATCGCACCAAGCACGTGGATCGGTATCTGGTAGCTCCGGATTAATTTCTGGCAGCATGATCTGAGGTGCCACTGTTGGTGTCCTGATGGCTTCGATCAGCTGCATCATGTTCTTCTGCTGCATCTCGAACATAGCACGCCAGTGGGAATCGAGTCCAGATCCCAATTCTGATGACGGCGTAAGCGATGGCTGAGCGATAGCGCCGTTGTCATTAGGGTTCGGTGGTACCGGGTTCATGATGAAATGTTAAAATAATAGTTTCGGTTTCGGTACACAAAAATCACAGTTTATTATTTAACACAAATTTACATTAAAAAACACTAACAAATAATCTCCACAAAATGGGCAAACCGACAGTTTCGTTCTGAAGGAGTGACTTGGTTGGAGTTCCGAGCAAAAGTGATCTCGGCACAATCCCCACTCTACAAAACGACTCTGTCCACGTGCCGCCATTAAAACAACATCTGACGTCACGGCGTTTACCCCTACTACAATGGTCAAATCAGCAACTTGATGTTTAAAAGTTATCGCTTTCTCCGACATATAGATAGAAGACCGATTACTTCACTATTTTAATCGAATTTTGTTAATAATTTCAGAGGTTTTTTTTGCACGGAACCCTAATCCTTTTTCTAATATAAAAGTAACTTAAGTTACGCCTTATAACATCAGCTATATGCCAGTAAAAGTTCGCAACCCAAAATCCGTCCCGCAGTTTCGGCGATTAGCCGGAAGAAAAAGACGCAGACGGAAAGACAAAAAAAAAACTTTTTTGTTATAAGTACCTACCGTATATAATTTCATATGCAATCAGTAAAAAGCTGTTATTTTGAAATTATAAGCAGACACTACAATTTTATTTATTTATGTGTATAGATCACATCGAGAACTGTAATAAGACAACTGTGTGGGTAGTAATAAAACTGAACAGGTGCAAAGGGAGACTAGCATCTATGGTGAAGACACCACACGCGTCCATTTTCCTGAAAGCAGCATTCTGAACACGTTGCACGTTCTTGCATACTCTTCTCTGCGTTTCTGTGGAGAATATCAAGCATCATTATCATCTTGCTATCTTACTAAAACTTTTGACTGGGGTATAATCCACCAATCCCATAGGATATGCCACCTTCTCTCCTGCCCATCGTGCACAACTAATTGCACCCTCCAGGACTTGAATGAGGCAAACGAAAAAGCTGTCCAGCTTGCTACGCACTGGTCGGACCAAATTTGTGTCATCGATTCGAGAAGAAGAAGTTCTTACTAAACACACACACATAAACAATGACGCCATCACTATCCTGCTGCCGTTATCATATTTTTTTTCTTCCATCAGCTCAGTATGTCGCAGTCAACTGTTGGACATGGGTCTCCCCCAAACAGCGCTACAATACTATGTACTCCTCCTTTCACATCCAGTTTATCCCAGTTACATTTTTTTAAGGTCGGAATCCACCTGCGTCCACTCCAGGACTCGTTTGCTTCATCGGCAATCGGTCCTTAGACAAACATGGCCAGCTCACTGCTTGCTCTTGCTCTTTAAGCTTAGTCAGAAACTCCATTAACACCCAAGTGTCCCAGAGTCCCAGATCCAAGTGTACAGTGAGCTAAAGCAATCAGCTCACCCACCTTTGCATAAATGATTGTGGTTTTTTAGCAAACGAATCGATAGAATTTCTTCTTCTTAGCGTATCTATGGCAAATAAGTTCAAATATTATGTTTAGCCCAAAACTCAGCCACGCGAACTCCGCTCACTGATGCAGTAAGTAGATCATCATGTGCGGAGGTGATAGGGCATGCGGTGCAAGATGGAAGGTGTGCCATCGTCTGTGGGATAACGCCACATACGCACTTGAGGTCTGAGTCGTCCATGAACATGAATTTAAAAGAAATAAAATATAAAAGAATTATAAAATTCACTTGTCACCAACTTTCAAATGATCCTCTTCCTATTGATCTTTGACATTGCTAATTGCTATTACCTATTTATTTAACAGTTTTCTAGCAGTGATAGCCTAGTGGTGTGACCGTCGGACTGCCAAGTCATAGGTCTCGAGTTCGAACCCTAGACACGCATCTCTGATTTTAGGATTCATGTGCGTATTGTTTAAATATCACTTACTTCGGTGAAGGACAACATCGTGAGGAAACCAAAGCAACCTGAGAACTATTTCTCGATAGCATGTGAAGCCAAGTAAGAGGCCCATGGCTGGCATAAAGCTCTGACACCAGGTTAGGCACTATCCACAAGTAAAAACAGCTACCTATGGCACGTGCTGAAATATTTTATACTTTGTTGTCATTACCTGAGAGTCCTCTTCTCCTCGAGAACATGATCATCGTACTCCGACTTTCCCTAACAGCGGCATAAAACCTCTCGCAATCGATGCTCAAATATGTCAGCATTAACATGTTCTTTATGAACCATATCTGAGTAAGAAGTATGAAAAAGACCATCTGAAAAAAAGAATAACCCTATATTTTACCTGTAAAAGCAAGCTTATTGCAACGAGAATAAGTGTCACAATAATTATTTTGAATCCGAGAAATAATTCCATCACTTACACTGAATCCTCCGCCTTCTACAACTAACTTCATCTTTATAATAATTGCTATATTCACTAGACCATGAGAAACTGCGAATATCGTGTAGAATAGAATCTGAAAAATAATCATTACCGATAATAAAGTTAAGAACAATATGATGCTTTGTTGTCTTCGGCAAGTGCCGTGTATCGTGAGTGCGTTTATAAACATTTAAACTCACACACACAACCAGCCAGACCCGGAAAAACTACCTGTGGCGGCTGTGGCCCTACCATGACGTCTTAATGCAGGAATTTTTTAGTTCCATTCCAGTGTCGGAAAGAGACAGAGCTATACAGGATGTGTAGCGCCACCACTTTCCCATATTGGAATAGAACTAAAACATTCCCTGCATTAAGACACCATGGTAGGTAATAAATATTTGTATGGCCACTATAGGCCATACAAATATTTGGTCCGTGTCCGTGCGTGGGGGAGTCTACGCAGTCTACAGTCTGCATGCCACTGCGTGTGCTATCCATCAAACCACAGTTTGCCCAGGTCGTGCATTACGGCCCTACCTCTCGTAGAGAGTAGGCCTGTGCCAGCAGTGGTAATAGCAAGAGGCCCATGACCAGTAATAGGGGTGATCTAGATCTACTCTCAACATTAGGTGTTGGAGACTACAGAAAAAGAAATAAAGTCAAAAAATTCTTACCAAATGTCTAAATGTTTTCTCGACAGTCCTATAAATCTGTAAGATATTCAAATAAACTTCAAACATGCTTTCCCAAAAAGACTCAGGTTGTGAATTCCCTGCTTTGCGAGCATCTTCATTCCAAACACAAAGTGCTTTGCAGTTCAATTTAATTATAAACTTAGCATACACTATATTAACATCGAAAGTCATACTGAAGTAGAAATAGGTCATGTCAGCGATACTCAAAAAGGGAAATAACTTAATAGACATATAGACAATATAACTGAGAATGATACAATTTATAATGATGACAGAAATCCAATTTTGAACTGTCATTCTGAAAAGTTTCTTGCCAGTTATCTTAAGGGTTCTGAGCACATGTTGGATCTTTAAAACCAACAGAATATTGTCGTCACTACACTTGATGTTTATATAGTAATTCAAAGTGAAACCAAGAGAGTAAATGAAGAAGTCGTAGAAGCTGCTCCAGTTAAGTATCAAGGTGAAAGCTTCCCAGTCAGCGATGGACATGTACAGACGATACAAGCCTAGAGACCGGGATATCATCAAGCCGACAATTCCAATACAGTTGTAAAGAAAACTGTTACAAGTGATGAAATTATCACGAATGGAAAACTTAGAACATAAGAGAAGGGATTGCATTAAAGTCAGTGGCTTTAGAACTGTCTGCAAATCTCTTTCTATAAAATTATCGAGTAAGATTTCATTTGTGTTTGGGATTTTGGAATTAGCTCCCGGCAGAATACGGCCTGAATTTGATTGTAGTTTGTGTCTGAACTTTAAGAATATATATTTAATACCGTTCATGTTGATGTTATTTTATGAAATGGTACGAAAGTTTATCGAAGTCATTATGAATGCATTTATTTAATCGATTGTTTGTAATAGTTACATTTTTATATCGTTTTTTAATGAAACTGTCATTAGTTTTTTAGAATAATTTGTGAGTGATTGGTTATCAAAGGTCTAACTCCTGGGTTAGACAATGAATATAAATGTATTTAACTGGCTGTAAAAGTAGCATTGTGTCTTTGTATGCCCAAGTACCAGAAACCTTATGTTTTCTTTAATGAATAAATACATCATTTATCTCAATATATTTGGGGTTAACGTAGCATGTCTTTTTCTTCCATACTTCTCTATAACTCATTTCAGTATTCACTGCCTTAAGTAAAAATACGTTATTATTGAATAATATATTATTAACGTATTTTTACTTAAGGCTTATTGTATCGATGACATAAAACTCAAATGTGTATAATTCAGCTTTACGAACTTCGCTCACCGATGTGGTTAATTTTATTAAACATAGTACTTAATCAATCCTCAGATAAAATGTCGTCATCATCAGCCTACAGCACTCCACGGCTGGACATCGGTCTCTCCTATCGCACGCCATTAAACTTGATTCTCTGCAACTCACATCCAGCAGCTACCAGCCACCCTGCGAAGATCGTCGGCACCTAGCCTGAGGGAGTCCTAACTTACGTTTACTGTTTCGATTAACAAGAATACTTAACAACAAAACTGGTACCAGATTACTTAAAAGAATTGTAAATTCTAATAGCTTCCATACTACACGTATTCCGTAAGAGATTTTGAAAAGCACCCAGATCTAGCCTGTTGGTGTTTAATTCGGCCCTCAAAGAGTCTCTTTCTCTGATATTACGGACACATTCCACTAGCAAGTGATGCACATCCTCCACAAATCGACCTCCTCGTTTCTCGTTAAAATTGGACTCCCGGATTTTATTTAGAATGGCGTAAAGCTTTCGATACACCTCTGCACCGAGGCGCATCGACCTATATGCTGTAGGGCACTCTTGCTATCTGTGATTAAAACTGCCTTATTGAACCTCTGTTCGTCGCTTAAGTTAGAGCTTCTGAGATTGTAGTAAGTTCCAATGGCATTATAGACATATATTCTTTAATTTTGGAACTAAATGAGAACTGAATTACACCCTACCCTTAACTATACCCCATCACCCTGATTACACCCATACATAACTATATTCATCCATATATTGTTTGATGACCATAGATCACTTGAAATAACAATAAGATTCATTGAGTTTCTTTGTAATGAATTAAAAAGATAGGGACACTTCCGTCTTAGACTCATTTGCATTTGGACAGTGATCTCAAAATTATGTTTACCGAAAAAAGGAATAATAGATTTATTGATCTGAGCGATCAAACAGAAGTATTGTCTAATAACGTTGTTGATAAAGATGTTCAGTCTATGTTCTTACCTTTCACCCTGATGCAGACTATTCTGTTGAGTCCAAAGTATTGCATCAAGAACAATGTCATAACTGCTAATAATCTCTTCAATAAAGTTCTGTCACTATGCGGGACAGTTCTCTTCTCGTCTTTATACTTGTTACGATTTTTTCAGATAATGAAGCAGGAATTGCACAACCTGTCCAACATTCAGATCATTATTTATTACAATTTCTGCTATCATTGTTGTGGTTTTATCATTAACTTTGTTTTTAATCTGATTCAAACTAAGAGTTATGTTTTGTTCATTTTGATAATTCAAGAACTCCATAGATTCGGCCTTAATGAATGTAACACCAATTTCATGAGGAGAAGTTGGATAAATGTTTCTGCGATTATTTGCTTTTACATTGCCTTTTCCGTTTTTAGTTATGTTTTGTACTCTGATATTATTCCGTTTTCTGCTAACATTGGTAGAGTGGCTTTAATATATTTCGACGTTAATGGGTCATAATCAAAATCGAAATTTGATTTTTGGTAAAAATAAAACTCATGTGATTACATGCAAAATCAACTTTTAATTGTAAAATATCCAAATAAACATAATCCAAGGTTATAATGAGATCGACTTTAATTATTTTTGTAAATATAGCCACTATTTACTTTTTTATAGTCCACAGAAAATATCGAATTGACCACAGAAATTAATGAAATCAACTTTTGCGTTAAAACTGTTTATCATAACGATGAACCAAAAACTTATAATGATTAAATATATGTGGTATAACAAAATAACCAGCAACTTTTTAAATCAGATAGTCACAAAAACAATTAAAACAAAAAATTCTGTGATTCCACAGGAAGTATTTTAATAGTCTACAGGAAAGACCACCATAATCAGTATACTTAAATCACTATACTTTCGGAATTCACACAGCCTTTAAAAAATATTTTCATCGCTATCACTGTCGTTGAAAATGCTATTGCTAATCATCCTCTTAGTTCTGTGAACTGGTACAACAAAATCATCGTCTTCTGAATAGACATCTTCAACGTGAAGTCTCCGTGTGGTAGTAATTGGAGCAAGTAATTTTATCGAATCATCAGATGTGGGAGAATTGCTAGAAGCAACTGATGTAGATGCATTCGGGCTTCCAAATCTAGGTAAAGGTCTACGGCTTAAAGTAATTGGTATTGATGCACTATCTGGTGATCTGGGCTCTTGTGATGGTGAACGTAACAAATCAGTCTCAACTTCTATTTGTCCAATTTCATAGTGACTGCATTTAGTATGAGCTGCACAGATTATACAACTTAACCGTCTTGCATGAAGTATATTTGGTTGCTTTTTAGACCAGCAAATTTGGTGAATTTTAAGTGTACCTTTAAGGGGCGTACGGTATTAGAGGCGACAATTTCTTCGATTTCTGCCACATCAGAATCATCTATACCAATTGCTTTAATGCCCTTACATTTACTTTTTACACAAGTCAACAAAGCATTAAAATCCGATATATCGGAGCCAGTTGCAACTGACTGGTCACAGGTACGCTTTATACAACCTCCCACACCATCGGGAGCTCCTTTACCATGGCCTGCTTCACTAAAATGCCATAATATAGTCTCAACATTCAAAAGTTTACTTAGATAGTTAACAATTAAATAAAACATAGTTTTATTTCGGTATTGCGTGGTTGGCCCATCGCTCAATATATGGAAATCTGTAATATTCGGTGATAAATTTTTAATTTTCTGAAGAATTGGTTTTAAATGAGCACAAATTAATACGGGATCATGACGTAAGTTTTCGGATAATGTACACATTGAGATTGGTTTCACTAAGTTGTTTGGCAGATCGGAATCAGTATTGTTACGAGCTGGGTATGGGATAAATTAATTACTACCAATCAGACAATTTAATAACTTTATTAAACACAAAACACTTAAATCTTAATCACAAGTACACTACTGATCACTATTCGCTTAGATATCGCACTTCTAATTCACTTCGATTCGCTCCGTTGTATCGCCTGAATCAGACTACTCCTGTGTGTCGGCGCTTGTGCTTTTTATACTACCCCATTATTCACGAACATTCCGGCGATGTGTAGAATGGTTCGATAAAAACATCAACAAAAAAACATTACCAAGTAGTAGGCAAAAAAATAATAACCTACTTGTACCAAATAAAGAAGTAGGTACTTTATGCCCTCGGCGTACGGTCGAAATTACAATGACAATTCCTAATATTTTTTATAAGTAGTTACCTACTTAACTTTGAACTAATAATAATGGCACGCTTCTCGAAGTTTTTAGCGCAAACACACTGAATCACGTCCTTTCTCGAAAGATCTCGTACGTACGACGTAACACTGCCCCCTCCTTAGACATGCTCGTCCCGAGCATCATTAGCCCCGTAGTATCGGGCCAATCGGTCTACATGAACAATCTTAGGCGCACCTCGTAGACCCTTCTGTATTCGGTAGGTGACATCGTTGATCCTAGTCACGACTCGGTATGGTCCATCCCATTTTGCTTGCGATTTCGGAGACCTCCCCTTGCTCCGCACAGGGTTATGTAACCACACCAGTGAACCCTCGTCGAAAGCCCTACTGTTTGCCTTGCGGTCATAACGGGTCTTCATCTTCTCAGACATCTGTTGGCCGGATTGTCGGATATGCTCATAAACATCATTCAGCTTGTTACGCAAATCATGTGCGTAATCTGTTACACTACGTGGAGCATCAGGGGGAGTTCCAGTGATTAAATCTGCAGGCAACCGTAATTCCCTTCCAAAGTTCGCGAATGCTGGCGTCACAGTCGTACTTTCGTGGACTGCGCTGCGGTAGGACAGTAGAAACGGCTGTATGTGCTTGTCCCAATCCCTTTGCCTGCTTTCCACGACTTTTGCCAGATATCTTTCCAACGTTTGGTTGAATCGTTCCACCATTCCATCAGATTGTGGGTGGTAAGAGGTGGTTCTGGTTTTGTAGGTGCCCATCAATCGACAAGTTTCCTGAAATACTTGCGATTCAAAATTCCTTCCTTGATCGCTGTGTATTTCTAAGGGTACTCCAAAACGACAGAAAACTTCCTGAACTAATTTATCTGCGACAGTTGTAGCCTCTTGATTAGGAATGGCGAAGACTTCTGGCCACTTTGTGAAGTAATCCATGACCACCAGGAAGTACTTGTTTCCGCTCTCACTTTCTGGAAATGGTCCCGCAACGTCTAGTGCTATCCGTTCCCAAGGGGCTCCAACGTTGTACACTTTTAATGCACCTCGGCTGCGTGTGTGGGGTCCTTTCACGGCCGCACAACTGGTACATTTGCGACACCAGTCCTCCACATCATCTCGACAGTGGATCCAGTAAAAGCGTTCTCGAATTTTTAGTAGAGTCCTTTTTACCCCCATATGTCCTCCTGAACATCCATCATGGTAGAGCCGTAGAACATCTGGTACCTTAGCTTTAGGGACAACCATTTGTAGATGACAGCTGTCCCCTCGAGCGTTTTCCCATTTACGGCACAAGACTCCATCCTGGATCACCAAGCTGTTCCATTGCGCCCAATAACTCTTCGTGATGGAACTCATCGCAGCCACATCACTCCACTTAGGTTTAGGAGCACCAGCTTTGATCCACTCGAAGATCGGTTTGATGTCCGAGTCATTTTGCTGAGCCTGCTGTAGGGTTTCCTTCCATTCATCGCTGAGATCTGTTCTAAGCATCCTCACGGACACTACTTCCTTAGTCTCTTGCCTGGCACAGTGCTTACAGTCTTCAGGACAAGGTCTTCTTGACAAGGCGTCTGTCTTAACGTGAGTTCTCCACTGTTGCTGGGCAGTCATGCATGGCATTTCAGCCGCTTTTCCCTCATGGGGTTGACCTTCTCTCATTGTGCTTCGGTTTTTACAGTTTGACCGAAGATGACCCCTTTCTCCACAAGTGTAGCACCTAGGGCTGTACCGTTGCGGAAGCTGGCGTACAGGTGATGCCACAACTTCTCTGACGTGGTGCGTTCGGTGGTCCTGCCTCACTGCCTCTACTTCTAAGGCATGGGCCAAGGCGTCTTTCAGCGCCTCATGATGCCCAAGTCTCACAGCGGCTCTAACTTCTAGGTCGCGTATTCCATCAACGAACGCTTGTACCAGATTCCCATCGATAAGTGCAGGGGCAGACTGGTATGCTTTCCGAACCAGCTTTTCAACTTCGAGGGCCCACTGCTGTAGATTCTCGTCACTACGTTGAACACGATCTTTCAACTTAGCACGAAATACGTGCTCCAGGTGCGCGTCACCGTATCTGGACTCTAACGCCTCCAGCAGCTGCTCGTAGGTTACATTCTCGCCGAGCGCCTCAAGAATATTAAGGGCCTGGTCTCGGAGGGCCAAGGTGAGCGCGGTCATGGCTTGCGGTTTTGTCCATCCATTCGCCTTCATAACGGCCTCAAATTGAATTTTATAAGCCGACCACGAAGATGTGCCATCGAATGGAGGCACCTTAAAGCCCCGCGCTGAAGGTGCAGCAACTACTGAAGCTACAGTCAAGTCTCCAGTCTTCAGTTCCCCCAAAGCCTTCTTCACCCCAGCGATCTGAACTTCGGCTTCTGAGAGGCGATTCTCGTGCTGCTGTACCTGATCCTTCATCACCTTTAGGTCTTTGCCAAAAGTTGCATGAAGATCCTTTATGAGGAGCATCTGCTCGTCTTGGCGGCGGACTTGCTCCTCTTTGTCTCGCTGCAACTGCTCTTCCAACCGGCGAACCTGCTCCTCTTGACGGCGAGCCTGCTCCTCTTTGTCTCGCTGCAACTGCTCTTCCAGCCGGCGAGCCTGCTCTTCTTGACGGCGAGCCTGCTCCTGTAGCAGCGCCATTAAAGCTGACAAGTCTGGCGCCATTGATGCTGTAGAAACTGCGGATGGGCCAGCGACTGGCACTGACGTAGGCTGGACACCACCCGGTGTCTGTGTTGGGGAATCTCCAAACCACCTTTGGTCCATGTCCTGCTGTCGCTGACTCCTGGTACGGAAACCGTCCGTGTCGTCCTTCGGTAGAATTGGCATAATTTATCCCTCACTTCTGACACCAAATTGTTACGAGCTGGGTATGGGATAAATTAATTACTACCAATCAGACAATTTAATAACTTTATTAAACACAAAACACTTAAATCTTAATCACAAGTACACTACTGATCACTATTCGCTTAGATATCGCACTTCTAATTCACTTCGATTCGCTCCGTTGTATCGCCTGAATCAGACTACTCCTGTGTGTCGGCGCTTGTGCTTTTTATACTACCCCATTATTCACGAACATTCCGGCGATGTGTAGAATGGTTCGATAAAAACATCAACAAAAAAACATTACCAAGTAGTAGGCAAAAAAATAATAACCTACTTGTACCAAATAAAGAAGTAGGTACTTTATGCCCTCGGCGTACGGTCGAAATTACAATGACAATTCCTAATATTTTTTATAAGTAGTTACCTACTTAACTTTGAACTAATAATAATGGCACGCTTCTCGAAGTTTTTAGCGCAAACACACTGAATCACGTCCTTTCTCGAAAGATCTCGTACGTACGACGTAACAGTATAATAATACACACTTGTATGTAAGCTTATCTGCGGTTTTGATCAGCCAAAATGAGCAGATTGAATTTCAGCTGCATATTTACACATATAATTTTCAGAAAAATCTATGTGTAAAAGACCATCCGATGGTGTTAAATTTTCTTTAATGAAATGGATCGCCCTTGACTGATTTATTATGTTGGCACAATGCTGCATAAATATAGGAATATTAGCAAGTAAAAGATTTACCAGTAACTGATTTTTCGTATGAACTACTTCTTTTATTGTCTTTTTGAAAGCTTTTTCTTGCCCTTTAACAACAGTATTGACCATTTTTGTGACCCATCTGTTATAGGAGATTGAGTCATTCTGGTTGAAGTTGTTTAGTTGGATAGTTTTCTCAAAACAAACTTGACATTTTCTTTCTAAGCACTTAACACTAAGGACATTATTGCAACTGTAACGTGTTTTTTAAACTGTTACATGCTTTTCATATTTTAGTCGATTTCGGAACGATTTTTATACTGTCTTATATTAGCTATGGTTCAGTTCGGCAACTGTCATTTTTTGACGTTTCACTTGACGACCTGATTTCGTCATCGAGGCATTTATCTCGCCAATTTAATTTTACAAATCCGGTATAATCACGGATATTTTTGGGCCAAACGATGCCATAATCGCTGCCTTAAACACCCAGGACAAGGTGTTCTGAAGGAGGGATCCTTAATTTCTTCGGATTTCAATATTGGACGATGCTCTAGTGTGATTTTCACCTACTTTGAATTTATCGGTGCACACGGGAAAAGTCATTTATTAACGGAAAAAACGCCCTGCTGTGGCGTTTTTCGTCTTTTTCTTTTTCTTTCGTCTGATTATAATTTTCCATTTCATGGATTCTGGATTCTCTCATCTTCGACGCCGAAATCTTGAGGTCTAATTTAACATTTTTTCAGCCAGACATCTGGCCCAAACTTAATTTACTTTCTTCACATAAAGATGCAACAATAATGATAATCTCAAATTAGTAATTTAATATTTAAAGTAAAAGGAAGCTACTGACATAATAAATAAGGTATTAACAAAGGTATTTCCAGTGTTTCTATTATCCTAGTTTAGTCACCCCCGGAAGATTAGAAGTTCGACTCTACTAATTGTCCTATCTGGCAAGTATTTTTTAAATGTAGTGAGCGTTCCCAAGGCGCCCGAAATTCTTTTATTGTTACACATACATCTTTTTTTTTATTTTTAATAGGAGAACACACACACACAACCACATTTTTTTTGCTCTTGTATGATTTCTTACATTGGATCTTACACTTGATCCCACACACCCCCCGGGTATGTTACACAACATAAACTTTTAGCAACTTCAGACGCAGTATTTTCAAAAATGATTTTTGCATTACGTAATGCATGTACAATTAAATCATTATTAGTATGCAATGCACACAGACAAGTGTCTCTAGAAATTACTTTCGGAAATATAACCCAAAATGGACGATTTCGCCTAAATGTTTGGTATGACAATTTAAGCCCTGTTTTATTCACAAATATCTTGTGTAAATTAAGCAAAGAGTCATTAAGTAGACGTATTTGCATTTTTTTCTTGTTACGTGTGATAGTTTCTTTTTTGCCCGCTGTCAATCTGCTGTATTCATCATCTTGTAAAAAGTCTTGTATTTTAGTTTCAATTACTGATTTGTTTGATTTATTGTCACGCGTAGTAAACTGTTTGTTGAAATTATAGCATTTTTTGGTTGCCCTTCTTAGACGCATTTTGTATTTGGCCAATTTAGACTCTAGAATAGTTAACCTTTGCTTAAGATAAAGATTCTCAGATTTTAATTTACGCTTATTTCGTGCAATCACTGCTTTGCCTGATGCAACTCTAGAATGTGATGACAGAGAGGTAGTCGGTGTATTACAGTTTGTTAATTCCTTGTTTTGCTTCATATCTTCACGACGTTTTCTTGCTTTATCTCGCCACATCTTCCGAATTTGGCGCTGTTGACGCGGTGTGTACTGCTCAATAGTTTTTACTAGTCCGTCTTCCTTCTTTTTATGATATCTTTCTCGGTCTTTTCTTCTTCTTTCTTCAATAGCTGCATCATCTAATCTAGCGCGAGCACGGCGCATACTCTGTTTTTTCTGTTCGCGGCGTCTTCTCTTTTTTTCTTCCTCTGTTAATTTTTTTCTTTTTGGCATATTACCTAAAACAAAATAAGCTAAATGCTAAACCTGCGTCCAAAACCAAAAAATACATAAGCACAAAGGCCTTAAATTGCTTGTGTATTGTCATAAACTAACAAACAATCTAAAAGTAAAGTCATTTGGTAGCATATGTGCATATAAAATCAATCCACATAGCCTTTTCCCAAGTTTGATTATTCATTAAAAAAATAAGCCAAAACCGACTAATGTGAGAATAATCAGCAATAGATTATAAAGTGATCATAATTAAGTATCAACACAAGCATAACAATTGAGAATTTTCATTATAATCTATTCTGTAGACAGACGTCCCTCCTGTGGACACAGAAACACAGAAAAGAATTCCACAGAAGGGACTGTCTTATACAAAATCCATAATAAAGTGATATTTTTTTAGGTTAGATTAACAACAATGTAAAATTTGTAAAAAAGTTCATTTGACTCAATAAAGCAAAGCTTCTCGTAATAATTTAGTGCACACTTACCGAAATATTTGATAGTAAGGAAAGACACACGATCTTTGACGAAAAACTTGGAGAAAAAATTTTTGGGTTCGTTAAAACACATTCACCATTACTTCCACGTCGGCACAATGACAACTGACAGCTACAATAGAATTGCCAGTTTAAAAATAAATATATCGATTTGTAATTAGTGAAATCGATTCTAAGAGCTTGGTATTTTGGGTCCACAGAATGGATACACATTCTGTAACGAACTGTTTAATCTGCTTTTTATTAAAAATAGATGGGATTATTTTTTTAAATCACCAGAACATAAAAGCTCAATATATTAGTTATAAATTATCAAAAGTCTGACGATGCCTGGAAGAATATTTTATTTTTTATATCCATACAAAGCTCCCTACTCTTAGAAGTAACAAGTCCACAGAAGGATACTTTCTCATACTGTGTGCATAAAAATTACGTAAATTTAATACAAATAAAGTGAACATTCTTCATTGCGAATATAGTTTAGCACAGAATCCATACCTCAATTAAAAAATATATTTAGTAAGTTTCATAAATATGGAAATATTCAGTGATAACATTTTTTTCGTATGTTTTGATTATGACCCTAATATAGTTTATGCAATAAGATTTATAAAGCTGCTTGAGAATAAAGTAATTCAATGGAGTCATCAGGTTTTTCACTGTTTCAATGATAATCAAAATGAAATGTGTCGCAAAAGATTGTTCCATACTTATTTCGAAATATTAAGATGTTACCAGATTTATAAGAATTTGTTTCATCATATGGTTGGTTAGATAAAATGTTTTTGTTTCTTGTGACTTGAGGAAGATATGTCCAATGAAATATATATATTTATAGTTATGTCCATTTCAGATTCTGTGTTATACGGTACATAATTTCTTTCAAACCCTAGTGTTTAATGAAATGTACATCGTTGTGTATAAAGCCACTAACGGAACCAATAATAATGACTTTGTACGTAAGGTCTATTACACTTACCATACTAAAAAAATTTGCTCTTCATTAAACACTTATCATTTTGATTCAAATGGTTTGTAATAATATTCTAGAATACAGCAGTTTTTTCATCAGTAATGGTATATGTTTGGATGTTCAAGAATTTGATGTTACAAACAATATTGTGTCTGAACTGCGAGGCGTTCTATATAGCTGTGGAGGGCTCGCAGGACACGTGCACTTTTATTCTGCTATCAAATTGTACAGGTACGTGAGATTTAAAGTAGACTCTCACAAAACGTAGCTGATGAAGGATAATTGAAGAATTGAATTGTGATTTCATACTATGATTTGCAGATAAGAGATAAGTATATGAGAGGAAGTGTGGAAGTGGCACCGATGTGTTTAATGGTGTGTGGTAATAGGTTATCATGTGATACAAAGGAATGAGGAGAATGTCGTGAGGCGATGAATGTGGATGGCTAGAAAAGTAAAGGTAGGCCACAGAAACGATGGATGGATAGTGTAAAAGATGTTATGGCTAAAAAGGGAGTGACTCATGAGATGACAACCCATACAGAAGTATAGAATATGAAGACATGATGCGCCGACCTGTAATACATTTGAATAAGGACAGGAGAATGCTTATGATTCGCAGATGAAGACAAGAAGTTATGCAAGAACGTGAGGCGCGTGCACCGAGCATCGTTCAGTAAGATGCGCGCCTGTGGACTGTTCTACATAGACGTGTGTCTGTAGTGTGTAGGCGTAACTTAATATATGTACAAGTACAGCAAAAACTTAATTCTAACCTAATATTATATAAGTAAAATTATAGTACAAATAAAAAATTAAGACGCCAGTACAAATAGATAATTTTGTTATTAGATATTTTTTATGTAGTTATGAGGAATGCGGACCGGTTTCCTGAGCGAGCGCACGCGCCTTGTCTAGCAATCTCTTTCAAACATGCGCCGCTCGCTGGCATCAGTCGAGAAACCTCACTGGTCGATGCGCATGTCGCTCCCGCTCGTATCCGGTAAACATTCGGCAATACCTCGTGTATATACATATATGTATGAACTTTAACTAGTGCTTCTAAAGACTTGTACCTAGACGTGCTACGTCATTCTACTGTGCCTATCGCTTTCTTTCTGTGCTCTTCATTTCGCCTTCTAAAAATATACGTATCCTTTCCGTAAGCTGTGTATTCGCTTTTATTGCAACCCCTATACTGCTTCATGTCTACTACTGCACCTGGCGGCGCTTCTCACTAACTATACCGTTGTGTTACTGCAGTTCGCCTTTCTGTAACCCTTGTACGAGTACCATCAAAGGTTTAGTGTGCTAGTGTTTTGTCAATGCACTTATCTTGCTCTATATTCGTTTTGTCGAAAGAAGCCTTCTCTTTTCACCTTAAATATGTTAATTTATTAAAAGATAATAAAAATAAAGGTTGTGTTTTTTATTATTATTTGGATTTAGCGACGTAGGTATTTAATATGTAGGTACCTATGTTTATATGGAGGTCTCAAATGAAGAAACGTTGGTCGTATAGCGGCACAGAGTACTTTTATTATGTATAGCGGCGAGGTAAGTACAAACGTTTCGTATCGAATCTCTTCCTACAATCGTTAACGCCTCGGCGTACGCGATTGTAGAAAACGCTAAGTTGCTAGCCAACTTGACACGGCTGAGTCGATCGCTCGTTCTACAACGTCAATAGAAAAAACCTATACTTTAGTCTATGGCGAGCGTTCCTATTAACGTCAAATTAACGTCAAAGTTACAGTTGGTTACAGTTCAAACAGTTGTTGTGCGCGGGCTGAACTTTTGTTTTGGTTTGTTATAGAAAGGAATAATTGTTGTGATAAAAAAGTAAGCGAATTAAGCTACAAGCTCTTCTTATAATTGGTTTATTTTAATATCACAGTGCGGAATGAAATTTAAAACATTACTGTGAGTCGAAATGTTATACATGATCCTACCTTTGAACGAAAGCTAAGTACCTTAAATAATTAAGTGATAGCAGCTATTATAGGATGGAGTCTAGATCTCGAGCAAGCCCAACACCGTTCGCAGCTTTATTGGAATTCATGGAAAGGTACGTAAATTATTAGTTGGTTCGTAAATAACTTCCTTTGTTATTTAAAAATCTATCATACTCGGGCACTTGAAAGTTTGAAACATAAACAATGACGTGATACGCGACATGAACTAATTTGTTTTTTACAACTATGTTTGACCCTTTACTTAATCAATAGACCGTTTCATTGGTCAAGCAGGAATTGAGGAAAGAGGCTTTCATGTTAGATTTTTCTTTACTACCTATATTTTCTTTTTTACACAAGTGTAATTTTTTTTTTATTTATATTCTTCATCTTTTTCAGGACTCACCATCAGACAGAAACTCTATACCACCAACAACCAAAGATTCTGTACATACTGTCTGTCCGTCCCAAATTTCTGCCACAGATGAAATTATGTTGGATTTTATGCCATCTTATTCCTTACAAGGTACATTTTACTTTTATTTTAAAGATGCAATGTTTTGGCTAAATACACACACATTTGGACACAATTTAATATATGATTATAATTATTTATTTTCAGCAACAACAGCATCTACCGTCCCTCTTTCACTGCCACCTCCCACCAGAGGCATACCGGGAACAAAATATCTCAAGAGGGAGGCTGCGATCGGAATCAAGAAGAATTGAAATGAAAGAAAACCAAAGTCCAATTTATGTCGTTTGGCTCATACTAAAGACAATTTGATATAAATTTTACCACAGTTGAGGCTGTCATCACTTCCTTCGACAGATATTATCCCTTTAGATGGCTTAATGTAGTGATAGTGGTCTCAGCTGTGGGCTATTGAACATTTCTAATTGCCAACAATATCAGAGTAATAATTAATTTTTATTTCAATTGTTTGCTATTCCAATCCAATCAATTTTAATGTAAGTACAAATGGTACCTATGGATCATTTTTGTTTGTTTTCATTAGTGTGATTATTCATCTTTTTATAGTATTGAACAAAACATATTTTAATTTAGACTTGAAATGTAAGAACTGTAGGTAACCAATATATATATATATGTACAGTAACTGTTGGTAATTGGTAACAGGTAATTGATTTTTATGTATGTAAAATATTTTCTAACAATAATATCTAAAATGTATTGAGTGAATTGTAAAAACCAAGTATTAGATAACTGAAAAATCCTTCCTTCTTATCTACCGTGCAAGCAACCACCATATTTTGAATGTCAGTGTTTTAGTTAAAATGATAAACTATTTGTAATAATATAGGTAGCTCTTTTATTAATAATTTAATATCTTAATAAATTACAAATAAAATTAAGGGGTCATCCATAAGACAAGGGGTGGTACAGTATAAATTATTAATATTTTATTTTATCTATTTAATATTTTACCATTAGAACATTTAATGAATGATGCTCTTCGTCGTTTGGCTTACCCAAAGCTACATGGGTACAATTCTATGCACCCAATTACACCATACAGTCCAAATCTTTGGAACCTGAAACAGTATTATTTGTACATTTAAATTTGATGTGTATTATGTTACATGCACTTAATAATTTCAATATTGTTAAATAGTTTGTTAAGTACTCACTCTTGTTTTATAAATGCTCTGTCTTGTCGTGTTTTCGGAAACAATCCATTTTGCCATGATCGCAGGGTGGTTCAAAGCATCAACAAGTTGTCTGATGCACCGACTTGCTGTGCGTTGGGCAAGATGTTGAGTGACGCCAACAATTCGCTGATAGGATCCTGTGGCTAGGAAACTAAGAGCGCACAACACCTAAAACACACATTGAAGAAATGAAGATCTTAGTTAGGTAATAAAAAATTGCTAATACTATATTATCAGTCAAAATTGCTAATACTATATAATATTGTCAGTCAGTTATTAATTAAGCACTTGCCTTAACTTTTAAGAGAATCTCGTAGGTTCTCTTTATCGAAATTTTGTGTCAGAGGTCTTGACAAAGGGCTTGGAAAGTTGATTTGTCTAGCCGAAATTGCTGCACAAATAAAGTTTCCGGCATTTCGCGTATTGTTTCCATGCACTGACGATTTATGCCTCATTTTCGGCGCCTAAGCCACACTTCTTCATTATGAGCGCACCACAACATATTTTAAGCGCTAAATGGTAAAAACAAACCGAAATTATGGCAAATAAACAAAGCATTTCTCGGTCTCAACACAGCTGATTCATATAGACGCCATTTTTTTATCGTTTTCTCCTGGGTCTCGGCGATCGCTTAGTAGTCGTTCCAAAGCTTCGACATCGTTTCGTAAGCGCTTGTCAAAACTGTAACTTGGCTACCATTAGTATAGGATGTAGCGATCAACATTGTAGAAACGATTACATTCCATTCTATCATTTTGAACGTTACGATAAGTTGTAAACTTGTCTATGACTTTTCTATTCGTTTGTTCTGACCACGTGACATAACGAAGAGATGACGTCATTCCCATACATTTGATTAGGTTTCTACTAGCGTTAACGATTGTAGATTGTCAACTTGGCTAAGTCTACAGAACATTGTTACCATGGGTTTATCCTGGATGAATCTGGTATAGAGACGAGGATGGCGCTTTATGGCGCGCTGGTGTGGGCGGGATCCTTGTCGACCCAGAATAAGGCTCACCTGCGGAGACCCCAGAGAGTCATGGCAGTCAGGGTCATACGTGGATACCGTACAATTTCAGCAGAGGCTGCGTGCGCGCTGGCCAGAACACCCCCGTGGCACTTCTGAAAGGAAAGGCTGGTCTTGACTAAATTATAAATATTGACAGATGTAAGGGTCAAAAAAAAATCACGAAAAACCATAGGCTCTGTAATTGCAAAGTAACTAAGTCATTATTTCCAGAAGTAATAAAAATAAAGAAGTTGCACACAAAACCTTTAATAATATAGACTAGGATTACAGTAATGCGAACTGCAGCAACACAGCGGTATAGTTAGTGTGAAGCGACGCCAGGTGCAGTAGTAGCCACACGTCTATGTAGAATAGTCCACAGGCGCGCATCTTACTGAACGATGCTCGGTGCACGCGCCTCACGGTCTTGCACAAATTCTTGTTTTCCTTTGTAGGCAGGAAAAACATTTCCAAACTTTCTTATTCGTAAGTCACTGTAAACTATTTCTCTTTCTCTAGCCCCATACTACTTGGTATCTTTCATTCTCTTTTAACAATCGTTCTCTTACCATTCGCGTTCTTTTTTAATTATATCATCACTCAGATGGAAAATATAATCCATATTTTATCTCTCACGCTCCACCAGCTCTACAACATTTACTCATCCATAACTCACGGTGCACGCGCCTCACGTTCTTGCATAACTTCTTATCATCATTTGTTATTAGCCTCTTAATTTGGGGCGGCGCAGCACGTTTTTTTACAATTGTGATATATCTCTTGAAGATAGTCATCGTATAACGATGTTCTTACGATGGTGCCAGAACAATAGTGACCAAATTAAAATTGATATGTTGGCGTCGCATCATTCTAAGGGCGACTTCCGCAGTTTTTGGAAGTCCACCGATAAACTCAATAGTAGGCCGGGTTAGGGGGCAACTCGTCCCACTTCGAAACTGGGACCAGGGACCAGTTCCACCTTATCTTATGGATTAGGGGTCAACTCGTCTCACTTCGAAACTGGGAGCAGGAACCAGATCCACCTTTTATTATTTGATAATGGGCAACTGGACCCACGTTAGTTTAGGTATTCGAACGTTTGCACTACTGCATATTCTCTAGAGGTTTATACCTACAATAAATTAAAATATAATATATCGGGACCTCCCAATATGGGCAATAAAACATAACTGATGGTTAGTTGATCTCATTCGTTTTATATAATCATTCATAACAAAACAAATCAAAAGTTCACACTTTTTTTCTCATAACGAAAAAAAAAATCTCTAAAACAAAAGTCGTGGTAAATCATTCAAATATTTACATATAAATCTTAGTTAATTAATTTCTCAATACAACGCCCTATACTAATTTCATTGTCAACCAACTCTCGAAGTATTCTTTTCAGTCGTTTTTGTGATTTTATGGTATCAGAGGTTTTTTTTAAACATATCCGTCCTTTTTCAATTTACCAAAGTAATAATTGGAATCTGTAGTGTTATTAGAAGAACAACTAAGTTTGGCTTGGGTTTTTTCATTTTATTGAGACGTGCATTCCACGCCTCAATGGCATTATTTGTTTTATGTAATTGATTATAAAAACTCCAGTTATTATTAAAAAATACATCTTTTCTTAGCCACGTTTTTTCAAAATAGTTATTAAAGAATCAATTTGGGGGTCCTTTTCACTCTCTCCTAAATTGTATAACCACCCATCTTCCACAAAATCTTGAGGAAGATGAGCAAGCGCTATGCATCTTTTGACGTGGGATCTTAAATATTTTTTTTTTTGTTTCTGATATCTGAGCATTTCTCCACAATGCCCTTGCAAAATGGAATAGACATCCCTGTATTTTCGCTAAGGAAAAACATCTGAGTTAGCCTCGAAATCTGTAGTAAATGTATCTGGGTTGAAATCCGGAATGCGACTCTTTATAAGCCGTAGCATGATCTGATTTGTATTTTTTTTATCTGAAAGCAGGCAATATAAAACAGGCACAATGCTGTTGGTTTCATCTGAACTCCCAACATCAATTTCAATTTTCAAATATCTATAATAACCATAAAAATAATAACAAAATGCACTCACCCTAAGCTTACATTAACACATTAAAAATGTTAACACTTTATTAGGCTAGCAATTCGCCTTTCAAAACTTACATACCTAATACATAGTTTAAACTGGTAATAATATAAACTTAACACACAATATTTATGGGTATATAATGACAAAAATGTAAATTATTGCCGACCAGGGTCGTGCAATGAAGAAACACCCATTGTTATTTTTATTGAGAGATAATATTATATACTTAACAGGTACCTAGGTACCTTTTAGGTTTTTAAAAATTTTACTGTGAGTAGGTACAATAATTTTAAAATAATATTTTTTATATTTCGACAACAGAAGTTTTATTATTCTAAAGTAAGAGCCTAACTTTATAATTTGGTAACACAGTTGCATGCGACTGTACATCTTGACACCAATAATTCACCAAATAGACCAAGAGCAAGATTTAATGTATTCAAAGAAGTTTAAGACACTCTAACCTAGTAATTTAAAATATAAAAACATGTATGTATCTAATTGAGAATTTATCTCTTCCTGAAATTTCGGCTTAAGACCGATAAACTAGAAGTATCACATACTACTAGAAATATTTTTTCTCTTGCCAACGTTTCGTGAACTCTTCGATCTAGCTCTACCTTAAAAAATTAACTCATTATATCTTCTAAACTAAGACCCGACTAAATCTGTGGCTTGGCGACAAATTCCGACGAATTGCCGACTAAATCTGGGAGAAAACAGATCTTCGCTAGGTGCCCTATTTGAGATATAAATGTGTCCAAGCTGGGGAGTCTCTACAGATCGACCACCTATAAACCCTTATAACTTTTGAACCAGTGACCGACAAATTCTGATATTGGGCGACAAATTTCGACTAATTGCCGACAAATTATTTGTGTTATCAAAATTAAAATCCCTGATGGTGGCCAAGCCAGTGTCAGTCACACTCGAATGTAGAGTGGAATGTAGAGTCGAATGTCGAGTCGAATGTAGAGTGGAATGTAGAGTCGAATGTAGATTCGAATGTAGAGTCGAATGTAGAGTCGAATATAGAGTCGAATGTAGAGTCGCATGTCAAGAGAGTCAAGTGTCGAATTTCGTACCATTTTAAATGTAGATTCAGATGAAGTAAAATTTAATGGCATTAATACCGACGTTTCTCCGGATATCAAAGCAAGATTAACTTTAATTTAAAGTCAATTTTCAAATAACTTTATTATTAGAGCACCTAGCTCGCCTGCAAATACTGACCCTATGGAAATACGACTTAAAGATCCCAATAAAACGGTTTATCGTCGTCCTTATCGGTTGAGTCTCCAGGAAACACAGGAAATAAAGGTAGTGCGCAATAAAATCGAAGACCTGCTCTCTTCTAATGTGATCCGCCCAAGCTCGCCAGTTTTGCCAGTCCTATTCTTTTGGTAAAGAAGAAGGATGGCAGCGACCGCATGTGCGTTGATTCAAAATCAAAGCATTTTTTTTAAGTAAGCCAATTACAGGCACATTTGAACTGTCGAAACAAAGACACAAAATTATCGCGAATTAAACGATAACACTGTACCCGACAGATTCCCATTGCCAATGATTTCCGACCAAACCGACCGACCGGCTTCACTGTACTCATTACTTCACTACTCTAGATATGGCTAGTGGATTTCATCAGATACCAGTTCATCCGGATTCCATTGAACGTCCGTTAGCCATGCCATTCGGTTTGCGCAATGCCCCTTCGGTTTTTCAACGTGCAGTGACAAAAACCTTAGGAGAGCTTGCTAATACGTTTGTCGTGGTCTACATGGACGATTTAATGGTCGTAGCCTCAAATGTCGATCAAGCTCTACATAGGTTGCAATTAGTTTTAGATGTTGTTGGGCTCCTCATGAAGCGAAATATAATGTCATGCTGGAGCGAGTACAGAATAAATTTACAAGACACTTGTATTTCAAACTTTATGGGGTTTACCCATTTTACCCGCTGATGTATCCTACACTGTTTGTACTGGGTATGGTGGGGTACAATGAACTCAGAGTGCGCAGGGAGTTTACACTCGCGGCGTATGCGCTAAAGCTCCTGTGTGGAGTGGCACATAACCCGGGTGTGCTGCGTCACCTGAAGCTGTGCGTGCCAGACCAGTACGTGTGGAGGCGGCGGCGACCACCACTGCTGGCCGTGCCTGCTGCCAAAACCAACCTGCTGGCAAAAACACCCCTCACTCGGACAATATGTGTACTAAACGAAGTGCATGAGAGGATAGACATATCTTCGTGCAATCTGAGTGAATTCGCAAGAGTGTTGTTGAATTTTGTAAGTTATATTTAAATAGGTATTAATATTTTGTAATTTAGGTTAAGATTTTGTAGCATTCAAAAAAAAAAAGTTTAGTTTGTTAATTATTATTTATTACATAGGTACCTATAATTCTGTAGTCTGACTTTAGATTGTGTTAATAGAGTTTAGTGTGGCTTTCTACATATTTTGAAAGTTTAGTTTTTTAAGTATTAGCTATAAGTTGTTTCTCATCTGGTTGTTTGCAAAACACTATTGTATTGGGGTCTTCCTGTAATGATAGTGTGTAAGTTTAATAATAATAATAAATATGTTTTGACAAAGGCTGGATTTTCATTTAATTTAAAAAAGTGTTCATTTCTCAAACAAAAAGTTGAGTACCTAGGTTGCGAGGTTAGCTGTGGTGAAATTAGACTTAGATAGAAGCCCTAGTTGCTCTCCCTCCCCCAAAGACTGTAACTCAGTTACGACAATTTATTGGTATGGCGTCGTACTTTCGTCATTTCATCCCAAAGTTCTCGCAGATCATGGCACCTCTTTATGCACCGACAAGTGTCTCTAAAGGTAACATCAAATGGGAACCTTCTCACGAGACTGTTAGGCAAACTATTATCTTTGCCTTAACCAACCACCCAGTTCTGACTATATTTGACCCAAACTGTCCCATAGAATTGCACACAGATACAAGTTCGTTAGGGTATGGTGCCATTTTGATCCAGTAAAAGGATTCCAAACGTTGCACGGTCGCCTATTATAGCAAACGCACCACAGCTGTGGAGTCTAAATACCACTCATATGAGTTGGAGACTCTCGCAGATGTGAATGCGGTTAGGCATTTTAGGCACTACTTATACGGTAATCATTTTACAGTCATGACCGATTGTCACGCTCTTGAATCCGATGGCAAGCGGATGCAACATGCCGGCTTTTTCTCTAGAAATCCCGTACCTGACAAGGCCCCATTCACAAAGGTAGAGCAGAAGTATGTCAATATCATAAATCTCTCTGCCAATGGGTTGCTGGCTGAGCAACAACGTGATAATGAGATTTCTGATCTTATTGCTAAACTTAAAGATGGGAATCTTGGCAATGATATCGCGAAAACATACGATATCAGATCTGGTGTTTTGCATCGTAAGATACAGCGCAAAAATAGGAGCCTATGTCTACTTATAGTACCTAGAGCTTTGAGATGGGCTATCGTTAGCACTCACGAGTCCCTTATGCACTTAGGATGGGAGAAAACCCTTGAAAAAATTTACGACTTGTATTGGTTTGAGCATATGGCTAAAGTTGTTAGGAAATTAGTTGAAAGTTGTGTTGTTTGCAAAATTTCCAAATCGCACTCAGGCAAAGTTTCAGCGGAATTACATCCCATTCCTAAAATTGCGATACCTTGGCATACCCTTCATATTGATGCTACAGGTAAGTTAAGTGGCAAAAATGATAAGAGAGAGTATGTCTTTGTTCTCATTGACGCCTTCACAAAATATGTGCTGCTACATCATACCCTGAACATAAATAGTGCTAGTGCTATTCGTGCTTTAAAAAATGTGTGACCTTTTAAAAATGTGTGTTTGGAGCGCCGACGCGAGTAATCGCAGATCAGGAACGTTGTTTTGCAAGTACCGACTTCCGCAAGTTTTGTTCCTCTCGTAATATTAGTTTGCATTTGATTGCTACTGGTAGTTCATGGGTCATGAGCACTCTAAAAAATATGCTCACGGCAGTAGAGACTAGCAAGGATCGTTCGTGGCAAGACTCTCTCCCGGATGTGCAGTTAGCTCTTAATTGCACTATGAACCGAGTAAGCAAACACAGCCCTCTAGAACTTCTCATAGGTAAAGTCGCACGTCCTCTAGATTTAATGTTTTCCGATTGATTTGTTGTAAGTGATTTTATCTCTAAAAAAATGAAGAGAGAAATCAAACAAAACTTGACCCTAAGTATAAAGGTCCATTTAAGGTCGTTGAAGTGTTAGACGGTGACAGATACAACTTACAATCGTTAACAAGTAATCGCCATTATAAATATGCTCACCATCGTCTTAGGAAAATGCCTGATTCTAATGTTCCAATAGAAATTAATGATAATGTAGAGACTGAATGAATGAACCTGTTTAATTTTTGAAATTGTAAATCTTTCATTTCTGTCATTACCCTTTCTTAATACGTTATCGCTGGTTAAGCGAGTTGGTTATATTGGCTATCGCTGGTTAAGCGAGTTGGTTATATTGGCAATCGCTGGTTAAGCGAGTTGGTTATATTGGCAATCGCTGGTTAAGCGAGTTGGTTATGTTGGCTATCGCTGGTTAAGCGAGTTGGTTATATTGGCTATCGCTGGTTAAGCGAGTTGGTTATGTTGGCTATCGCTGGTTAAGCGAGTTGGTTATGTTGGCTATCGCTGGTTAAGCGAGTTGGTTATATTGGCTATCGCTGGTTAAGCGAGTTGGTTATGTTGGCTATCGCTGGTTAAGCGAGTTGGTTATATTGGGTATCGCTGGCTAAGCGAGTTGGTTATGTTGGTTATCGCTGGTTAAGCGAGTTGGTTATGTTGGGTATCGCTGGCTAAGCGTGTTGGTTATGTTGGGTATCGCTGGTTAAGCGAGTTGGTTATGTTGGGTATCGCTGGTTAAGCGAGTTGGTTATGTTGGGTATCGCTGGTTAAGCGAGTTGGTTATGTTGGGTATCGCTGGTTAAGCGAGTTGGTTATGTTGGGTATCGCTGGTTAAGCGAGTTGGTTATGTTGGGTATCGCTGGTTAAGCGAGTTGGTTATGTTGGGTATCGCTGGCTAAGCGTGTTGGTTATGTTGGGTATCGCTGGCTAAGCGTGTTGGTTATGTTGGGTATCGCTGGCTAAGCGTGTTGGTTATGTTGGGTATCGCTGGTTAAGCGAGTTGGTTATGTTGGGTATCGCTGGTTAAGCGAGTTGGTTATATTGGGTATCGCTGGTTAAGCGAGTTGGTTATGTTGGTTATCGCTGGTTAAGCGATAGTGGTGTTATCGCTGGCAAAGCTGATTATGTTGGCTTCCGCTGGTTAAGCGTTAGCTGTTGAATCGCTGGTTAAGCGTATTATGATGTGCTTTCGCTGGTTACCCGTTAGTGGATTAATATTGTTGGTTAAGCGTTATTATTATCACTGGTGAAGTGATAGGATTTGTAACGCTGGTTAAGCGCTACAATGTTAAATACTGATAAAGTACTTCAGTGATTAACACTACTGTCGAGAATATCACGACGCGCCGGGCGATCGCGGGCGGGGGAGCTGAGGCCGCGGTGCGGGGCACTCGAGCTGCGAGCGCGCACCGGCCGGCCCGGCACTGCGTCATCGTCCGCGCCACTGAGCGATTCACTTACCTGTTTTCTTTCTCGCCACCTCATATCATTTAAACCGTTTGTTTTCCTTATAAGACCATGATTATTGTAATACAGTCCACTTTTTAGAAACAACGCGTTTTAGTCCTCATACCACCAGGAGGATATTACCCCATTTCTTTCTAACTACTAGGTAAGTAGTGATTCATGGTGCTGGTTAAGTGCTGTGGATTTGTTTGGTAGAGTCATAATACTTTATTAATTTTGTGCTTTTTGTATTCCTTAATTTTTTTTTGTTATAATAATAATTTATTTATTTTCTCGCCACAATACACATTGAGTACATATTTTAGGGAACAGTTATGTTTGGTTCACAATCAATTAAGCATTAAACGTAATACTAAACGGTTTAATTTGACACAATTATTTTTGTGATGATGTCCCTGACGTGGGTCAGGATAGCCCAGTGAACGAACAGTCACTTTTCTGGATTATTTGTCTTTTCAGGTACCTCAATACACGAGGTCGTGTGAAGGTCAGAAATGGCCGTGTCGCAGATCGCTACTGGAATGTCAAGCGTTTATCATAAATTTAATTTATAATAGTTTAATTTAATTTGATTTTTGGTATGGCAATGCTTGTTTGTGTTTAAAGTTATCGTTGGTCATTTTGACGTTGAATAAAAAGGCGGTAGACTTGTGCAGTTGACACATTCAAATTGAAATCGTGGTGACGAACGGCTAACTTGACTAACCTCACTACATTCCATTTAATTTGAATTCAATCCGATAATATTTCTTCAATCTTTTGTTATTTTTTTATTGTAAAGTGTTTTGAACAGTAAAGTTTAGTGTACCGAACAGTGCATGTGTATTATTTCACGTCGGACTCCACGTTCCATCATGACCGACCAACAAGACAGACAAGACATGCCGCATCTGTCGTCATATCTATGTTCACATCATGTTAATACAATATTATATTTATCGGGCATAAAAAGTATTTCCTATCGCTAGAGTGGAGTAACTTTCGGGGAAAATGTCGTGAAGAAAGATTTCAATATACAGAAATTATGAATGTACTGTGTGATAGTATGGCTAGAAAGGACATGATTGCATGAATTACTAGACTTATAGAAGTATGTAAGAAGAAGACATGTTGCGCCGATGCCAAATAAATTTGGATAAAATGATGATAAGAAAAAGTAACTTTGCGTCAGTGAAAACAGTGTTTATTTCAAACAAATACACATTTTACAGAAAAGTAACTTGCAGCAATACAATAACGTAATTAGTGAGGAGACCCATGAAGCGTATTGGTAGCGTAGCGTCTAAATCGAACAAGCCACACGCGCTCGACTTACTGAAACTTCGTTTTTCCAGTATCATGCTCTTGTAGAGACGTATTTGACTTTCTGTAAAGGATGTGTGTAGTTAGGTTTCAGAATCTATCGAAGCAAAATCTAAAATTATTTCACTAACAGACACAGCATAACCTAAACAGCTGGATCTACAAGCTTGGAATTTTGCACAAAGGTTTCTTCTATAACAAAAGGTAGGAGGAACAAAGAATTCTATTATATATTATAATTTATTAATTTTCCAAAACAAGTAGTTACTTTTTAGAAATCATTTTGTACCCTATCACAATGTCGTCCGATTTAACCCAAAGGTTGACTGGTAGAGAATGCCTTGTGGCATTAAGTCTGCCTATGTATCACTATTGTACATGAAATTTAAATTGATACATAAAAATTCTTGGAAATTCTTCTCCTGTATGGGTTAAGGAGGGGGGAAATGTTTGTGAAAGTTAGTCTGTTGTCTGGATTTGGTATAAATTCATAGGAAACTGTTACTGACTAAACATTCTTACTTGGACAGTTCCTGTTTTTCAGAAGCCGTATACATGCCGCCTCAGCTTCCTCAACGGTTACATAGAACCTTTCACAGTTTAAACTGTGTGTAACAACAAGTGCTATCGACTTGACTGGCCATGCAATTATAGTGAACCCAACAAGCTGTAAATAATCATAAATTCCTTAGCATGCCATCACGCCTGCGATCTCCGAAGGGTTTTGCAGTTACATACAGGATGGAAGGGACATCGACGCTGAAAAGATTACCACGTATTCAACACATAATTCTGAACCCTTCGACGTTTTTCGGTGGTGATTTTGGGAGCAATTTCCTACAAAACTGCAATAGGTTACACGGTCAAAATGTATGGAACAGCTGATTTTTCTTTTTGTTCAGAGTGATGTACTGAATACGTGAAGGTAACAGTTTTAGCGTCGGTGTCCCTTCCACCTTGTATACCTTTGTGCACCCACATGTCGCCCGTTATGAGTGAAATCATTATATTAATATGATAACTATCACCACAGCTGCTGTGAATCTGATACCTAAAAGCGAATACCACGATAAACAAACACAAAACAAATTTCTATGCTGGGGTGCCTGGAATTATGTGTTGAATTAATAATACTAGTTTGTCCCTAACACCCTACTGATATTATAGTCTTGCAAACTGGATGGCAAGTTATTTTTTAAAAACAAAAATCTTACAGCTACAGAATTAATTTAATAAATCAAGCAATTAGCAAAGCACATAAAATCACACAACATTAGGAAAAATAAATGTCGGTCGCTACGACGACGTGTTGACGGTCTGACGGCTCTCGAACCAAAAAGAGCGCGCTGTGGGCAGCGCTCGCTTATAATATACCGGTTTGGTTTCTTGTCTTCAGATTCACAACACGGCCTCTCCTGACAGGAGGCCGTCCTGGGCTCCTTCACGATGTCTTCAGCTCTGGTGGTCGGTCTCTAGCATAGGCAAGGAGAACGCTATGTCTGCTGGGGCCCCTCAGGCTCGATGTGAAGCTGCAAGGGCTCAGGCTCGATGTGAAGCTGCAGTGGCTCAGGCTCGACCTGAAGCTGAAGTAGCTGAGGTTCGACCTGAAGCTCTAGTGGCTCAGGCTCGATGAGATGCCGCTGCGCTTCCGCCTGGACCCCGGAGGTACCAGGTTGTGGCTGGGCGACAGACTGGTTGGCTGGCGAAATTGACTCAGCCGTAACAAGTGTAGACTCCTCATCTTCATGGTCTGAATCTGCATAAAATAGAAAACCATGCGCTCTATGCACAACGCTACGCATTGTGCATACGCACATCATTGATTGTGGTCTGGCACACGCTAAGCCATCGAGATAGAGGCACAACGTGAAGCTTGTCTCGATAAATTAGCGGGTAAGTCGTATATCAATACGCATCTTGATATTCAGCTAAGAAATAGCCCCACTGTGTGGCAAAACTTAGCGGAGTCAGAGGCTAGCTGTAAAGCGTACTCTTAACTTCTTTTGGTCAGGATAGAGGCACTACGTGAAGCTTATCCCAACACACAACAATTAAACACAAACACATATGAAGCTTCATATATAAGAGGCATTAAGCACTCACCATCGAAGTAAGCAGCACATACTTCAGGAGTCCACTCTCCGCGCCAAGGGATCATGTACTCCGCAGCAGCCTGCGTGTACATCCCATACGAACCGGCCAAGAGCTGGAGCTCGTAGCGCCCTTGTGGCAGCGTTTTCACGATGCGGTAGGGGCCACGCATACAGGAGTCTAACTTTCCGGTCGATTGAGCCTGCTTTCGCACAAAAACCAAACCGTTTAGTTCAAAAGCTCGGGGAGGCTTCCTCCCGTGATTGACGTAAGCATCTTGCTGGTGCCGATTCTGCCTAAGTCGTTCTGTTGTTCTCTGTCTCCTCATTTCACGTAGGCTCTCTCTATTAGGACTGGAACCCTCGAACGCAACATCACGTACCAAACTTCTTATAAGCGGCGTAGCTGCCTCAATACCCGCCAGCAGATTAAGGGCAGAGTATTGCGTAATTCTGTGCTTGGTGATGTTCAGTACCAACTGAATTTTCCATATAACAGTCGGCCATGCGTTTTGTCGATATTTAGTTTCGATTCGTATCATATTAAGAACCGTCCGACAGTAACGCTCGACCTGCCCATTAGATTGGTGCATCTCAGGCGTTATAAAATGTGTATCGCACCCCATACTTTTAACCCAGTCAAGAAATTCGGCACTTTGAAACATGCGGCCCCTGTCGGCTACTATTAATTTAGGGGTTCCAAATAGGGATATAACATTGTTGAAATGTTGCTTTAGCTCATTTGCATCTTGCCGATACATAGGGTAAAGGAGGCAAAACTTGGAAAACGCGTCAATAACTATTAAAATATGACGATACCCATCGGCCTCAGGCAGAGGTCCCAAGGCATCCATGTGAATGGTTTCAAAGGGTAGGTCTGGTTTTTCCCAAGAACTAATAGGTTGGAATGGGGCTCGTGCGACCTTCTTATGCGCGATGCACACTAGGCAATGTGAGATATATTTTAACACAAAATTGCGCAAACCAGGGAACCAAAAGTGCTTTATAATTAAATCAACCGTCTTATCAACCCCAAAATGATTATGTTCATCATGGAACACACGAAGGAGACTAAGACGATGCCCTTTAGGGATATAACAAAGGAAACGGGAAGCTTCGCCAGTAGGGGAATACTTTACGTAAAGGACATCGTTTTTGACAATATATCGCGTGGCATCAAGTTGCCCATCATTGAGTCTTTGTATGAGAACCTGCGTTTCTTCGTCGGCAGCCTGTGCAATCTGTGCCCAACTCTGAGGTTTCTGAATTGTACACACATTGACAGGGTTCCGACTCAGATAATCAGCATGTGACATAAGTGTGCCTTTACGATAATCCAGGCCAAAATCAAAATCCTGAAGGTAGACCCACCATCGGGCTACTCTGGGTAATAGATCTCTCTTGCGCTGTGTGAGCCTCAACGCATTACAATCTGTAACAACGGTGAAACGCACACCCACAAGATAAGGTCTGAAATGCTGCAAGGCTTTAACCACAGCAAGGGTCTCTAGCTCATATGAGTGATACTTATTTTCCGCGCCTTGTGTAAGCCTACTGAAGTAGGCAACCACTCGCTTGTGGCCACCATCGTGCATTTGAAACAATACAGCTCCATAACCAATGGAACTAGCGTCTGTGTGCACTTCTATTGGCAAGGAAGGGTCATATATCGCTAGGACCGGTTCATTAGTAAGACATTCAACTATTTCTTTACGAGCGTCCTGATGTTCCTTTCCCCAATTAAATTCAATCCCTTTCCTAGTAAGCGCAGCAATACAAGCAGCCCTTTGAGCGAAGCGCGGTATATATCTACGAAAGTAGCTGGCTAAGCCCAGAAACTGGCGGACTTGTCTCACGTTTTTCGGTTCAGGGGAATCGATCAGGGCCTTTATCTTGCTGGGGCTCGGTCGTACCTGACCTTGGCTTATTCTACGTCCTAAATATTCTATTTCAGTTGTTAAAAAGGAACATTTTTTCAAATTGACAGAAAAACCAGATTGTGTCAGTGCTTGAAGAAACCTGGTACAGAAGATCGAAACCCTGGTCTATTGTTTGGCTCAAAATTAAAATGTCATCAATGTAAACAAGTACATCACCAGCATTAATAAATTTGCGCAATGTTTTTGAGATAATGCGTTGATACACAACCGGGGCATTTGCCAAACCATACGGCATTTTTAAGTATTCAAAATGGCCCTCAGGCGTAACGAACCCGGTTAGTGGAACGGACTCCTCATGAAGAGTTATCTGATGAAAGCCAGTTGCCATATCAAGGCTGGTGAAGTACTTATTATGTCCCAATCGGTCTATGTAATCGTCGATTCGCGGTAATGGAAAACGATCTTTATCGTAACTTCGTTTAATTTACGGAAGTCTTTCTTTTTGACTAAAAGAATTGGACTTGCATAGTCGGATTCAGATTCGCGAATAACACCTTTGGCTATCAAATCTTTAATTATTTCACGAACGCGAAGTGTTTCTGCTTGAGACATTCGATAAGGTCGGTAGTTGACGGGAGTATTATTGCTAAGCTTGATCGTCATACACCCCGTATTTACAGTCGATGTCGCGGTACCAGATATGAAATATGCAGAAAACTCATTTATCATAGTAAATAAACGCTGTAATTGATCACCTACGAGAGGCGTGTTAACGGGTATTGGCTCGTCGTACTGAACAGTCAGCACATCTTCCGCACTGTCTACCTTTCTAGTAAGTGATTGAAAATTGCACGTGCGAATATACCGTACACCATCCCTATTGAGCACGTCGGTTCCCACAATGATTGGCGTGTTCATAAACTCAGGCGCCACGACAAATAAATCGACCTCGAGTGTTAGACCATCGAACTCAATCGGTAAGGTGACGTACGAAGTGCTTTCAATCTCTTGACTTCCCAATCCCCTTAACACGCGGAATGCTGGCTTGTGCGCGCAATGGAAGTGTTTCAACAGCGACGATGTTATAAGTGATATGGTTGACCCACTATCAATTAAAACATCTACTGGTATACCCTGAATAACGGCTACGATAACGTCGTTATTGCGGGTAGTCTTATTTTCGAGACAAAAATTTACATTGTTTTTGTTGCGCGACTCCGATTTTTGTTTTGCGAAACAGTTATCCACTTTGTGGCCAGGCTTCTTGCAAAAATAACAAGGTTCTTTTTCAGGTTTGGAATGGGAATTATTTGAACCACTAGAGTTCAAACTCTCGCTTGCATCGACCTTAGCTTTCTTGTTACAAACAGCCTGTTTATGCCCGGCCACACCACACAAAAAACACTTGCCCTCCTCAAGTCTACGCTTTCTAATTAAATTACTCGCGTGATTATTTTTACCCGAATTATTTTGTGAGGTAGGACGTGAACTTTGCACCTTAGAATTTGACGGTTTTACATAAATTGATAAAAATACAACTATGTTGTTAGGAGACAACTTAGCATTAGTAGCCGACGCTCTAATGTGAGGGTCTACAATACCACGAACAACAATCGCAGAAATAAGCTCGTCACTAAGTCCGTGCACTATGCGTAATCGAAGTAACGAGCGTCGGGCCTAATCCGCGTACGTAGTGTAATTATCCGAATTTGTGTTCATTACGTCAAATAAAATGTTTGCAATGTCTGGTGTTTTCGGACACAGAGGCGTATATTCCTTTTTAAAATTACTCCACGTACGATCACTCGTAACCCACTCGCGTAACCACGTACGAGCGTCACCTTTTAAACAATTACCTATTCGCGAAAGACATTCATGATCGCTCCAATTATTTAAAAGTTTTGCTCGATCAACTTCGTCACACCAATCACTAATATTATTCAGACTAGGATCGAAACTAGAAATAAAAAAATGTTGGTCAGATCTCACCCGATTATTAATGGAACGAATCGCGTCCACTATGCGATCCGTTGCGGTGATATCGCTTACTGCACCGGCGTGTTCCAACAAAGACTCTGCTGTACAACCGGCACGGAGCACGCTCGGCGGCGCGGACAGCAGAGGTGGCGTACGTGACCGCGGCGCTTGCGCCGATCGCCCTGGCAACGGCGATACAACGCGCTTGGCATGGCGCCGTGATGTCGGGGTCGACTGGCGCCGCGCAGGCGGCGGCGGCGCGCCTCGCTCTGAGCGCGGTGACTCATGTGAAGGTACCCTCTGTTTGCGCGAGCGTTTCGGCTGTGCAAACGACGCTTGATCTTCTAATACCTTCAAACGCGATCGCATTACCTTTAGTTCCCGCTGTAGGTCACGCTCCGGGGTCTGCGTACGATCCCGAAGTCTGCTATGTCGCCGGCCTAGCTCACGACTATGGCGACGACTCCGAGAGCGATCCGACATTTTACTTTTTTTATTTTATTTTTTTTATTTAAGCACAAATCTAATCAACAAAAACAGGAATTGGATCGAATCCCACTTCTGATCTTGCAAACTGGATGGCAAGTTATTTTTTAAAAACAAAAATCTTACAGCTACAGAATTAATTTAATAAATCAAGCAATTAGCAAAGCACATAAAATCACACAACATTAGGAAAAATAAATGTCGGTCGCTACGACGACGTGTTGACGGTCTGACGGCTCTCGAACCAAAAAGAGCGCGCTGTGGGCAGCGCTCGCTTATATACCGGTTTGGTTTCTTGTCTTCTGATTCACAACAATAGTTTATGAAGTCAGCGTACCTATCCAATCATTACAATGTAATCTAAAATACGGGAAGTTTTTATACTTACATTGTTCCCTAACTGACCATATTCCTTCACGAGTTTAAAGAACGTATCCAAAAAAAACAGGCTTCGAAAAAACGCGTCCATCACGTGACATAACGCCTGTAAAAATGGACTTTGCCTTATAAACCAAGCATTAGCAAATAAATTTCCCACTGCTGTGACACATGGAAGAAACATTGAGTCCCAGCAGTAGGTTCTGAAAGAAGGAGTGGGCCATAATTCACCACGCAGGCTTTGCATCGTGGCTACCAACATCATCATTGTCACCTTTCTGGCCTTTTCCGATGTTGCACATTCTTCCAGTCTACTCTGTCGATCATCACGATATCATTTGCTCCTTTACCTTTCAAATAATTCCTTACACAATCCATCCATCTTTACCTTGCTCCCCCTCTTTCTCTCCATCCACCAATATTCATATTCATCACTCTTTTAGTCACATGCGATTCATCCCTGCTCATCACATGCCCAAACAGAGAGGCGAACTCTTACCATGACTGTTAAAATAATAATACTGTAAGGTTTAAGTGTAATAATTATAAACTTACCAATACTTGGAAAATAGTTTTATGCAGATTGTAAGCTTCTAGAATATTTTGATATGTTTCAAGCAGTTTATGACATTTTTCATCATCGTCCTGCTCATCATTCATCCTCAGGACATTGTCAGTCCACGTTTCGAGATATTCTTTTAACAATGCTATTATTCGTGTGGCAATAATTAAATTAATATCAAATGCCAAAAATGATACGTCAGTATACAAATTAAGATATGTCATTACGGCTTTCATGTTACCAACTGTAGAGTAGAAACTGACAACTAAGAAAATACCAGCAGAGATAGTAATAAATATTGAGACCCAGTTCCAAATAATGTAAATCAGAAAACTCGTACTGAAATTGATGTTTTTATGGATAGTTTGCAGCTTCAGAATAAGACTAACATTATTGTGCTTGTTCACAATATCCAGAATGGATAACATTGTAAAAGAAAAAGCATGTACGATGGAAAATACAGTTAAGACCAAGGTAAATACAAAAGCATCTCTTGTATAAACGCCACTGGTTAATGAATTGTACAAACGATAGAGACACATCGAATTAAAGAATAGCATACGACAGAACGACAGCAGTAATAGACATTTGTTTTGGTTCGGATAAATATGATTATTATGAACATTATATTTTGAAAACAATAAAATGCCAAGGGGAATGTTAAAAGAGCGGACTATTTCCTTAACTTCTTTGTCTATTCGATTGCTGGATAGTACTTGAAATGATTGTTTTGGTAAAGTTCCACGTTCTTGGAACATTCTTCTAATTTTCAACTCGTTTCTGTATTTAGATGACTGTGTTCTAACTAGCTCTATAAAATACTGCCCTAATATGCCTATTTGACGAAGAAATACAATAAATTGCTTTGTTCATGTACCGATGTTATCATTGATAAGACAAATGATTGAGTGTGGTCTTATGGTTCAGAAGCCTCGATCAAAGAGATAAATAATTGCCCTCTAAAAAGCATTCGATTAATTATGTATAGATGCGTCTACGTGTCTAGAAGGTATTTTAGTAATTACTACGTATATAAAATATATATCTCCAAGGTTAATGAAAAAAGGCTAAATTCTTGTCCCATTTTTGTTTATGTTTTAAATTTATATTGATTGATTTTAAAGCATGAAACAAAACTTTAAAGCATTATTTAACTATAAAAATTTGCATTCTGTTTCATCCGGTTAATCATCGAAACGGCTAGACCGATTTTGACAGGACTTTTACTGGCAGATGGCTGATGTTATAACGAATAATTTATTTCCTTCATCAGGAACCACCAAACTTAACAGATTGGTGGTTCTCCCACGGGTGAACTGACGCAAAAAGCACAGGAGTGGGTTACCCCTTCTGTGCTTTTTGCGTTATCAGCCACAATCTGTATAGCATACAGAAATCATAGTTGACCGAAACTATACCTGTCAGAAAACATATCAGCAGACTGCAGAGCATACTGCTATTATGTATTCTGCTAAACAAAATAGTTGTTTGATTATCTTAGTCTTAGGCGATTATACTAACAAAGGTTAAGTAATACTAACAATTTTATGGGTAAAGTGCATGAATCAAAAATAAACGAATAAAATATCTCAGTAAATGTTTCAACTTTTTATTTGTCCTTAAGATTAATTCACACACTGAAGAGTTTATAGAAAGAAGAACTGCAAGAGTACAAATACGTAATTAATTATGACTCCTATTAAACTTCTTATTAGCGTCGCGTCTACGTAGAACAGGCCACACGCGCTCATCTTACTGAACGATTGATTTTTCAGTAACACGTTCTTGCACAGATATTCTTGGCTCTCTGTAAGAAAATATATCATAGTTATGATATCATTCAGATTTCAGTAATTAGATTTTGAGTAATCCGAATAATCTTTTATACCGTCTTTATCGAAAATAAATGATTTACAGTTTTATAAATCTCGTATATTTGTTTTTACCAGATTCTTACTTGGATAGTCCCTGATCGTCATAAGCTGTATACATGCCGTCTCAGCTTCCTCAACAGTTATATAGAACTTCTCACAGTATATACTATGTATAATTACATACATTATATTTCTTGTCATGTACACAACAGTAAGAACACCGACGTCCAAAAACTACAAAGGAAAAAATTATAATTTTACTAGTTTTTCTAATTTTCCCTCGCTTGACCAGTTTGTGGGCGCTTGAATAGCGGTTTATTGAAGTATAATTACCTAAATTTTTCTATGATTCATCTGTATTGAGCCCTGAGATATTGGCAGGGTTGGTTTTCAGGCACCTACCTTTCTTTTTTTTGCACGACGTTGGAATCCTCAATGGATGTCCACCACCCTGGGGAGAGCAGGGGTCTGTCAGACTCGTACTGACCCAACACCACACCGGTGTTCCCTCGCACCTAACCACGTCAGCCAACGAGCGAGTCAAAAAGCGATGTCACTTATTATTTTGTCTCGAAATATGCTACACTTAAGCTTATACCTAGGGTGACTCTTTGCTTGGAGTTCAAGTACAAAGTCCAATCTTCAAATATTTCTGCCAAGGCATCTCCAGAAGCAACAGTATCGTCTAATTTGGTAATGCCACCATCTTTTTGGGCACGCCACTGGTTAACGGCCATGCGGTTTGTGCTTTTGCCATAGGTTGGCAGCCATATTTTTGTCGCTTCAATTTTAGTCAAAACTCCTATCGTTTTTTACACATAAAGAAAATAGATTTAGTGATAAAAAGTTTTACACTGACCAGAGATTTCGGTATTGTACTTTTATCAGATTTTGAAAATAAATTAAGTAATCCATAAAACAGTAAATCCAAATAAGCGATAGTCCGAAAGAATGCTTGATATATTTCATATAATACCTGTAAGTGAGAAGGTTCTTGTTTTATATTATGACATTTCAGCAATTTTCAAGTTGAAGCTTCACTGACTTACCAATGCATGAAAAATAGATTTATACAAATTGTAAGTTTTCAAAATATATTCATATATCCCAAGCAGTTTCTGACATTGTTCATCATTAGCCTGATCATCTTTCATCAACAAGACATCATCAATCCATGCCTCAAGATATTTTCTCAACAATATTATAAGCCGGATGGCAACGATTGAATTGACATGAAATAAAGTAAACACCAAATCAACAATTAAGTTGGGGATGTGTTCGATATACTCAGATTTACCGGCCGATATAGTATACTGTATCAAGACTACTAAAATATCAAAACAAATGGCAGTTGATAATGACACCCAGTTCCAAGTGATATAACTGCGGACACTCTTACTGAAACTGATGCTCCTATAGATGGTTTGAATACTCAAAATAAGAGAGATGAAGTTGTGCTTATGCACGATGTTCAAAATGAATAACATTGTAAAACCGATCCCATCACTAATGAAAAACACTATAATAAAAAGAACAGCAAAACTTTTTCCTAAATTATTAGATGCATCATGATCAAAACGTTTATATAGACTAAACAACATTCTATATATACATAACATAATTACAACAAACAAATAGCAGAATGACAGCCAATGATATTTTCTTCCATTTGGATAAATATGATTATCCCGAATACAGTATTTTGAGGATAATAATAGATTGCATGCAAAATTAAAAGAATACGCAATTTCTTTAACTTCTTTTTCTAGTCGATTATTTGGTAGCACTTGGAATGAGGGTTTTGGAATTATTTCACGTTTTTGAAACATTGTAACAATCTTTGTGACTATTTTAAATCTGTTTCTACAAACGTTGTCGTATTAAGCCCGTCCAAAGAAAAAACAACAATAAACAGCTTTGTGTTATGTATTGAGTAAAGGCAAGTGGGCGTAACTTTCGAAGCGTTTTGTATTACTACAACTACAACGTCTTATTTTCAGCTTGACAGCTTTTCGGTAGCTAATGTCAGTTCAATACATGCCTTGTCATCATCCTAATCGCTGATGGACTGTCTGTCACTTTACTATGCCGATTGATTTTATCATCGATGAAACGAATATTAAAATGAATCTAGTCGTTTTCCTAGTTATTAAGACTAATGTCATAAAAGTAATTTGACAGTAACTAATATGGACAAGTGGTCCTCAAAACCTTGTTATAACATTACAACATCACACCTATATTCCTCGGTTTGGACAAAAGTACACAGTACACTCACACTTCGCTTGTTCAATTAATTAAACGATCAGTAATTACCAAAAATATTTATCAAAATGTACTATCCCATATTAAAATAGATTAGTTCTACTCAAGGATATTTAAAATACCGTTAAGAGGCCACAAGAAGAAATGTCATGGAAATGTTGTGTTTCCTCGTGTCACTGGAACTTTCATGGAAAATGCTATAATGACTATGTTTGAGACGATACACTTATACAGGTGGACCAAGTGATCCTTGGACGTTTAGTGATAATTTAATTGAGATGTCCCGTGTATCATTATCATCATTCTCCTGCCATTATTTCAATTTATTTGGGGTCGGCACAGCATGTCTTCTTCTTCCATAATCCCTTATTACTCGTTATCTCAGCAGTTACCTCCTTTCTAGCCGTATCATCCTTCACACAGTCCATCCATCGTTTATTTGGTCTTCCTCTACTTTTATACCCATCTAAATTCTTACTCAAAACTTTCCTCACAACATTTTCCTCATTCCTCCGCATCACGTGCCCATATAACGACAACTCATTTGGCTACCCTAACGTTTTCACCTTAAGTGCGTTACGATAATGTTGTAATTACTTAGTCTTGTAAACAACTTTGTTGGGTCTTTGTCATGTAACCATATACGACTTTTATCATTCGTCACCTACCGTCGGGCTTTAGAAGGTGAAAATGTTTCGACAATGTACAATATTTCCAAAGCCATCAATTGAAGTACTGCCCAATAATAGACTCGATAAAGATATTCAAAGTGTTGCGTTTTCTTTTAATTTTGTATTCAATCTATTTTTAACTTCAAAATATTGTATTCGAGATAATCATATTTATCCAAACGGAAAAATTCATAATTTTCTATCGTTTTGTCATTTGTTAGTGTCGAGTGCGTTATGCTTGTACCAGATGACTCAAGTAATACTTGCACTTTACTATACAAATAGCATGGATTTTGTCGGAATTCGCTTCACTTTACTTGTTGTTGTTATCTTTTCCTTCAGTTATTTCATCTGTTTCACGACCATGTTCATTCTAGATCTCGTGCATAAGCACAACTACGTCTTTCTTATCTTGGAACTCCAAACTATCCATAAGAGCATCGATTTCAATGAGAATATTCGGAGCTATATCATTTGGAACTGGATCTCAATGTCAGCTACCATCTGTAGTGAATCTGTTTTCCTTTACCTCTTCTTGGATGGTTCTATCGTAAACTTTATTTGCGACGCAATGTTCATAGAATTTGACGTTAGCTCGGTACTTACCATTCGAGTTATAATACTGTTAAGATTATATCTCGACAAGTGGATAAAAGATGTCCTGATGATGAGTGATGACCAGGAGAACGAAGAGCGGTGTGTGAAACTACTTGAGACATATCAAAATATTTTGAAAGCTTATGATCTGTCTAAACAGATTTTCCAAGTATTGGTAAGTCCGTGATGCTTTCACTTTAAGATTTTGGGTTCTTGCATAAAGATAAAATTTATTCTGTCTGGTGCCAATATAATACTTATCAGCACTGAAAAACTTGTCGTATCTTCTTTTGCTGTATTTGTGTTTTTCTGCATCTGTTTCACTATTGACACTATCTATTTACCTGCACCGAAAGTTTTAGCTCTATTTCCAGTGTGGGAAAGAGATGGACTCAAACATTAAGACGTCATGGGCCACTGAACTGCGAACCCGTATCTTTGTGCAAGCCCTTTTCTTGAGAAACAAAAAGAGACTAACTTAAATTAATTTTTGTCCTAAGGTATTATATCAAGTTCTTGAAGCATTTCTGCGTTCTTTAGGTTACTTTGAGCTAATATTCTTTACACTGAATATACTAGAAAGATTAGGAGAGTCAATGCCGATGGACCAGGTCAGTAAAATAATTCTATTTGAATTCACATTAATTGTTTATTTTTTACATGTTTTTACGTATGACTTCCCGTGAACAATCCGTATTGAAGTACGGATTGAACGTGTTCTCTAAACGAGTTGATGGCGGCCGTCGTGTCTGCGACTGAGACTATATGTTCGGGAATGGTGTCCAAGTGAGGTGACGTGGTGAATTTCGGCTTTTCGCTGACTTTCCTCCAGTCAGTAATCACTTGGGAAGGCGGGGGCTTGCTGGGGTTTAAGGGGCCTGAGCGGTCTCAATGAGATGCAACTTTAAGTTGACATTAATGACTCCGGCATTCTAGGAATACCTTTGTCGGCGGACTGGGACGACAGGGTGCTGTCGAGAACATCGCTGAATTCAGCGATAGGGTGACGCTGAATTGAAGCGAATTTGGCGCCGTATTTTTTCTGAAAATACTAGTATTCGAGTAAAACATGGTGAACGAACTCCAAAAGGAGTTTGTCAGACATGTTTCTGACCGAGAAAGTTGTCAGCTAAAAGTTAACTGACATTTGAGAGTGAAGCTCTCAACCCTACGCCTAACAACTTAACTCCCCGGGTGGGTGGGACCGGGGGTGTGTAGCCTCTCTGTCGGGTGCAGACAGAGAGATGAGTACCTAAGGTGTGCCCTAAGCTTGTGATTCCGCTGTCGATCTTATTGTACAGCGAGTCCCTATGGGTCTTGCGACCAATCCGAGCCGTTGGGGTAGAAATACCCAATCGTCCCGGGTGCAAGCTGTAAGAGAACGGGATTAGACTTCTTGTCGTGACTAGGAGATCCCCAAGGCCGCGGCTCCAGAGCCCTTCCAATTTACTGCCTAACCCTTAAGGGGGTCAGCGAGTAATTCGGGTCAACACCCTCTTGGTTTCGTTGACACCGTAAGGTTTCCACCAAGAATCACGAAACTATGGCTTTTCCCTGAAGGGGCAAGAACGTTTGACGTTATTCCCGTGAGGGAATGAATGAACAAGAGCTGTCTTGAAAAAGACAGCAATCATTCGGGGGTGTAGTCGGGGACTACGATGACGTCATGAGGGCGCAACTAACTACCGGAAAAACTACTGGAAACATATTATGGGGGACGGGACCGTCCGGTTGAGTCCATCAGACATATTATTTCTGGTTGTTCTCGTCTGGCTAACGGCGAATACCAGTACTTGTACCACCAGTAACTTGTCTTGAAATATAAACTTGTGGAATCTGAGGTAGCGTACTACAAGTACGTGCCCGACCCAGTTGTAAGCCTGACATAGTGGTGATAGACTGATGATAGTAGTAATGATAGTCGATGTTACCATCCCGCATGACGAGAAACCCGTGAAAGCTGAGAAAGAGAAACAATTAAAATATCTCGACTTGACACACGAGGTAGTAGATATGTGGAATGTGAACACGGCTATCATTGTGCCGATAGTCATCATTCTCCTGCCCTTATCCCAAGTTATTTGGGGTCGGCCGATTGCCGATTGTCGTGACGGCCAATACCCTTATGGCCAAGAGCCTCGACGAATATCTTTCGAGGCTCTCCTTAGGCGGTTGAATCAAAGGACCGATTCAGAAGGCAGTACTCCTCGATACGGCTCGCATTGTGAGGTCTGGAGCCCTAACCACCGGTAGCTTGGACCCTGCTCCCGACACCGGCGGACCACTATTTTTATATTTTGAAATGTTTTTTTAAGAAATATGTATGTTTTTTTTATGTAAACAATAAGTGGAAGAAATGAATTAAGTACGTAATAATACATTATTACGTTCTTTATTCATTTATATACGTCCGTTATTATTACTTTTTTAATTTCTGTGAATGTGAAAATATGTACAACATATGATATAGTACAACTCTGCCTTAGCCTGCAACGATGATATGTGATGGTATATTACTCTTTTCAGATGTTGCTATTCGGTTTCCCGGTAATTTTTAAAGCAACAAGGTGTATAATATTTCCAATAATACATAGTATTAACTGTGAGAAGTTCTATATAAGTGTTGAGGAAGCTGAGACGGCGTGTATGCAGCTTATGGCGAACAGAGACTGTCCAAGTAAGAGCATTTTCACAGCAAATAATCTACAGGGTGGGAGAAGCAGTGACGCATAAACGGTTAAAATAAAAATCTGCTGTTTCCTACAAAAATGCAACACCTACACTACAGCTGATTATTAACCGACTTCAAGAAAATACTTTTTTTTTGTGTTTGTTACCTCATATCTTCGTCATTTATCAAGCGATTTGAAAAATTCTTCTTTTATCTGAAAGGATATACTTTCCGATTGGTTCCATAGAAATTTCATCCAAATCGGTTTAGTAATTTGGTTTTTAAATCAAAATAGTTGGCAAAATATGTCATCCAAGTAAAAGAAATTGCGAAATTGATAGTTGACAAGGCTTTGTGTGTACGATAACTAAAAAGGGTAAAATAAAAAGCTTTTTGTAAAAAAATAACCGACTTCATTTATTTTTATGCAAAAAAGTTTTTCAGCACCAAGACTACTTACCTACAAAAAAAAAAATGAATTTAAAAATAACTTAACCTAACCTAACCTGGCGTTTCCCCCTTAATATTATGTATCTTTCCTTACAGAGAGCCAGAAACATTTCTGCAAGAACGTGTTACAGTCAAACCGTACGTTCAGTAAGATGACCGCGTGTGGCCTGCTCGATGTCGACGGTACGCTACCGATGTATTTGATAGGAGTTATCACTCATTACGCTATTGTACAACTGCAGTTCTTTTTTCTATGAATTCTGGTGTATTTATTTTTAAAGAATAACATCTGTGTGTCAAGCTATGAGCGTTCTAAAACACCTCCAGTCTTACGCATCGGGACATTTAATAGAAGGAATGTGATCTGCAGAAGGTTGCAATTTAGGCTAGATTCAGGATGGAATTGTCAATGATACGAAGTTAAGTCAGCCCATGATTAGAAGCTATTCTTGTGAAAAACAAAGTACAAGAAAGTCCATGTGATGGCATTAGACCATCATCTAGATTTATTATACCTATCTATGTATAAAGTGAATTAAACATGATGCAAATTACAATGAATTTTATTTCTTTTATACTTAAGGTGAGAATTCCAGATATTGTTACGCTCTCGCTGAAATTGTACGACCTTGTCAACGACACAGGCATTTTTGATAGATCAACCACTTCGTACTGTTCCGTTTAGAAGCTACCAGGGAAGTTGCAACTAAGAAGAAGTAGAAGAAGGTGGAACTATAGCCAAACTTCTTTATCTCCAACGTAGTCCCTAATTTTGTAATACCTATGCTTTTTTTTAATAAGAACCACAGTATAAATATGGACAGTATGGAAACTAAGCCTAGTTGAGGACATAATTATTACCTACGCTCCATCGAAAAAATAGGGTTGTAACTTTTAATGTTTTTGATATTGTTTTTTTTTTTACATTTTTGTTCTGTAGTGATCAATCAATCGAATTTAAATAACTAACTTACAAACACATATTTAAATAGGTAATCTCATGGCGTCGGTTAATCTCAGCAAAAGACGATAGTTTAAACACGGGAAACAATTTAATATTAACACACAACGACTTGTAGAACTATAGATCTTTAACGTTGAAAGTTTAAAAAACGATAGCTCCGGTTTTGATGAAGCCGAGTTCAAACAGCCGTATACCTACTACGCAATATGTTCGTGGCATTTTTAAAAAGATCGCGGAGTTAAACTTAAACGTTAAGCACTCGTCTTGACGTGGCACTTACTACTGAGAGCACCGCTCCGGTCATCTAGGAGTCTCGTGGTTGCGCATGTTTATGTGGGTGTGCCGTTTCGAGCGTTTGTAGGTAGTTTCCCTACTGTCCATATTTATATTGTGTAAGAACTGTGTTATTTGGTTTTTCCATCAGGATTTTTTCAGTAGCAGCCATAGAGTCTGGATTTGTGTCCGGTTGGTGGCAATATCCTCGCCCCCTATTACAGGGGATATAAACTCAACTGTTGAAATTAGGGTGTACTATAAGGTTAATCTCTGCCTAACCCATCGATTATTACAGGCTTGATGTTGTGTTATGTGAGATCGCTTCTAATTTGAAAAGCCCTCGGTTTTTGAGGACACAAAATATTTTCAACAGTATGAAGTGAGGGCACAACCTCTTTAATTTTTTCACTGAAGGGACTCGCGAAGACCCATTTTATAGATCGCGTGGACTATTCATCATTAATATTAAACAAGAAATAGTAAAGGGCCGAGAATTGAACCTTGGGGCACGCCCATCTTGACTGGAGACCCAGAGGTAGTCGCCCCCTTTACGTTTAATTTTTGCTGCCTCTTTGATAAATGGGAAAGAATAAGATCAGCATCAAAGACCTTTAAAGCCAAGGGCTAAGTTAGACAAATATCTTTACTTGTGTGGTACCTACTCACAGGACTATAATGTATCTCGACTACTACTTTTCTATATCCAGATTGATTCCAGTAAGTATAATTATAATACTGCTCCACTACAGGACAATGGCGTTTTCACACACAGAAAGACACGAGCATTGGACATATTGTAATGAGGAAGGATGAAACGCATGTGACTAAAAGAGTGATGGATATGAATGTTGATGGATGGAGAGGCAGAGGAAGGCCATATAAAAGATGGATGGATTGTGTGAAGAAATTATAAAAGAGAAAGGAGTAAATGATGCCGTGACATCTGACAGGGGAGAATGGAAGTAGAAAACGTTTTGCGCCGACCCCAAGTAGAATGGGCAAGGCAAGGACATACAAGGACAAGGTCAGAATTATGATTATTAAAATACACAGAGCATTGATCAACATATAATGCTTGCTCAAGGTGGATTGGTGCTTTCAGACTTATATTAATTACGATAAGTCCATGTTATTACATTTTCAATATTAAAATTCAACAATAACATATTAAAAAAGGTTGGGAATATGAGTCTCCCTTAGGCCTTGATACGATAAGTAGAACATCAATATTCTAATAATAAATGTGTAAAGTTATTACTGTAATGGATCTTACTATTCGTACATCCGACATTTAAAGTCATAATCATCGACCTACTGTGACTTGAAGATGATAACAATGTTCCAGAAAAGTAAAATTCTTCCAACGCCTACGCTTGCAGTGCTATCAAACAATAGACTCGATAGAGAAGTTCAAAGACTTGTGTATTCTTTTAATTTTGCATTGAAATTATTTTTCTCTTCAAAATATCGTGTTCAAGATAATCATATTTATCCAAACGGAAAGAGATTTTATATGGTGTCATTCTGCTATTTATTGCTCGCATATTCTTTGTCTGTGTATCGATTATTTAACTTGGACTTTATAGGTTTAGATATAGATCACATACGACATCGTTTCGCCGTGTTCTCCGCTGTTCTCTTTTTCACCAGTTACTTGATCGGTTTCACAATGATGTTCATTCTGGGCATCGTGCATAAGCACAAGAATGTCTCTTTCATTCTAAAGATCCATACTATCTATGAGAGCATCGGTTTTAGTAAGAATATCCAAAGCTTCGTCGTATGGAACTGGATCTCACTAATAACTACCATCATATGTGATAGTTTTGTATGTTCTTGGTATTATATTATATCTGTCGATCTTTCTAATTTCCTCGAGTTCATCCTAAACTTTCTTTATGATTTCTTGCACATCACATTCGACATCAATTTAGTGGTTGCCATTCGATTTATAATATTGTTAAGGAAATATCTCGATGAGTGGATTACTGAAGTTCTAAGGATGAACGACGAGCAGGAAAATAATGGGCAATGTCTCAAACTGCTTGAGATACATAAAAATATTTTCAAAGCTTACAATCTGTATAAATCCATTTTCCAAGCATTGGTAAGTGATACTCACAATCGGTTGTCATGGTAACCATAGACATGTCGTGCGGAGGAAAGAGGAAAATGTTGCGAGAAAACTTTTGTGTATGATGTGAATGGCTTTAGGAATAGGGAAAGGCCAAAGAAACGATGAATGGCTTGTGTGGAAATATGGCTAGAATGGGGGTGGCGACTGGGAAGACGACCAATAGAAAAGTAAGATAACCCTTTACTAAATTGGGATGAGGGCAGAATAGTGAGATTGATAATAGTAAGTGATACTGATGTTATAAAAGCGGATGATGTGAAAGAACAAGGAGTGAATGATAAAGTAACGGTTGACAACCGTGTTGCGCCGACCCCGAGTAACATGAGGCAAGGGCTACAGGATGACTGTTGGTTTAAATTATGCTTGTAGCAAATGCGTCTTTTAATAGGAGCCTTACTTGAAAAAAATGCTTTTTTAATTTACAGGTATTATTTCAAACTCTGCAAGCGTTTATCCGCACATTTGCAATGTTAGACTTGACTATTAATTCAATGAAAATACGATCAGAATCAAAACAGATGTTGAAAAATACGGTAAGTTAAGGACGATTTTGGTGTCAATTAGATTTTTTTCTCATCATTTGCCTAGCCTATTTTAACTATATTGGCTTCGGCTTCCAGTCCAACTGGATACAGCTGACTACCGGTATTTTACATGAAGCGACAGTCGTAGGCAGTCGCTCCATACACATGTAACTGGGTTACTTTGGTACGTCTGGTTGGCAAACTTTCGGACTTCTGACAATTGACTTCAGACAATAAACTTCTGACGACAGCCGGTACCTAAAATTTTAATTTGACACAAGCTACCGAAAACTGACAATTCTGTTGATAGGTCTCGTCTTGGAAATATGAAACGCCAGGAAATCGATTACATTTTATGTGTAACGCAATCACTTAGCTGCCCCAATTCCACAGTCTCTAGAAAAGTACTAATTGATATGATACTATTCTGAGACTCCAATCCAGTTAAAATACTGAATTCTGATTTACAGGCTTTGATCGCTGGACTTACAAACACGGCACACATAACAAGGAATATAATTTTTGTAATAATACAAAGTATTAACTGTGAGAGATTCTATATAACTGTTGAGGAAACTAAGACGGCGTGTGTACAGCTTATGAAGAATAACAACTATGGGAGTAAGAATAAAACAGTCATTACAACGAGAGCATCAAATGCTCTTGAGATGGTTACACACTGTAACAAATTTCTCCTTTGTCTGAAAAATTTATTACTTATCTTAAATACATTCAAATTTCTAGCAGCACATGATTGACGTGTCGCCAAAACTGGAACTAACGCGCCATCTTGTGCTTCTATATATTTCAAAGTAAAAGTCATTTGAACCCCAAGTATCCTTGCAGCAATGTACATGATATGTTTTCTTACAGATAGTCTAAAACATCTTTGCATGAACGTACTACGTGCAAATCGATCGTTCAGTAAGATGAGCGCGTGTGGCCTGTTCTATGTAGACGCTACGCTATCAATCAGTTTGGTTGGAGTTATCATTAATTACGTTATTGTACTCTTGCAGTTTTTCTTTCTTTAAAATCACTAGTGTGAGTATGTAATAAATAAAAAAATATTGCAATCCAAACTGAAAGTTTTTTATTGCCATTCAACCTTACTAGAATGCGAAACCATACTTAACTTTTGCCAACAAACGCTCCAAACAATTGGGCGCTATTTGCCTGTTTCGTATGTTCTACACTTTGTCAAATATCATCTACATATTTTCGATTTTCAATAAATCTAATAACATATTTCGTTGTCTTGTTTTTTTATGCTCTCTATTTAATAAAGTAAAGTAACTATAATAATAATAGTTATAGTTATCGTCGAACGAAAAATGCTCTGTAATAAGACAATTAGGGAAATTGGCTCTGTCTTTAGCATCGATAAGATCAGCACATTATTATTAAACGATGCTGATAAACTTTATTATCTAGATTGTCGTCTTTTGAACCAGTACTAATAAATTTCCTTAGATTGTCGTCGTCATAAACATATCTGGCATAAGCTTCCACATCAACCAACAGTTCAAAATGTTATCGACGTTCCAAAGACGTAATATTACTCTAAACCCCTCATTCCAAGTGTTACCCAACAATAGACTCGACAAAGAAGTTCAAAGAATAGCGTATTCTTTGAATTTTCCACTATATATTTTTTTTTCTTCCAATTATAAAGTTCAAGATTATCATATCTATCCAAATGGAAAGAAATATCATTTGGTAGCGTTCTGCTTTATGTTAGTGATGAACGCTATAAGTTTAAATAGATTGTTAACGGTAGACTTTACCGACAGACGTATGGATCATATCGAAAATATGTTCACTACTTTTATTGTTTTTATCTTCTTCATCAGTTACATCATCGGTTTCACAACAAAGTTTATACTGGATGTTTATCATAAGCAAAATAACGTCTTTCTTATACTGACGATCCAAACTATTCAAAACGGTGTCGATTTCAGCATGAACATCAAAAATTACATCATTTGGAACTGGATCTCGCTATTAACCAACATCTCTTTACAAATTATTATTTTTACTTTGTATTATTATTTCAATACTGGTTCCAATTTCGTCAAGTCCATCCCGGATTATTTTTGTGATATCGTGTTTATAAAGTTCGATGTCAATACGATGGTTGCCATCCGTATTATAATCCTGTTGAGAAAATATCTCGACGTGTGGATTGATGATGTCAACAAAATTATGAATGATGAACAGGAAAATGATGAACAATGTCGCAAACTGCTTGAGATCTACCGGAATATTTTCAAAACTTATGATTTGTATAAAACAGTTTCTCAAGGAATGGTAAGTCAGAAACTTTTGTTAAAAATTGACTACGTGCGAGTCGAACTCACGCAATTATTCTTCCATACCATCACGTCTACATTATTTTTTGGGAACAGAACCCTAAGTATAAAATAATTGGGAATTAAGAAGCAATACTTCTTCTGGTGCTATATTCTTTTCGCAGGCTCTGTATCAAACATTCGTGGCAGTCATCCGTACTATGTGTTATTACGACTTAACTTTCTATGCGCTGAAAAGAAATGCACTATTAGGGAAAGGAGGAACAGGGCCAAGAAATGAGGTAAGTGCAAGATATTGACTACATACAAAGTAAGGAGGGTTTACTTCTATGAGGGGTCTTCTTCGCGTCGACAGCAATCTAACTTGAGTCGGCCCAGAACTGAGCCACGAGTTTGGCGCTTTCAATATCTTCCATCAGTTCAACTAATAAACAAACAACAAGACACGCAGGACTCGATATTAAATGCCCCATTGTTTGTGGAACAGTACCACACCTAATTAATTTATACACCATTTAATTTATAAAACCGGTTCCCCTTGAACCGGTTTAGAACGTGGAACGAATGGATTTGGTAGGTTACACTGAGAGGGGGTACTCTGTGGCGCGACATTCGTGCTAATTTGGAAACGCGAATATTACCTTTTCAGGTTTTACTGTACAGTGAGATATTTAATAATAATAAATTTAACAAAAAAAAACAAATTTAATTTTCCAGCCTCCAGAACTTGATTTTATGACATTTGTTTACATTACAAGGAACTTGGGATTCATATTTATGCTTAGCTTACACTGTGAGAAGTTTTACATGACGGTTGAGGAGGCTGAAACCGCGTGTATACAGCTTATGAAGAACAGGAACTGTCCACGTAAGAATGTTTGAACATAAGGAAATATTTTGACTTGGTCGTATCCCGATCGATGCGGCATAAAGTTGGAAGTTAGCTATGAGGAGATTTTCATTTTGTGGTTTGGGTATCAAACTCAAAGTCTAACTCAAAGCATTTATTTCAAATATACCAGTCACATGCACTTTTGAATTGTCAAAAACAAAAAGACGACGCTATAGTCAAGCCACAAGGCAAATAACTGTGAAGGGACTGTAGATGCCATTCCAAAGCGCAGGTGGGTTACCATGAAGACAGCTGTCTAGCGCCATCTCCTACCCACTCTCGGAATAGTACTAAAACATTCCTGCTCTATCAGATCATGGTAACCCCCCAGATCTCTATGAAGAAGAATATGGGCAAAACCAAGAACAGAATACATACACCAAAGGTGCAAGTAGATACATGGACAGTTTTTTTAACCGACTCTTCTAAAACAAAATAGTTTCACGATTTTTTTATATAATTAATTCTTATTGAGATAAAAAAATATATATTAAAAATGTTCTAACATTGGTGTTCTAACACAGAATGGCAATTTTTAATTATTAGATTTGTTAAAAGTTCAACTTCAACTCCAACTCATTACCACCATTTCTTACAGGTAGTCAAAGACATCTGTGCAAGAACGTGTTACTGGGAAACCGAACGTTCACCAAAATTAGCGCGTGTGGCCTGTTCTATGTAGACGCTCTGCTACCAATATTATTGATCGCAGTTATCGTTGAATACATCATTGCCCTGTTGCAGTTTACTTTTCTTTAACTGGTGTATGTATTTAAATGATAATAAAGTTCTTACGTAATAATACACTGAACGATTCTTTTAAACCGACTTATCCACTAGATCACAGATAATGTAATACTACGTACAGATACCCAATCCCATAAAAAGAAATGACACCTCCCTAGGTTTGGCTATTGAGCTGGCTATTTTCATTCCTCCATTTTTTCAACAGATGGCAGTATCAAGCAGCTCACTAATTGCCAGAGACAACGCCATCTAGAAGTCTGCCTAGATACTAGGTGGCATTGAAACTAAATGAAAAGAAACTACATGTTTTGCCATTTAGAAATGGCGTACAAAAAAAAGGAGAGGTTTATTATCTAGAAATATTAAATTTACAAGACATATCGTAATTAAATTGCCTAAGCATTCTTTTTTCAATCGTTTAAAAATGATAAGCTGTAATAACAATTGGCTAAAATATTTTTTAAACTATTATAAAATAGTTTAAAAAATATTTTAGTCTACTTGGTAATCATTTAATAAGTTTGGAGAGTTTATTTTAAATTATTGGTGTCAAATAGAAAATACTTTTATGCATCAGAGCCGTGCTCGGCTAACTATTTCTAGCCTGTCATTATCACGACGACTGCGACTCGTAACTTCTGACATATTTTTAATAATTTACGATTACTTTGGAAAAAAGCTACTTAAGTTATATTATATATAAAGACAGCAAACTTAAATCATTATCACATCATTTATCGAATCAGTGCTTAATAATGGATGCAAGTTTGTAGAGCGCGTAAGAGGAGGAATTGATTTCTTTATTAAAATGCTTTGTGTTTTCTTTCCAATTACTTAAGACCTTTGTCAATTGTTCCACCTAAAAACGTTGTACCTAGTTGACTTTTTTTAAACTGATTCTTGATAATTAATAATTGATATTAAGGTTTGGTTATATTAAACGTTGATTGAAAAACATAACTTTTGTTTTATCTAGTTATTGCTTTTTTTTATAAATGATAGACTAGCTGGTGCCTGCAATCTTCGTTCGCATGAAATTATTTACTATATAAAAATAACAATAATTATTACTTCCCTATTTGAATCGGATTTTGCTAACAATTTCGTGGGTTTTAATTTTTTGCACGGTACCCTAATTATTTTTCTAATGTAAAGAAGTCCAAGTTACTCATATCTTATAACATCTGCTATCTATTAGTAACAGTCCCGTCAAAATCGGTCCAGCCGTTTCGGAGATAAGCCGGTACAAACAGACAGACAAAAAAACTTTTTTGCAAAAAAAAACCGACTTCCAAAAAAAACACTAAAAAAGTGGGAAATAACTTTACTTTCGGAAGTCGGTGACTATTGTTTGTTTCATTGACTTTTTTGCCACCGACTTCCGAAAGTAAAGTTATTTCCCACTTTTTTAGTGTTTTTTTTGGAAGTCGGTTTTTTTTTGCAAAAAAGTTTTTATTTTACCCTTTTTAGTTATCGCATCACACACAAAACCTTGTCAAGTATCAATTTCGCAATTTCTTTTACTTGGATGACAAATTGTTTCCAGCTATTTTGATTTCAAAACCAAACTACTGAACCGATTTCGATGAAATTTCTATGGGACCAATCGGGAAGTAGATCCATTCAGATAAAAGAAGAATTTTTCAAATCGGTTCATAAATGACGAAGATATGAGGTAACAAACACAAAAATTTCCAGCTATTTTGATTTCAAAACCAAACTGCTGAACCGATTTTGATGAAATTTCTATGGGACCAATCGGGAAGTAGATCCATTCAGATAAAACAAGAATTTTTCAAATCAGTTCATAAATGACGGAGATATGAGGTAACAAACACAAAAAAAAAAAAAAAAAACATACAACCGAATTGAGAACCTCCTCCTTTTTTAGAAGTCGGTTAAAAAATAGATTCTCTATATCGCATATCGAGTATGACATCTCACCGTGCGTTCAAGGACAAGGAATAACAATACAACAAAAAATATCTCGAGTTGTCGGAACAGTTGCATTTGTGTGTGTAAGCTACCTAACAATTTTCTCACTGCAGTTTATGTGACCTAATTGAGTAAAACGCCATCTGTTGCAAAAAGCTCTAAACAAAGTGTTTAGCAGATTGGCTACTTGATCATTCTATAAATTCGAATCGAAACAAAAGACTTCATTTACCGTTTTTGTTGAAATTACCTGATTTATGAGTGTAAATAGAAAAGCCAACGTTAAACAAGGAAGTTTTGATTTTTGCAAATCTTACTTCAGCCAAAATCTGCAGGTTAACGCATTTTAGTGATTGTTATTTTCATAAATGTTACCTATGCTACCATCTAGATTTTTTTTCAAGACTAATTGTAATTTGTTCGAGTTGAGACCCCATGCTAACTAGAAAATTTACTTCACCAGAAGTGATCATCGTTCTTATAAGTGGACCACTATTTCAATATTACCAGGATTGAGCTGGAATATAGCAGTTCGTCGTGAAAGTGGTAAGGACAGCGCGGCTTCCCTTTGTGATATGTCTTCAGCTCATAACTGACCTCTTCGGTAGTTCGTAGTGGCATGGGGTCTCAACTCGAACAAATTATAATTAGAACTGTAAAAAAAATCATAGATGGCAGCATAGGTAACAGTTAGGAAATTAACCATCACTTAAATGCGATAAACGGTAGATTTTGGCTGAAGTAAGATTAGTAAAAATCAAAACTTCCTTATATGGTGGGAGAAATATTCCCTTCTTCTCCCACCATATTTTTCAGCTGAATAATTAAATAATGTGTTCCTGTTAGTTATTCTATTGTTTTACACAAGTTATTACAAGACTTTTCAATCACTCACTAATTACTTGAAGAAAATAAAAACATGTAAAAAAAGTTGAAATTTATTATCTACCAATAATACTTATGCCTATTTAGCATTATTTTCCGATTGCTAAATTGTTACGCCTGTTAAAGGGTTAGTGCTGATTTATCTATTTACACTTATAACTCACGTAATTTCAACAAAAAAGATAAATTTATCCTTTCATTCCAAATCGAACTCATAGAGTCGTAAGAGTTGTTAAAAGTAGCCATCTGTTGATCATTTTGTTTAGAGCTCTTTGCAATACATGGCGTTTTACTTAATTTAGTTTTGATTAACAATGAAATTGATCTAACTGTTAAGTTACAATTATTGTTGATTAACAAAACTTATTCTAATTTGATCACACCAAGTCTTTAAATCTCCATGTGATTTTTTATATGATTTAGTAAAAAATACTTGATTTATTTAATGATAGCATTGACGCATTTCACAAAGTCAATTTGCTGTCTGATTTAGTGGAAAAATTTAAAACAAATCTTCCCAATGATTACCATGATTTTAATCGCATTGATTTTTTTAATAGAAAATTATTTGAAGTGAAAATATATGATAACTGTAAATCGAAAAAGAAATTAATTGACCCAATTCATAAATAAAAATTCTGCAAAATAAATAATTTAATGGCCTGACAAGCTTGAAAGTTACTAGACCATGTTTTTAGCTAATCAACCAGTGCGATTCCCGAAAAGGATTTTTCAAAATTCTAATGTTACTTAATTTAATTCTAGTTTTTGAAAAAATCAAAGGCTTCTTCTTCTTGTCGTATCGATGTAACTTTCTTAATAAACAGTTGTGTGTGTGCCCAATAGGTGGCCTCGTTTAACTCAAGGGCCCCTTCGACGAGTTTTCTCTATTCCATGTAGAAGGCTATCTCAAAACACATACTATAAGTATATACAGCTTCAAATTAATTTAGCTAGCGAAACTTTACTCTCGTGTTACATATCAATATCAAAAAAATAACTTTTTTTTCAGATTCTCTCACGTAGATAAAGGCAACCAAACGATTGTTGTGTTATGGTTTAAAAAAATTAAATTAATCCACGAAAAATTTTAAATTGTGCAAAAGCGTAAGGAAGCCTCCACTTTTCGTTTCTGTTCCTTGAACTTTAGGCATATTAGCTCTCCCTATTCCGATCACTTGTAATAATATTTGAGTAAGTACATACTGCTCAAATACATATTAGTTATTACTCGAATCAATAAAATCTGCTATGGCGGCTCGGAACATTTTCTTACGTTTTTTGCAATTTGCAGGCTAGTGTCAGGTTGTATGTAGGTAAATTAAAATATGATTCGCGACCGTAGGTAACAAATATGGCTTTTTATATAATGTATGTCTGAAATAAATGAATTACTTAATAATAATAATTCAGCATCAGTCAGTGTCTACAAGTATGTGCCCGACCCAGTTCTCGAGAAAGACCATGTCACGCTGGACTGGGATCGGCCTATTGTCGCCAATAAGTCTGATATTATGGTAATAAACCGAACAGCGCGCAGCCTAATGACAGTCGATGTTACAATCCCGCATGGCGAGAACCTCGTGAAAGCTGAGAAAGAGAAACAAATAAAGTATCTTGACTTGGCACACGAGGTTGTCAGCATGTGGAATGTGAACTTTGCTAATATTGTGCCGATTGTCTTTACGGCCAATGGCCTGATGGTCAAAAGCTTGGACGAACAACAGTCGAGAGCCTCGCTTGGCGGTTGGATCAAGGGCCTGATTCAGAAGGCAGTACCTACTCCTCGATATGGCCCACATTGTGAGGAGATGGAGACGTCTTGTCTCTGGAGTGTGTCTTGTAAACCTTTTGTTTGGTGCACTTCATGTTTTCATAGCCATCCACATTCACACTTAACACTTTCTTTTGACATGCTCATTTTCAAACAACATCATTAATATCATTAACTGTCTCAGCAAAGACAATACCCATCCGACGCTAAAACAGTAACCACATATTCAGTACATCATTCTGAACCCCCCCCCCCCACATATAAATTTTTAGTAGGTTATTAAAAAAAAACAGCTGTTTCCTACAACACTGCAACACCTATGTACACGGTCAAAATGTATGGAACAACTGATTCTTTTTTTAATGACCTTCGAAAAATTTTACACAGATAAATTAAACACTAATAATTTTTACAGTAATTAACCCTAAATAATGATATCATTCAGATTCCGCCTGTCACTTTGCTGCCCTCCCCCAGCGACGTCCTTAGCCGAGGCCCGCATCCCACAGGGGGTGCCCTTAGCGAGTTGTCGCTTAGTCTATAAGAATCTGCCCCTGGCTGCAGGCCTAACACTTAAGGCACCGGTTTTTGGATTGTCCGGTTAAGCAGAAAAAAAAAATTATAAAACTTTTTTTTTAATATCAATTTCACATGAAAATGAACTGCCACAGGACAAAAGCATAATTAATGATAACTTCCAGCAAATATGTTGGCAGCGAGGCGTCTACACAGAACAAGCCGCACGTAGTCATCTTACTGAACGTTCGATTTGACAGTAAAACGTTCTTATAAAGATGTTTTTGAGTGCCTGTAGGAAAAATAATATGTTTAGATTTTCAGTAATCCATAATCAAGGATCTAAGTTCTTAAGTCTAATAATTATCATTGACAGTACCAAGTGCAACTGTGTTCGAATTTTGACACACATCTGGGTCACTAGTCAAATACCCTCAATCTGGATATTATTATACTCGTATGTAGGTGCATTTTTCTTTTTAACATGACTTTAAATTTAAAACCATGTTAAAAATTAAAATGCACCTGCGTCTCTTCCCGTCACTTAACATAAAACGTGTATGCAATTGCATACACGGTTTATGTTAAGTGGAAGAGACGAGTCACCTAACACAAGCATTTCTTTGCTTAAAACGCGATCTCCAAAACATATCTGTTAAACATTATGTAACAAAAATAAACTTTTTTTTTAAATATGTTTCTAAGTTGGTGGTATCCCTGATGGTATGGTGTTGTGGTGGTATCATCATCATCATTATTTCAGCTAAAACCCCAACAGCTGGACCTAGGCCTCCTCTAATCGTCTCCACATTTGCCGCTCCTATGACTCTCGCATCCAGCTGTATGCCATGTGGGAGGCTCTCTCACGCTGCATTTTCTGATACGTGTTTGTCACTCTTCGATCCCATTGGCATCTTGAAAAATATTCGACGTTAAAGTATTCTTACTTGGATAGTCCCTGTTCTTCATGAGCTGTATAATCGCCGTCTCAGCTTCCTCAACAGATATGTAGAACCTCTCGCAATAGATACTGTGTATTATTATGAGCATTATAGTCTTGAAGAGATATATTACTGAATCGAGTCCGAAGAACGCGGGCTGAACAAAAAGAAAACGTTATTAGATAACCCACAATTAAATCAATTAATCATAGTATGGCAAAAAGCAGGAAAGCATTAAAGCAAAGTATTCAGTTGCATCCGGCTAGCCTGGAAGCCGACCCCAACATAGTTGGTAAAAGCCAGGCAGATGATAATATTGATGAATATGGCAAAAAGTTACCCAACCTAGCACCCCAATTCAGTAAGACACTTTCTATCACAATCCAAAAATTATAACGTGTCTGATACGTAAATAATGCGATGAATGTGAAAACGAATTACACATTGCGATTGTAAGTGTGTTGCGCTATTGTCCGCAGAGAATTTTGAACATTATTGTTATAAATATTACCCATGAATACAACTGATAAACCCATATTTAGCACATACTTTGAAATATTAATAATAGATTTATACAGGAAGTCTCCTATGGACTTCTTCCATTACAGTGAATATTCTCTAACAATAAAATATAAATACATTGTCATACTTACTTTATCGCTCGAAAGGTAAAGTCTTTTGATCTCGAATATTATGAAGTAATAGGTAATCATAACGTACAGAAATTTAACTACTAGCTGGCTCAAAGTCTGTGAACAAAATACGAAATACAAGGTGGAAGAGAAATCGACGCACAAACGGTTAACACGTATCAGTAAATAAATTACTTCGAATTGACATAAAAAAAATATCACCGGTAATTTAAAAAAAAAACAGCTGCTACGAACACAAATGCAATACATACACGGCATACATTTTGAACGTACAGTTGTTTTTTTTCAATTACCGGTGAAACATTTCTATTGGAGGGGGGGGTCGGAATGATGAACCCTGTATAGGACTGACAAGCTGCCGAAAATATGAGAATCACGTGGAATGACCTTGTAGAAATACGAAACGCTGTGGAAGCGATTAAAAAACATCTAGGTTCTCTGGCTGGCTTAAAGACTTCATCCCAAGATTAATAAATGTTGATTTGTAATCAAACTACGAATGCTAGATAAAGTCGGGAACATATATTTAGCACTTTTATTAGTTTTAGCCTAAGACACAGAAAAGCCATTGAGCAGTTGAGCACGTATCCTCATCATCATCCAAAGACTTCCACTGCTGGACATTGGCCTCCTCCAAGCATCGCTATATCGATCAGTCCAGCGCTTCTCATCTAGTTGAGAGTCCACAAGCTTGTGCGACGCCTTCCAACACTGCGTCTCTCGATGTTCATAGCATGTACACGTACAGCAATGAATTATTTTTTTTCAAGATAAGTGTAAGATGAACTTACCAAGACCTGGAAAATTCTCTTATACATGGCGTAAGCTTTCAAAATATTTTGGTAGATCTCTAGCAGTTTCTGACAATTATGTTCCTCATTATGTTCATCGGTATTCAACGCCAGGATTTCTTTTATCCATTTATCGAGATATTTTTCTAATAATATTATAACTCTGATGGCAATAATATAGTTAACATCGAATATGATAGACATTGTGTCACAAATACATTGGGAGACAATTGCTGCAAATGGTAAATTTACACGAAACGAAAAGTAAATAATGTGCAGATAGATATCTACACAAATGTATGTGAGTAGTGAGACCCAGTTCCAAATTATGTAATTACGGATACTCTTGTTAGAGTAGATGCTCTTATGAATGCTTTGGATCTCCAAAATGAGAAAGACGTTGTTATACCTGTGCACAATGTCCAGAATGAAGAACATTGTGAAACAGAGTGATTGGATGATGTAACAAAGAGCACCAAGAAGTGATATAAAGTTATTTTCCGTTTGTTTCATATTCATGTCTCTAGCGTCTATAGTAAACGCCACATACAAACACAAAACATTGATGAATAAGACATAGCAGAACGAAAGTAGTAAATACTTGCTGCCTCTTGGATAAATATGATTATTCTGAACGTAATATTTTGAAGAGAAAAACAAATGAAGAGCAAAATTAAAAGCTTGCACAACTTTTTGAATTTCTTTTTCGATGCGATTATTTGGGAGCACTTGAAATGCGGGTTTTTGAGTAATTTTAAGTTTTTGGAATATTTTCATCATCTTCAACTGACAGTTGCGCTATGTGTTCCGCAAGGTGACGGAATGTTGTCTACTACGTAGATCAATTTATTTTAGATATATTTGTGATATTACTTTGTACTGTCAATTTTGGTTGATTGCTAAGATAATTAAAAACATTAGTAAAATGAAAAGTTTCAGTAGCTACTAAAGTTAATGAACAAAATGTGATCAACCTAACTAATCGGAACCACTATTGTACATGAAGTTTAAATAAATAATAGTGGAAGTCGAACTCCGACATATAAGATTAATTGATCAAATGTTTTATGAAATCATCACCCTAGTGATTGACGAGTCAACATCTCCTGAGTATGTCCCGTGGTGGGGAGATGACACGTGTCGAAAATAGGTTTGTTTGCATGTTGCAATAAAAAATTGTTTAAATGAATCGAATTATATTAGAAGAGGATGTACCAACATATTATATATATAGATATGTAATTATTGCAGTTTTCAAAAGAAGAGTGAAAGAACATTATCATTCCATTTCGTCATAGTTGCATAAGTATCTATTATTATTTATTTTATTATATTTATAGGATTGTTTAATGTACCTATCTTTGTATTTATACGTATGTAAATATATTCTTGTATTGTATATTATATTTAAAATAGTTATCTGCTTTATGTATTCCATTTTCTCTTCATCTTTTACACACTTTGTCTACATCTCTTTTTTTAGTATCTCCTTTCGCAGGTATGCTGGAAGAGATTTCATTAGAAATAAGCATTACCTTTGTACTCATTTCAGTTCTCTATTTTCACTGTATTTAGTGTGTACATAAATTGTTAAATAAATAAATAAGATGAGACGACGAGTAATAGAGAAGTATGGAAAAAGAAGACATGCTGCGCCGACCCCAAATAAATTGGCATAAGGTCAGGAGCATAATGATAAATAGAAGAAGATGGGAGTTGCCACTGTTGCATTTTACGCTTTTGTAAAGTTACTGTTTAATAACTATAAACATTGTTCGGCTATATTTTTTAATTATGTTTTCTTCATGACTATCATCAGCGAATACCAGGCCACTGATTCTTACAATTCTGTCGTGTCCACTATAGGTACACTTCTGCCTCACCCTTCAGCGATTACACAGCCAGGATAATACTTGATGGAAACAAAATATGTAATAACACCCACTACGAGTAATTTCACTAATGTAACAATGTAAACACTGATGCCATGAACACATTAAATAATTAAAACGCAGTTATAACATACATTACAGAGTAAGATGTAATCGAACATCGGGCAGTTGAAGACGGAAACGATGTTACTCAAATTGAAAAAATTCAAAAGCCTCCAATCCAAATGAACTCGAAAAAGAAGTTCAAAGGATTTCGTGCTCATTAATTTTGAACTCAATTTGTTTGTCTCTTCAAAATATTTTGTGAACCATAATCATATTTATCCAATAGGAAACAAATATTTTTATAATCGTTCTGCTATACGTCATTCATGGCTGCGTTGTGTTTGTATCGTATATTTACCGTAGACATGCCAGATATTAAGATGAGACATTTTGATAACGTTTTCATTCGTTGCATTAGTGTGTATTACTACTTCATGCATGCAGCTGGTTTTATAACTTTCATTCTTGATTTTATGCACAACTGCAACAATGTCTGTCTTATTTTGAGGATCCAAACTATCTATAAAAGCATCGATTTCAGTAAGAATATTCGGAGTTACGTTATATGGAACTGGATCTCATTATTAACTGTTATTTGTGCCATTAATGCTGTTTTTACGTTTTTTTTGATAACATGCTTTTGTCTGAGATAATCGTTGATTTTATTTGTGACATAATGATTAGCGCAATTTCATGTCAATGATATGGTGGCCATTCGACTTATATTGCTTTTGAAAAAATATCTCGATGCATGGACTAATGCTGTCATCTTGTTACTGAATGAGATTCAGGAAAATAATGAGCAGAGTATGAAATAAGCTATAAGGAGGACAATGCAGTTCATTGCATACTCAATATCAATATAATAGAAGAAACCGATTCACTCGAACCTTGAATAGATCCAGATTATAATGATCAGGGACACAACCATAAGCATAGTTGGGAAAAGGCTAGGCCGATGACGATGGTGACTGTATTGCATCTTCAAGCATATTATAAACATGACATTAACATGGAGTCGCTTATTGTGTCCCTCTATGTAACTACGTTTTTCTTCTTAACGTCGAAAATGATTTTTATGTGGTCTTCACCATCACAAAGACAATTGAATTTTCTCCGAAGACTATTTTTTTGTATAACATTTTTAGCTATACTTTTATAATATTATAATAAAGAAGTATCGATGTATTATCAAGTCGTTCGAAGTAGGGTCGGGTCGTAAGTCATCCATCAAACTATGTACCTACATTTAAAATAAATAATCATTGCTTCACAAAATTATTTGAAGTTTTATTTTAAACCAACTGTGGCCCGCGACCTACGTCCGCGTGAAATTATCATTATTATAAAAATACTAACTATTGCCCGAGACTTCGTTCACGTGGACGAAGTTTCATACAATCTTTCAACCCCTATTTTGTCCCCCTTTTTTTTTCGGATGGGAAATCATCAAATGACTTCTCCCGCTCTGGGCTGAGCGGGAGGGAGTGTCAAACTTATACTGACTAAAACCCACCCGTGTTCCTTCATCGCTCTTTCTGTTCCGGGGCCGCGGTATCTCTTTCGAATAACCCGCAGCACCCGGCAGGCATCGGCCCTTGCGGGCCCCTTCCCTATGCTGACATCTCTTTGAGTCGCGCGTGGAACACTAACGCGCCGTTGACACGGCCTGTCGTCCTAAGACGGAGGTACGGCGAGCTAGCCCTTAGCTCACCGTTCACAGGCCCGCGTCTACGGTGGCCGGGGGCCACCACGTGGCCCCCGACGCCCGGTGCGTCTCGCGTGGCGGCTGGGACGTGAGGAGGAACGCTCACTCTCACGTTCCGCCTTCTCCTTTGCTAGCATGACTGCTTCGCAAAAGGAGGTGACGGCTTCCCATTCCGTCTCGCTCCGAACCATGGCTCGAACCAGGGCCGGACGCGAGAGGTCGCCGCCGCCGATCGCCGCTGTGAGGACACGGCGTTGCTCCGCCCAAGCGGGGCAGACCTCCACCGTATGCTCCACCGTGTCCTCCGGTCGATCCTCGCAGTGGAAACACCCGGGCGTCTCCTCCCGCCTGATTCGGTGCAGGAACCTCCCGAAACAATCGTGTCCGGTGAGGACCTGCGTCAGGCGGAAGGTGAGGACGCCGTGGCGCCTCTCAAGCCACTCCTCAAAGAGGGGACTTATCGCCACTATCGTGGCGTGCCCTGCACGGGGTTGCGACAGTCGCTCTCTCCATGCCTATTTTGTCTCTTAGGTCATGAATTTCCAAAAATCCCTTCTTAGTGCACACTAATGTTATTTAAGGAACGTTTGTGCAAAATTTCATGCTTCTGGACCCAGTGGTTTCAGCTGTACGTTGATCGATCAGTCAGTGAATCAGTCAGCCAGTCAGTTTCGTAATTTATATATATAGATAGAAGACCGATTACTTCACTATTTTAATCGAATTTTGTTAATAATTTCAGAGGTTTTTTTTGCACGGAACCCTAATCCTTTTTCTAATATAAAAGTAACTTAAGTTACGCCTTATAACATCAGCTATATGCCAGTAAAAGTTCGCAACCCAAAATCCGTCCCGCAGTTTCGGCGATTAGCCGGAAGAAAAAGACGCAGACGGAAAGACAAAAAAAAAAACTTTTTTGTTATAAGTACCTACCGTATATAATTTCATATGCAATCAGTAAAAAGCTGTTATTTTGAAATTATAAGCAGACACTACAATTTTATTTATTTATGTGTATAGATCACATCGAGAACTGTAATAAGACAACTGTGTGGGTAGTAATAAAACTGAACAGGTGCAAAGGGAGACTAGCATCTATGGTGAAGACACCACACGCGTCCATTTTCCTGAAAGCAGCATTCTGAACACGTTGCACGTTCTTGCATACTCTTCTCTGCGTTTCTGTGGAGAATATCAAGCATCATTATCGTCTTGCTATCCTACTAAAACTTTTGGCTGGGGTGTAATCCACCCATCCCACAACATATGGCACCTTCTCTCCTGCCCATCGTGCACAACTAATTGCACCCTCCAGGACTTGAATGAGGCAAACGACAAAGCTGTCCAGCTTGCTACGCACTGGTCGGACCAAATTTGTGTCATCGATTCGAGAAGAAGAAGTTCTTACTAAACACACACACATAAACAATGACGCCATCACTATCCTGCTGCCGTTATCATATTTTTTTTCTTCCATCAGCTCAGTATGTCGCAGTCAACTGTTGGACATGGGTCTCCCCCAAACAGCGCTACAATACTATGTACTCCTCCTTTCACATCCAGTTTATCCCAGTTACATTTTTTTAAGGTCGGAATCCACCTGCGTCCACTCCAGGACTCGTTTGCTTCATCGGCAATCGGTCCTTAGACAAACATGGCCAGCTCACTGCTTGCTCTTGCTCTTTAAGCTTAGTCAGAAACTCCATTAACACCCAAGTGTCCCAGAGTCCCAGATCCAAGTGTACAGTGAGCTAAAGCAATCAGCTCACCCACCTTTGCATAAATGATTGTGGTTTTTTAGCATACGAATCGATAGAATTTCTTCTTCTTAGCGTATCTATGGCAAATAAGTTCAAATATTATGTTTAGCCCAAAACTCAGCCACGCGAACTCCGCTCACTGATGCAGTAAGTAGATCATCATGTGCGGAGGTGATAGGGCATGCGGTGCAAGATGGAAGGTGTGCCATCGTCTGTGGGATAACGCCACATACGCACTTGAGGTCTGAGTCGTCCATGAGCATGAATTTAAAAGAAATAAAATATAAAAGAATTATAAATTCACTCGTCACCAACTTTCAAACAATCCTCTTCCTATTGATCGTTGACATTGCTAATTGCTATTATAATAACCTATTTATTTAACAGTTTTCTAGCAGTGATAGCCTAGTGGTGTGACCGTCGGACTGCCAAGTCATAGGTCTCGAGTTCGAACCCTAGACACGCATCTCTGATTTTAGGATTCATGTGCGTATTGTTTAAATATCACTTACTTCGGTGAAGGACAACATCGTGAGGAAACCAAAGCAACCTGAGAACTATTTCTCGACAGCAGTGTGAAGCCAAGTAAGAGGCCCATGGCTGGCATAAAGCTCTGACACCAGGTTAGGCACTATCCACAAGAAACAGCTATGGCACGTGCTGAAATATTTTATACTTTGTTGTCATTACCTGACAGTCCTCTTCTCTTCGAGAACATGATCATCGTACTCCGACTTTCCCTAACAGCGGCATAAAACCTCTCGCAATCGATGCTCAAATATGTCAGCATTAACATGTTCTTTATGAACCATATCTGAGTAAGAAGTATGAAAAAGACCATCTGAAAAAAAGAATAACCCTATATTTTACCTGTAAAAGCAAGCTTATTGCAACGAGAATAAGTGTCACAATAATTATTTTGAATCCGAGAAATAATTCCATCACTTACACTGAATCCTCCGCCTTCTACAACTAACTTCATCTTTATAATAATTGCTATATTCACTAGACCATGAGAAACTGCGAATATCGTGTAGAATAGAATCTGAAAAATAATCATTACCGATAATAAAGTTAAGAACAATATGATGCTTTATTGTCTTCGGCAAGTGCCGTGTATCGTGAGTGCGTTTATAAACATTTAAACTCACACACACAACCAGCCAGACCCGGAAAAACTACCTGTGGCGGCTGTGGCCCTACCATGACGTCTTAATGCAGGAATTTTTTAGTTCCATTCCAGTGTCGGAAAGAGACAGAGCTATACAGGATGTGTAGCGCCACCACTTTCCCATATTGGAATAGAACTAAAACATTCCTGCATTAAGACACCATGGTAGGTAATAAATATTTGTATGGCCACTGTAGGCCATACAAATATTTGTTCCGTGTCCGTGCGTGGCGGAGTCTACGCAGTCTACAGTCTGCATGCCACTGCGTGTGCTATCCATCAAACCACAGTTTGCCCAGGTCGTGCATTACGGCCCTACCTCTCGTAGAGAGTAGGCCTGTGCCAGCAGTGGTAATAGCAAGAGGCCCATGACCAGTAATAGGGGTGATCTAGATCTACTCTCAACATTAGGTGTTGGAGACTACAGAAAAAGAAATAAAGTCAAAAAATTCTTACCAAATGTCTAAATGTTTTCTCGACAGTCCTATAAATCTGTAAGATATTCAAATAAACTTCAAACATGCTTTCCCAAAAAGACTCACGTTGTGAATTCCCTGCTTTGCGAGCATCTTCATTCCAAACACAAAGTGCTTTGCAGTTCAATTTAATTATAAATTTAGCATACACTATATTAACATCGAAAGTCATACTGAAGTAGAAATAGGTCATGTCAGCGATACTCAAAAAGGGAAATAACTTAATAGACATATAGACAATATAACTGAGAATGATACAATTTATAATGATGACAGATATCCAATTTTGAACTGTCATTCTGAAAAGTTTCTTGCCAGTTATCTTAAGGGTTCTGAGCACATGTTGGATCTTTAAAACCAACAGAATATTGTCGTCACTACACTTGATATTTATATAGTAATTCAAAGTGAAACCAAGAGAGTAAATGAAGAAGTCGTAGAAGCTGCTCCAGTTAAGTATCAAGGTGAAAGCTTCCCAGTCAGCGATGGACATGTACAGACGATACAAGCCTAGAGACCGGGATATCATCAAGCCGACAATTCCAATACAGTTGTAAAGAAAACTGTTACAAGTGATGAAATTATCACGAATGGAAAACTTAGAACATAAGAGAAGGGATTGCATTAAAGTCAGTGGCTTTAGAACTGTCTGCAAATCTCTTTCTATAAAATTATCGAGTAAGATTTCATTTGTGTTTGGGATTTTGGAATTAGCTCCCGGCAGAATACGGCCTGAATTTGATTGTAGTTTGTGTCTGAACTTTAGGAATATATATTTAATACCGTTCATGTTGATGTTATTTTATGAAATGGTACGAAAGTTTATCGAAGTCATTATGAATGCATTTATTTAATCGATTGTTTTAATAGTTACATTTTTATATCGTTTTTTAATGAAACTGTCATTAGTTTTTTAGAATAATTTGTGAGTGATTGGTTATCAAAGGTCTAACTCCTGGGTTAGACAGTGAATATAAATGTATTTAACTGGCTGTAAAAGTAGCATTGTGTCTTTGTATGCCCAAGTACCAGAAACCATATGTTTTCTTTAATGAATAAATACATCATTTACCTCAATATATTTGGGGTTAACGTAGCATGTCTTTTTCTTCCATACTTCTCTATAACTCATTTCAGTATTCACTGCCTTAAGTAAAAATACGTTATTATTGAATAATATATTATTAACGTATTTTTACTTAAGGCTTATTGTATCGATGACATAAAACTCAAATGTGTATGACCCAAAATTCAGCTTTACGAACTCCGCTCACCGATGTGGTTAATTTTATTGAACATAGTACTTAATCAATCCTCAGATAAATTGTCGTCATCATCAGCCTACAGCACTCCACGGCTGGACATCGGTCTCTCCTATCGCACGCCATTAAACTTGATTATCTGCAACTCACATCCAGCAGCTACCAGCCACCCTGCGAAGATCGTCGGCACCTAGCCTGAGGGAGTCCTAACTTACGTTTACTGATTCGATTAACAAGAATACTTAATAACAAAACTGGTACCAGATTACTTAAAAGAATTGTAAATTCTAATAGCTTCCATACTACACGTATTCCGTAAGAGATTTTGAAAAGCACCCAGATCTAGCCTGTTGGTGTTTAATTCGGCCCTCAAAGAGTCTCTTTCTCTGATATTACGGACACATTCCACTAGCAAGTGATGCACATCCTCCACAAATCGACCTCCTCGTTTCTCGTTAAAATTGGACTCCCGGATTTTATTTAGAATGGCGTAAAGCTTTCGATACACCTCTGCACCGAGGTGCATCGACCTATATGCTGTAGGGCACTCTGGCTATCTGTGATTAAAACTGCCTTATTGAACCTCTGTTCGTCGCTTAAGTTAGAGCTTCTGAGATTGTAGTAAGTTCCAATGGCATTATAGACATATATTCTTTCATTTTGGAACTAAATGAGAACTGAATTACACCCTACCCTTAACTATACCCCATCACCCTGATTACACCCATACATAACTATATTCATCCATATATTGTTTGATGACCATAGATCACTTGAAATAACAATAAAATTCATTGAGTTTCTTTGTAATGAATTAAAAAGATAGGGACACTTCCGTCTTAGACTCATTTGCGTTTGGACAATGATCTCAAAATTATGTTTAAGTACCGAAAAAAGGAATAATAGATTTATTGATCTGAGCGATCAAATAGAAGTATTGTCTAATAACGTTGTAGATAAAGATGTTCAGTCTATGTTCTTACCTTTCACCCTGATGCAGACTATTCTGTTGAGTCCAAAGTATTGCATCAAGAACAATGTCATAACTGCTAATAATCTCTTCAATAAAGTTCTGTCACTATGCGGGACAGTTCTCTTCTCGTCTTTATACTTGTTACGATTTTTTCAGATAATGAAGCAGGAATTGCACAACCTGTCCAACATTCAGATCATTATTTATTACAATTTCTGCTATCATTGTTGTGGTTTTATCATTAACTTTGTTTTTAATCTGATTCAAACTAAGAGTTATGTTTTGTTCATTTTGATAATTCAAGAACTCCATAGATTCGGCCTTAATGAATGTAACAACAATTTCATGAGGAGAAGTTGGATAAATGTTTCTGCGATTATTTGCTTTTACATTGCCTTTTCCGTTTTTAGTTATGTTTTGTACTCTGATATTATTCCGTTTTCTGCTAACATTGGTAGAGTGGCTTTAATATATTTCGACGTTAATATAGTTTATGCAATAAGATTTATAAAGCTGCTTGAGAATAAAGTAATTCAATGGAGTCATCAAGTTTTTCACTGTTTCAATGATAATCAAAATGAGATGTGTCGCAGAAGATTGTTCCATACTTATTTCGAAATATTAAGATCTTACCAGATTTATAAGAATTTGTTTCATCATATGGTTAGTTAGAGAAAATGTTTTTGTTTCTTGTGACTTGAGGAAGAGATGTACAATGAAATATATATATTTATAGTTATGTCCGTTTCAGATTCTGTGTTATACGGTAAATAGTTTCTTTCAAACCCTAGTGTTTAATGATATGTACATCGTTGTGTATAAAGCCATCATTGGAACCAATAATAATTACTTTGTACGTAAGGTCTATTACACTTACCATACTAAAAAATTTTGCTCTTCATTAAATAGTTATCATTTTAGTTCAAATGGTTTGTAATAATATTCTAGAATACAGCAGTTTTTTCATCAGTAATGGTATATGTTTGGATGTTCAAGAATTTGATGTTACAAACAATGTTGTGTTTGAACTGCGAGGCGTTCTATATAGCTGTGGAGGACTCTCAGGACACTTGCGCTCATATTCTGACGTCAAATTGTACAGGTTTGTTACACTTTGACATTGGCGAACAAAAGAACATCCAAGGAACGAAATTCTGTTTTAAACACAAGGATTATTTTACATTTACAGATGAAGACAAGAAGCTATGCAAGAACGTGAGGCGCGTGCACCGAGCATCGTTCAGTAAGATGCGCGCCTGTGGACTGTTCTACATAGACGTGTGTCTACTACTGCACCTGGCGGCGATTCTCACTAACTATACCGTTGTGTTACTGCAGTTCGCCTTTCTGTAACCCTAGTACGAGTACCATCAAAGGTTTAGTGTGCTAGTGTTTTGTTAATGCACTTATCTTGCTCTATATTCGTTTTGTCGAAAGAAGCCTTCTCTTTTCACGTTTATATGTTAATTTATTAAAAGATAATAAAAATAAAGATTGTGTTTTTTATTATTATTTGGATTTAGCGACGTAGGTATTTAATATGTATGTTTATATGGAGGTCTCAAATGGAGGCGTTGGTCGTCTAGCGGCGAGGTAAGCACAGCAGGCTTAGCCAAGTTACAAACGTTTCGTATCGAATCTCTTTCTACAATCGTTAACGCCTCGGCGTACGCGATTGTAGAAAACGCTAAGTTGCTAGCCAACTTGACACGGCTGAGTCGATCGCTCGTTCTACAACGTCAATAGAAAAAACCTATACTTTAGTCTATGGCGAGCGTTCCTGTTAACGTCAAATTACCGTCAAAGTTACAGTTCAAACAGTTGTTGTGTGGTCCTTGTGCGCGGGCTGAACTTTTGTTTTGGTTTGTTAAAGAAAGGAATAATAGTTGTGATAAAAAAGTAAGCGAATTAAGCTAAAAGTTCTTCTTATAATTGGTTTATTTTAATATCACAGTGCGGATGCAATTTTGAACGTTACGATAAGCTGTAAACTTGTCTACGACTTTTCTATTCGTTTGTTCTGACCACGTGACATAACGATGAGATGACGTCATTCCCATACATTTGATTAGGTTTCTACTAGCGTTAACGATTGTAGATTGTCAACTTGGCTAAGCCTACAGGACATTGTTACCATGGGTTTATCCTGGATGAATCTGGTATAGAGACGAGGATGGCGCTTTATGGCGCGCTGGTGTGGGCGGGATCCTTGTCGACCCAGAATAAGGCTCACCTGCGGAGACCCCAGAGAGTCATGGCAGTCAGGGTCATACGTGGATACCGTACAATTTCAGCAGAGGCTGCGTGCGCGCTGGCCAGAACACCCCCGTGGCACTTAGAGTGGAATGTCGCTGTTACCCCCCCGCCCCCGGCCCGAAGTTTTGACGGTTGGCGCTGAGAAGCACAGGGAGTCATTATGGGTCAATGGAAAGAAAGGCTGGTCTTGACTAAATTATAAATATTGACAGATGTAAGGGTTAAAAAAAAGCACGAATAAGTATGCTTATTCGTGTTTTTACATATCCTATGGGATATGTAGTTTAAAAGTAACTAAGGTATTATTTCGAGCAGTAATAAAAAGAAAGCAGTTGCATACAAAACCTTTAATAATATAGACTAGGATTACAGTAATGCGAACTGCAGTAAAGCACAACGGTATAGTTAGTGAGAAGCGCCGCCAGGAGCAGTAGTAGACACACGTCTATGTAGAACAGTCCACAGCATAGAGTACTATTATTATAAATGGAATAGAGAGCCCTCTTGTCAGATTTTTTGGTACCCCAGTTGCTACTACTGTCATCTGGTAGACCGCTCCTGAATTAATCCATATAGGTCACGTGACCTCTACTGTATAAATACCTACTTATCTATAGCTAGTATATATGGGCAAGATGTTTATATATTTAGGCAGGGCGCAAACGTGCGTCTTGTTTCCGATACACACCAACCAAGACACACGTTTGCACCTTGCTTAAATATATAAACATCTTGCCCATATATACTAGCCTCTTCTGATTATTATTTGATAACATACTACTACATAGATATAGTTTCAGCAATAAAATATACACGTCATTCATTTAATTATTTTCTTTCTTATGCCTATTTTTATAATAATAATTTTGGGCTAAGATATGGTGAATAACGTTGCAACAAACAAGCACAAGAGTTCACAAATAAACAGTAAAGCGTCTTTTCGCAAATGTTTCCGATAATGATGCGAGGTATAATCTCAACAGAAATGGCGAGGAGAACGAAGGTCAACTACACACACTATCTGGAGTATTACAAACTCGAACAAAACAGAATATATCACAAAACGAGATAAAATCTACAAAAACGCGCATACGCAAGTCGTAGCTACCATTTTTTGATAATGACAGGTGTATGATTTTTTGACATGACTTTTTTTTGACGTTTATTATTTATTCTGTTCTGTGAACTGAAAAAAATACTCCAATGAAATGGATACTCCAATTAAAATAATTTGATAATCTAACTCAAAGAAATAAATAATTTAAAATATATATATTTAGTCTATTTACGATTTGAATGCCATCTAGCGGACTTCAGTGCACTAAGGTGATTTATTTCGAGGAGCGGTGTAACAGGTGGCGCTAGTACCTTTCAAATATTAAACCACTACGTTATTGTCCCCCCCCTGGTCCACAGCCGCGCAACTTACTGAACGATGCACGGTGCACGCGCTTCACGGTCTTGCACAAATTCTTGTTTTCCTTTGTAGGCAGGAAAAACATTTCATTTGTTATGATTGCGTGCAGAAATTTAATTTGTGACAAAACTTAAGATTTATCAAACTTATATTATAAAAATAATCTGACAGATTATTCTAATTTTTCTCAACTTTTAAACCTTCCCTAGACCTCCACGAACATTTCAAAACCAAGATAAGATAAATCCGTTCAGCCGTTCTCGAGTTTTAGCGAGACTAACGAACAGCAATTCATTATATATATATACTAGCCTACCCTCCTAGTACCTGCCTACCTATCCTACTCTCCTAGTACCTACCTACCTATCCTACTCTCGTAGTACCTATCTACCTATCCTACTCTTCTAGTACCTACCTACCTATCCTACCCTCCTAGTACCTATCTACATAATATACTATTCTCCTAGTACCTACCTACCTATCCTACCCTCCTAGTACCTACCTATCCTACCCTCCTAGTACCTACCTATCCTACCCTCCTAGTACCTACCTATCCTACCCTCCTAGTACCTACCTATCCTACCCTCCTAGTACCTATCTACATATCCTATTCTCCTAGTACCTGCCTACCTATCCTACTCTCTTAGTACGTACCTACCTAGCCTACCCTCCTAGTACCTGCCTACCTATCCTACTCTCCTAGTTCCTACCTACCTATCCTACTCTCGTAGTACCTATCTACCTATCCTACTCTTCTAGTACCTACCTACCTATCCTACCCTCCTAGTACCTGCCTACCTATCCTACTCTCCTAGTACCTACCTACCTATCCTACTCTCGTAGTACCTATCTACCTATCCTACTCTTCTAGTACCTACCTACCTATCCTACCCTCCTAGTACCTATCTACATATACTATTCTCCTAGTACCTACCTACCTATCCTACCCTCCTAGTACCTATCTACATATCCTATTCTCCTAGTATCTGCCTACCTATCCTACTCTCCTAGTACCTACCTACCTACCTAGCCTACCCTCCTAGTACCTGCCTACCTATCCTACTCTCCTAGTACCTACCTACCTATCCTACTCTTTAGCAGTAAAATGTCTCACTGTCACAAAATATCAACAAAAAAAGAGCACATTACTTGGAATGTCACTATCACAAAGGATCACCAAAGTAAAAAAAGTTCTCGCGCACGTAGCCACAAAGATAGAAGGATGCACTCATAGATATCGTAACACAATATCGTAATACTTTTTTCCGTGTTCTGAAGTGCGACAGGATGGATTGACATATTCCTATCCTATGATAATACTGAGCCAATGACAGTGAATGTGTAATGTCAAATATTATGTTTGCGTTCAGAAATTTAATTTGTGACAAAACTTAAGTTTTATCAATCTTATTAAAAAAATAATCTGACAGATTAACAACTGAAGTTAGCTAAAATTAAGTTTTTCGAAGCCGACCACTATTTATGTACTATGTATTTTGTGACTATGCAATTTTGTCGCGTTCGCGATTCACTTTTGTTGAGTTTCGAAACGCGACATTACGTAGATCCTCCAACGCGCACGCGAATTTGAACTTTATGCAGCGGTAATAAATTACAAATTGACTCTCCATTTTATTTAAAAAACGTTTGTATGGGAAATAGAAAAGTGCTGTTTTGAGGGTTTTCCCGGCAATTATTCGATTTTTTCTCAACTTTTAAACCTTCCCTAGACCTCCACGAACATTTCAAAACCACGATAAGATAAATCCGTTCAGCCGTTCTCAAGTTTTAGCGAGAGTAACGAACAGCAATTCATTTTTATATATATACAACATGTAACATAATTAACGCACACCTTCTTAAGGGGTCATTGTACTCATTATAACGAACAACTTTTACTATGGGACCAAACCTGAAATCGCGAAAAAAAAATCAGCTGTTCCATACATTTTGACGAATTAAGCGAACATAAATGTAGGGAACAGCTGTTTTTTTTTTCGCGATTTTTGGTTTGGTCCCATAGTAAAAGTTGTTCATAATTATGAGTACAATTACCCCATAAGAGGTTGTGCGTTAATTATGTTACATGTTGTATATATATCAAATCAAATCATATCAAATCATTAAATTATATTTTTTTTTTTTATTAAAATACATATATATTTATTTTATTTTTCTAGCTGTCCCGGCGAACTTCGTACCGCCTAACAGTCAATGAATCCTACCCCGCCTACCCTACCTGCCCCACCTACCTTACCTACTCTACCCACCCTACCAGGGTAGGTCGTAGGGCTACGTACTTCCTAGTACCTGCCTAGCTATCCTACTCTCCTAGTACCTACCTACCTATCCTACTGTCCTAGTACCTACCCACCTATCCTACTCTCCTAGTACCTACCTACCTATCCTACTCTCCTAGTACCTACCTACCTATCCTACCCTCCTAGTACCTACCTACCTATCCTACCCTCTTAGTACCTACCTACCTATCCTACCCTCCTAGTACCTATCTACATATCCTACCCTCCTAGTACCTACCTACCTATCCTACTCTCCTAGTACCTACCTACCTATTCTACCCTCCTAGTACCTATCTACATATCCTATTCTCCTAGTACCTGCCTACCTATCCTACTCTCCTAGTACCTATGTACCTACCCTACTCTCCTAGTACCTACCTACCTATCCTATCCTCCTAGTACCTATCTACATATCCTATTCTCCTAGTACCTGCCTACCTATCCTACTCTCCTAGTACCTATGTACCTACCCTACTCTCCTAGTACCTACCTACCTACCTATCCTACTCTCCTAGTACCTACCTACCTATCCTACCCTCCTAGTACCTATCTACATATCCTATTCTCCTAGTACCTGCCTACCTATCCTACTCTCCTAGTACCTACCTACCTACCTATCCTACCCTCCTAGTACCTACCTCCATAATTATCCTATTCTCTCTCCTATTACCTGCCTACCTATCCTACTCTCCTAGTACCTACCTACCTATCCTACTCTCCTAGTACCTACATACCCTACTCTCCTAGTACCTACCTACCTATCCTACTCTCCTAGCACCTACCTACCTATCCTACCCTCCTAGTACCTATCTACATATCCTATCCTCAATTTTGTCGCGTTCGCGATTCACTTTTGTTGAGTTTCGGAACGCGACATTAGATCGTCCACCGCGCACGCGAATTTGAACTTTATGCAGCGGTAATAAATTACAAATTGACTCTCCATTTTATTTAAAAAACGTTTGTATGGGAAATAGAAAAGTGCTGTTTTGAGGGTTTTCCCGGCAATTATTCGATTTTTTCTCAACTTTTAAACCTTCCCTAGACCTCCACGAACATTTCAAAACCAAGATAAGATAAATCCGTTCAGCCGTTCTCGAGTTTTAGCGAGACTAACGAACAGCAATTCATTTGTATATATATAGATAGATATATAGATTACTTTAATAACAGCCCTTTGTGCCCGTTCCACCTCTAGGAACTTTGTTTTAGCGGTCCCACCCCATGCTAGAATGCAATGGTTGGCGATGGACTGACAGAGGGCAGTGTAAACCATTTTAAGAATCTCAGGATCTGCGGAGTGCCTTAGCGATTTGACAAGATGAATGGTTTTCCTAATTTTGCAGGTGATATTCCCTATCTGACCATACCATTTCAGACAATCATCAACCATCACACCCAGGTACTTGACAGATGTAGCTTGGGGCAGTGAAGAGCAATAGCAGGTTGAGGGATCCGGACACGTGTGGGCTATGATAGAGTAGGTGTTGGGGGTTTTCGTTTTCGCATTAATCGAGAAGAGAATAAAATTAGTCTTTCGAAGGTTTAATGTTAGAAGGTTCCTGTGTAACCACTCTTTGACTATTTGTAGGGATGTTTCTGCGTTTATTTTTACTTCTGACCAGTTTTTATCATGTACCACAATGGCGGTGTCATCGGCATATGTAAATATATTAGCAGTTGGTAAGGTTAAGGTGCACAGATCATTGATGTAAATTAAGAATAGTGCTGGGCCGAGGACACTTCCTTGTGGCACTCCATAAGTCATCGCCTCCTCAGTACTAATATGTGATCCTATTCTAATACAAATTTTCCTATTCACTAGGTAACTCTCAAAGAGGTTATGTACAATGCCACGTATACCGACACTCTCCAGCTTGGAGAGGAGTGTGGGAACAGAGATCGTGTCGACGCCTTTGTAAGGTCCAGAAATAGACCTAGGCATTTCTGTTTGTTATCTAACTTCCTTGCTAAAAAGTTTGTTAGGTCTATTACTGCATTTTCGGTAGATACGCCTTTTTTAACACAATATTATAGCAAATAACCAATATGGCTATATTGGTTATTTGCTATAATATTGTGTTTGGTAAGATAATTTACCAGTTGTCTATTGATTATTTTTTCTAATATTTTAGACATAAGTGGGAGTACAGCAATAGGCCTTTAATTGTCTACACAGTCCCTGTTACCACTCTTATATATAGGATGGACAGTGGCTTTTTTGAAAGTGTTCGGGAAAATACCTGAGTCAATAGAACAATTTATTATATGTATGTGTGACTAGTGGTACAAGGATTTTTTCACATTGTTTTATTACCTTCATGGAGATCCCATCCCAGCCTGTGGCACAGTCTTGTCGTAAGCTTGAGATAGTACAAGCTACTTCTGCGTTATCCACGGGTAGGAGAACAAAGGAACTGGGAAATGACCTGCTTGTTTGGCTATGTGGATCGGGGAGCGGTGCCGAAGTCGCTATCGCGGATGCTAACTTTTGACCTATGCTAGCAAAGAAGTTACAGACTTGGTTAGCTGCCGCATCTTGATCAGGAGCAGTTTTTAGCAATTCGAGGGGGGGGAGATTTTGTCTTGGTAGTGTATGTTATTTCTTTGATAAATGATTAATGAGGGTTACATGACGCAATGATAGATGGTAGATGTGATCTATCAAAAATAATCAAAGGACAATATTTTGTTTTAATAATATAGTGTGTGATGCTAAATTAAACGAAGAAAAGAGGATGGGTTGGAAACGGCTATTTCACATGACGAAAAAGAGTTAGCACTTGCAAAAAAAACCTTTATCGTTACTAGGATTATAGAAAATCAAACTGCAGCAATACAGCGGTATAGTTAGTGAGAAGCGCCGCCAGGTGCAGTAGTAGACACACGTCTATGTAGAACAGTCCACAGGCGCGCATCTTACTGAACGATGCTCGGTGCACGCGCTTCACGTTCTTGAATAACTTTTTGTCTTCATCTGCAAATAATAAGCATTCTCCTGTCCTTATTCAAATGTATTACAGGTCGGCGCATCATGTCTTCATATTCTTAACTTCTGTATGTGCTGTCATCTCATGAGTCACTCCCTTTTTAGCCATAACATCTTTCACACTACCCATCCATCGTTTCTTTGGTCTACCTTTACTTTTTTAGCCATCCACATTCATCGCCTCACGACATTCTCTTAATTCCTCTGTACCACATGATAACCTACACTATTAAACTCACCGGTGCCACTTCCACACTTCCTCTCATATACATATCTCTTATCTACAAAATCACAATTCACTTCTTCAATTATCCTTCATTAGCTACGTTTTGTGAGAGTCTACTTTAAATCTCACGTACCTGTACAATCTGATAGCAGAATAAAAGTGCACGTGTCCTGCGAGCCCTCCACAGCTATATAGAACGCCTCACAGTACAGACTCAGCATAGTTTGTAACACGAAGTTCTTGAACAACCAAGTGTAAGTCAACACTGTCGTTAAAAATGCTTCTAACTGGAAATTAACACCATTATAAATACAGTAGCAGTACAGCAGTGGTAGCCTAGTGATGTGACCGACTGGACTGCTAAGTCAAGGTCTCGAGTTCGAACCGAAGACACGCACCTATGATATTTCGGATTCGTGTGTATTGTATAATTACCACTTGCTTCGGTGAAGGAAAACATTGTGAGGAAACTAGAATGCCTAAGAGATATTTCTCGACGGCATGTAAGACAAGGCAGAGGCCCATGGGCGGCATAAAAACTCTGACACAAAGTTAGGCACAAGCACTCACGAAAAATAAAAAGAAGTGTGGCACTGTCAAAATATTAAAAAAAAACTTACCCACTCCTCAGGTCTGTTTAGTGACTGATGAAGTTCTATTAACATCTGAACATATAACAACGTATGCAATAAATTTTGCGCCGTGTAGTATAAAACCTGAAAGTAAATTATTTGGATCAATTTAATAACAATAAAAGTTCTTGTAATACTTACATGATTAATAGAATGCATGTAACTAAAAGAGGGATGAATTAAAATGTTGATAGATGGCGAGAGCAAGGCAGACAACATAAAGGCAGATAAAATATTGATGGATAGTGTGAGGGACGACATGAAATGAAAAGAAGTGACTCTCCAAACGTAGATAAGAGTGATTCTCTGAAAGCTAAATTGAAGAAAAAGGCGTATTGCATCGACCCCCAACTAACATGAGACAAGAGCAGGAAGTTGATGAAAATATCTAATAGTATAGTCCAAATAGAAACAAGAAAGAATGATAACTTTATTTTACTAACCATTTCTTGAGAAGTATTTTTATAAATTTGGTAACTTTTTAATATTTGGAGATAAGTTTGGAACAACCTTTTGCGACATGTTACAATTTGGTTACCATTGAACGAGTTTAAAACCATTAAATTCCATAGAACAACTTTATCCTCAAGTAAATTAATACATCTGATTGCGTAAACTATGTTAGCGTCGAAATTAACTAACACAAGGAATTGAAAAATCACATAAAGTGGCATATGCTTTAACATAGCAAAATAATAAATGCAATAAAAGATGTAGTTGCAAATAATCATGGCAACACTTCTCCAACCATTCTTAATGTATCTCTTGTAGTCGACCTCGTCGTTCAGAAATCTGTGGACCTCTTGAATGGTCAAAACGAACAACACATTACTGTCCGCTTGAATCAGATTATTAACAAAGTTAATGAAGATTCCAAAAACATTATAGAAGACGTCATGAACTGTGTTGTAGAATTGCATTCGAACTTCAGTCGGATTTATAGCATGATCTTTCTGAACGAGTCTGTACACAAACAAGAACATGCAAATGACTAATCCACAAAGTAAAAGAACTTTATTCAAAAGATCATTTTTAGTTATGACGTTGTTTTTGATGCGATACTTTGGACTGAACAGGATGGCTTGCAATACAGTAAAAGGCAAAAACATAGACTGTACATCTTTATCAACAACGTTATGAGGCAAAACTTCTATTTGGTGGCGAAGATCGATAATTCTGTTATTTTTCCTCACTGTAGACATAATTTTGATATCACTCTCCAAATGCAAATGAATCCTATGACGGCTTTTTCCCTCATTTTTTATAAATTACAAATAAATTCAATCAATTTATTTGATTACTTATATGGTCTGTGTTTTGAGTGATTTATGATCGACAAACAGTATTAATGACATTTTCTTGACCCAAAATAATAGAACAAATACAAACAAATGCTTAAAGGGGTTTGGGGAAAAGTGGCATGATTTATTTAAGTCTTTGACCATTAATGAAACGCCATTCATTAAAAAGAACACATCATTTTCTTGTATGAACAATTATTTCCAAATCAATAGAAGCCGCGATTTAAAAAAAAAAATGTGATCATTTATTATACCTAATTGTGCCCATTTATTGAACACATTCATTTGTTCACTAGTAATTCTATATAGAACTCGCGATATGTGGTAAACAAACTAGCAGTGTAAAGCCTGCAGGCTAAAAACACTGCTTCAGGAACCAATGACATTCCAGGCCACGAATGGGTTCTGCTATTGGGGCTCTCTGGCCTCGGTTAGTAGGACTCTTAAGCGCATTTAGTACAACTTCGGCATTAAATATTTCAGCTCCGATATTATTTTCGGCAAAGTCATTATTATTATAATTATATTCCACGAAACGTTACAAACAATTATAATAAGGACCGCTGTAAAAAAAAACCTGCCACTGGTCAATACAAAATTACCCAAACCCCTTTATTGGGCTAAGATAAAAACAGTAATTCAGTACTAAATATTAATCATACCGAGCACAATAAATATTTTTGTTTTTGCGGTTGCACAGCGACATGCTTTACTTGAAAGTAGCGCTCGCCATCAAGACCCCGCCACCATACCGTCCTGAGGGAAGCAGGTAGGTAGACTTGCATCAGACAGTCGCGTAGATCCTCAAGGCAAGTCTGGTGGATTTACCTTCACGAGGTTGCCGCCCTGTTTATTTTTTGTCTAATTCCATAGGAATTCGACAAACACCAGGCGTTTAAGCTATATTTCCCATTCCCAGCTCCTTTAAAAAAAATACCTCTTTGTCAAAGGAGTCACAGACAGTGCCACGAGCCTGCATGGACGAAGACGAGACAGCAACACACATGCTTCTACACTGCCCAGAGGTTGCCTCATAGGCAAAGTACTTCGGTAACCCAGGTATTCTTCGCGAGATTTTTGTTTTTTTTTTTGTTTTTAAAAAACGTTGCCCCACACTAGGAATTTCTCCTGTATCCATTGTCAGTAACACCAAGTCATTGCTGGCCTTTCTCAGGGAACTGGAGTGGATCGAATGATTTTCCCACCCGTATGCAAAATAAACGAGCACGGTTTTTGACGGCACGGTTGGCGCAGTGGCTGAGCGATTGACTGCTGCGCTGCGTGTCGCGGGTTCGATCCCCGCACGGAACAAATATTTGTATGGCCTACAGATAGTTGTTCCGGGTCTGGTTGTTTGTGTATGTGAGTTTAAATGTTTGTAAACGCACCCACGATACAGGAGAAATTCCTAGTGTGGGGCAACGTTTTTTAAAAAAAAAAAAAAAAAAAACGCTTTGAACGTGCAGTTGCGGAGACCAGCCCTTTATACAGTACAATACAAACACCCGTAATCCATGCGATTGATGCCAGCGTCCTGAAAATACTCATTTACAACTTCTGTCAGCTGTATTTGCGTTTGCATTAATTATATTGAAATTTCACCCATACTAATTAAATTTGGGTTGCCATGCTCTTTAATAATTTCTTCCACATATCATGCACTACTAACTAGTGCCATTTTCTATCAGCACTAACTTCATGCGACTTTTTAAAGAGATTACAGCCCAAATTATAATTAGATCCACTGCCAAACAACACTTTTTCTTCAAATAAGCTGGAAGATCAAATAAGGTCACCGCCCATCGTGTGGTTTGGTGAGGAAACCAAACCAGCTTGCCTGAGAGATATTTCTCGACGGCATGTTAAATCAGAGATAATCAGAAACTCTGACAACAGGTTAGGTACTAAATAAAGAACACACATTTTATTTTTTTATAAAAACCATCACTTACCTATATTAATATCATCATTGTTAATAACCCTTATAGTAAATGAAAATGATCCCCTAACCTTTTAAAATAATTGAAACATTACGGACTTAAACTCCGTCTTCGATACGATCAATACAACATTAGAACGCCTCAGTATTTCCTCAACGTTTAGTACGAATTTAACTAAGCTTATAAATTGTGAGACTGTTACATAATCACAAAATAATGCCAAAGATTTCACCCTACCCACAAGAAGTATTACTCAATAACAGACTAGATGAAGAAGTCCAAAAAATGATTTATCCGTTTCATTTACTGCAGACTCTGTTGTTTACATCAAAATTCTGTATTCGAGACAATTATATAACTCCCAACGGGAATAAGTATTTGATTCTCGAGTTCTTTTGTGTTCTGTTCGTGTTGACTGTCAATACGCAACGTTTGATATCTGATGAGTTTAAACATAGTATGGGGAGTGATAACAATGCAATACTTATGATAATCTCAATATTTTTGACCATATACGAAAGTTTAAGTGTTATCGTGGGTTTTATTCTCGACATCGTCCACAGCAACGACAACATTTTGCTTGTTGTAATGATCCAAATTATACATAAGAGCATCGATTTTAGTGAGAGTGTTCGCAGTTCCATTGTCTGGAACTGGATCGCGGTATCAACCATTTTTTGTGTAAATGTTATAATTATTCTTACATTTCATATTTTGTATACCAACGCCAATATCTTGCATTTCATCAGTGACTTGACATTAGTAAGTATAGATCTCCGCTCCGTGTATGCTTTTCGAATTCAGATGATATTAAACAAGTTTCTCAATGAATGGATCAAAAATATCTACTTGATGAATGGTGGACAAGAAAATGAAAAAATACGTTGCACAAAATTGTTCAAGACTTATCAAAACATTTTGAAAGCTTACGAAGTGTACAAGAAAGTGTCAAAAGTTACGGTAAGATTGTCTGCGTAAAAAAAGATGTAAATAGGACAAAAATAGTTCACGAACAACCTAATCAATCAGTCACTTTTAGAAAAGAAAAGTCTGTCTGTTGTTTCTGGCTAGTAAGGAAAACACAGGGGAAACAGATATGACTAATAAACATGAATTGTAGAAAAAAGATATGCTATTTCAACCGCAAACAAAGTGATGGTGAAAGACAGCTCTAGACGGAGAGAGATAGAAGAAACTATCAACTAACGTTGATAGAGAGACGATTGAGTTTCTTCTTTTATACCTTACCTTTCTCTGCAGGTAATGCTAAGTACTGTCAATGTATTTGGACGTACCTTGTGCTACGTAGAAGGAATGTTAGAAACTGCGGCTGAACATGGTGAGGTAAGGATAATGATGGTGCTGAGTTATTTGATATCTTCGTATTTTTGCTGTCCTGGTAAGTACGTAAGTAAGTACGAATGGACGAAGAAAACATGTTGCGCCGACCCCAAGTAGAATGGGACAAGGGCAGTAAGATGATGATGATGTAATTACGTAGGTACCAGCGGCCCAGGGGCACGATGTTTTGACGTGTCATAACATTTATAGTTCTGTGCTGTATTTTGTGCTGTGCGCCAGACACATACTGAGTGGAAACTTTCAGCGGGGCAGTAAGGGAAACTACCTTAACTAATGCAGCTACACGAAAATAGTCTAAGGCGACTATCCATAATTTTTCGTGAAATTATGATCCTCTTTCACAGATTTCCAAACAATGTATTGTTAGCAAAAAAAAAACGCCCATTTTAAAACATTTTTTGCACAGTCAAAAATTCTTTCTTGGGACCTGCAGTGATTTTCTACAAAATGTATGATAAAAGTATTTTGCGATTTCTAACTTTTTTGATACTCCAACCTGGATTGGGCCATAGAAGTTTTGGACTATCGATAGTCTCTTACGACCATTTTCATGAAGCTGCAACGGCTAAGGTAGTTCTCCTTACTGCCCCGCTGAAAATGTCCACCTTGTATATATTCCTCCACCCTCATAACGGCAGTTTGAAAGCATCTTGTCCCTAAACATTCGTTCAACAACATATAAATTATTCCTTCCTGGATTCGTTATGAGTTTACCTGTTTATTGGTATAAATATAAGGAATTAAAACTGACCTGGCCTCACAGGGACGTGATATGTTTTCATTTTGATAATTTAAAAAAATACCAGCCAATTGTGACCGACTAGTTATGAGCCTACGGGTGCACACATGACATTTCTTCATTTTATTCTTATGTGCACCCGTAGGCTCCTAACGACACTCGAAGGGTTAATATACTTTTCAGCGTGTGAATTGGAAGACGGTGAGTCTGGCAATAGTATACCTAGTAAAGAACATGACCCCAGTTGTTATTCAGAACGTGTACTCTGAGAAGTTCTACATCGCCATCGAGGAGGCAGAGACAGCTTGTATGCAGAGTATGAAGAATAGAAACTATACAAGTTAGTTGACTGTGAATTTTTTTATTGAAATTCTGCATTGAAAGATGTCACTTATAAGAGACCAGTGGTGGTCCAGTAGTAACTTTTTTTTCCAGATTTGGAAATTTGTAATGGATTTCCACCGTTCGTAACCTCCGTGCCTCGGAAACTACGTTAAGCCATTGGTCCATGCCGTTATTAGAAGACCTTTGGCAGTTGTCAGGGATAATGTGCTACCCTGTGCCTATTTAAGTGGGTTGTTGAGGTCTGATAAGCAGTCGCTTCATGTAATATGCTGGTAATCAGCTGCATCCGGTTAAACTGGAAAACCACTGCAACGTACACGTCCTACAGTACTTTCACAGTTATTATCCCTTGTGACTTCATGTAGCTTCATTTGATTCTTGTCTTTGTTGCGAAACAATTCAAAAGTGCGTGTAATTGGCCTACTTTAATAAATGCTTTGTTTTTTTTTTACGTAGTTGGGAAAAAGCTAGGCAGATGATTATATTTATGTCCAATTTAGTAATTTCATTATATTTAATAACTAGCTTTTACCCGCGACTTCGTACGCGTTTGGTTTTGCTTTTTTTTGTCTAAATAATCAATTTGTTCTTACTTACCAGATTTCAAGTTTCTAGATTTAACAGTTCTTGAGATTTCGTGATTAGCTAGTGAATGAATAGTATTTAATCTCAAACGAACTAAAATCAACTAAAAGTATTCTATGTCCTATCCCAGATCATAATCTTTCGTGTGCCTTTGATCCAAATCCGTTCAGCTGTCAAGGCGTAAAAAGGTAAAACATACAAATATAGAGAAAATTACTTTCGCACTTTTAATATTTGTAAAGATTGTATGACTGTGAAAAACAAGTATCGGATTATGGATTGGTATATTATCATTTTAAACGTTGGAAGAGAAACCCCTGCTATCAGTGGATAGTTGCAAATGTGGCGCATAAATTACGCCAAAATATGCCTTAATTAATTATTTGAGTTCTGTTGCCAAATGATAAAAACGGAACCCTTAAAGATTCGTCCGTATGTCTATCTGTACGTCCTTATGGCACAGCCTTTTCGCTCCGAGACTACTTGCACGACACAGTTGTTTGGAGAGTACTTGCCTTATATGAACCGCTACATAAACATGCGGAATTATAAAAAAAATAAAAATAGGGGTGGCCATCCATACGTGCTACTGAGGGTTGAAAAAAATCCACGTGTGTGTCTATCCATAGCCCTTGAAAAATGATATCGAGGTTTTTTAACTTCTTTTTTTTCAGGTTTTTCCTGTTGCGAATGTTTGTTTTCATCGTATATGCCAGATCCAATTTGACTTTGACATTTGTTGTCTATGTCGTCATCTGCCATCTTGACACTGTCATTCTGTGAGTGTGACGTATCATCCGCGTTGTTGAACGATGATTGACCGAACATTCGCAACACGATCTGCCTGCGTCCATACATCCTTTCGTACTAAAGTTAATTTAGTTGTCAATGGTTGGTGAGATTTATTTGCTTTCAAAGTCTTAAAAATTGTGTCCCCCCTCTCATTTCTAAAGTAAGAAGAGGTAAATTCTAAAAAAGTTAGGTTTATTAAAAAGCTTCAACGAAGATTGGTTTGAATTACATTTTATGTATAGTTTTTAAGATGAAGGTCCGTTTCATCAAAATGCAGCAGTAACTTTGTTTTTCGTAAACATACTATGAAAAACATAATTAGTTTTGCTGTTTACTGTGAATTTACATAATATGAATGATTGTTAAAAATATTGTTGGGTGAATTACATAGCGCTACTATATGAAGATCGCTGATATTGCATCCGCACTGACACACATTATTGCCAATGCACCTATGACGTCAATCGATTTCGCAAACTGATGTTTGTTCAATAAATTGTAAGAATGATCATTCTATTGTCCTACTTCGACTTGGAATCGTCATTCATAGGAATAATTTTGTAACTTTAAATTAGTAATTAAATTAATTTGAAATCATTTCGGTTTTTTTTCGATCCTCCGATCGCAGCAAACGTAATTGGCGCAGTCGGTAGGATACTCGCGGGCCGGTTCGCGAATCGCGTTAGAATCAATCTCATATCGATCACCAAGATCGCGAGTCACCTGGGCGGCTATCAAGTCACATCACGAGTATCCTGAACCTACGGACCTGCTGCAGACCAGAAGGAGAATCTAGCCATCGATTCACGGAGAGGAACCAGAAATGAGATACCTGTAAGTACACTTGAAACATTCTCGTGTTGCATCCCTTTCAATCTTAAACCTCAAGATTTATCATCCAAGGGCCTCCAGTGCACGGGAGCCTGAATCACGACAGGCTCGCCAACGTACAGTAGATATAAATAGAGATATAACTTTAGATAACTTAGAATTAGACAATATGACTCAGAATGACCCAGATACTATCTACAAGGCTCTTCGCCTTATTCCAGAGTTTGACGGCAACCCGAACATCCTTACCCGTTTCATTAGAATCTGTGATTCGTTAGCTGCGCAGTACTTAAGTAATACACCCGGCAGTGAATTTTCCAACTTATGCTTAATAAACGGGATACTTAACAAAATAACTGGGACCGCGGCATGCACTATTAATGCCAATGGAATACCAGAGAGCTGGCTAGGCATTCGAACTGCCTTGATTAACAATTTTTCAGATCAGCGTGATGAAACCGCATTGTACAACGACCTCTCTTTAGCCACTCAGGGTAATAAAACGCCACAAGAATTCTATGATCATTGCCAAACGTTGTTTAGTACGATCATGACTTATGTGACTTTACATGAAACTGTACCGACGACTGTAGAAGCGAAACGCGACTTATATAAAAAGGTTACCATGCAGGCATATGTCCGAGGGTTAAAAGAACCTTTAGGATCCCGCATACGTTGCATGCGCCCACCAACAATAGAAAAGGCGCTAGAGTTCGTTCAAGAGGAACTCAATGTGATGTACTTGCAACAACGCGAGACCCCAAAAGCCCAAGCTCCTCCTAAAGTCGCTCATCCCACTCAACCACCTATAGCTTTTACCCCACGACCTCATAACTTCCCGACACCAATACCTAATTGGCCATTACCCATGGGCCAGCGTCCAGCGGGACCCGCACCTCAGCCTTTTAAATTCCCTGCACCAGCACAACATCAACAGCGTATGCCAACGAGCACGCAAAGAATGTTCAGTGCGGCACCACCTAACTACAACCCCCGTAGTAACCTATTTAGACTAACACCCCGAAATAATGCACCTCAAGGCCCTCAGCCAATGAGTGGTGTTCAACGATTTACTCCTAAACCCCTACCTCCAATAAATCAGCCAGCAGCCCACGATTGGAATAAGTTTGGAAATCCACCACCTTCGAATTATTTTAAAGCCCGAGAAATGAATATGAATGAGTGCATGACACATGACGACTCATATTACAACTATTACTACGAACCGGTGTACAATTACTATACCGACTACAATGACAATGTCTCTGACCCGAGTAGTCTCGCCGCTGACTCGACTTATTATAACGTGGCAATGAACGACCAAGTATTTGATGAATCGCAAACGGGTGCAACTAACCATACTCAACAGGATTTTCAGGAGGCTTCGACGTCGCAAAAACCAAAATAGAATTAAACCTTCAGACACAGAGGCAACTTCCCTATATACAAACTAGGGACCCACCTTTAAAACTTCTAATAGACACAGGTGCCAATCAGTCCTTTATTAGCCCCGAAGCTGTCGAAAAATATTTCGCCGAATACCCCTTGAATTTCGACCCTTTTGAGGTAACCAACATACATGCAACAAGCAGGAACGACTATTCTATAACCTTGCCATGTTTTGCGGAGTTTAATGACGCCAAAACCATGAAGTTGTTCATCTATCGGTTTCATGACTATTTCGATGGTCTCATCGGTTTAGATCTGTTAAATGATTGGGAAGCTCGTATAGATTTGAAAGAAAATACGTTAGTGACTCGATCTGCAATAAACCCTATTGTAATGTATAACTCGTGTAACGTAAATTTATACGAAGATATTATACCAGCTAGGAGTACTAAGGTTATCCGTATCCCCATAGATGTGCCAGAAGGCGACGTTTTAATTCGGGAACAAATCCTTTGCAATTGCATAATTCATGAATGTATTACTACCGTAAGTCGTAACCGTGGCTACCTGGAAATCGAAAACCCGACACTAAATGACGTAATATTTTCAATCGATCGCCCAGCGCACGCGGAATTATTTAATATTGAGTGCAGTAGTACTCAACAAACATCGACACGTGCGGAGGAGGTAATATCGCGTTTAAGAACTGATCACCTAAACCCAGAGGAAATGGCTAACCTGATAGCTCTTTGTTCCCGTTACTCGGATGTTTTTTATATCGAAGGTGAAGGACTAACTTTTACAAACAAGATAAAGCATCGAATAAGAACTACCGACGACGTTCCGGTGCACGCTAAAAGCTACCGGTATCCATTTGTACACCGACAAGAAGTTAGGGACCAAATAACTAAAATGCTTGATCAAGGTATCATACGACCATCAGAATCCGCATGGAGCTCGCCTATCTGGGTGGTTCCAAAGAAAATAGATGCCTCAGGAAAGCAAAAATGGCGTCTCGTAGTTGACTTCCGTAAGTTAAACGAGAAAACCCTAGACGATAAGTACCCCATACCCAACATCAATGACGTTCTCGACAAATTAGGTAAATGCCACTACTTTACGACCTTGGATTTGGCAAGTGGATTCTACCAAGTGGAAATGCACCCCCAAGATGTAGAAAAAACCGCATTCAATGTAGAACATGGTCATTTTGAATTTCTCAGAATGCCGATGGGACTAAAAAATTCGCCGTCCACGTTTCAACGTGTGATGGATAATGTCCTCAGAGGACTCCAAAACGAGATATGTCTTGTCTATTTAGATGACATCATCGTCTTCAGCACATCCCTTCAGGAACATATAATTAATCTCGAAAAGGTATTCCAGAGGCTCCGAGAGTCCAACTTTAAAATCCAGATGGACAAATCCGAATTCCTGAAACTTGAAACAGCTTATCTAGGTCATATCATTAGTAAAGACGGCATTAAGCCAAATCCTGATAAAATATCTGCAATTAAGAAATATCCCATTCCAAAAACACCGAAAGAAATCAAACAATTCCTGGGCCTTCTTGGTTATTATCGAAAATTTATTCCTGACTTTGCCCGAACTACAAAACCGCTTACTCAATGTCTGAAAAAAGGACGAAAAATCTCCCTTGACTCCGAATACGTGAATTGTTTCGAAAGATGCAAGACACTCCTGACTAATGACCCCATCCTACAGTATCCAGACTTCAGTAAAGACTTCAACTTGACGACTGACGCTTCAAATGTAGCCATCGGCGCTGTCTTATCCCAAGGGCCTATAAACTCGGACAAACCTATCTGTTATGCATCCCGAACTTTAAACGAAAGCGAAATGAACTATAGTACTATAGAGAAGGAATTACTTGCCATAGTTTGGGCTACGAAATATTTCAGACCCTACCTATTTGGACGCAAATTTAAAATTTTTACTGACCATAAGCCACTACAATGGATGATGAACATGAAAGAACCAAATTCCCGACTGACAAGATGGAGACTTAGACTTAGCGAATACGACTTTTCAGTTATTTACAAGAAAGGGAAATCTAATACAAATGCTGACGCCCTTTCTCGCATTGAAATTCACACTAAAGAAGCCATGTCCTTAATAGAGGAAATTGATGAACTCAACTCCTTAATGGGTAATCCATCAGAAACCATCCTTGGCAAAACAAACTCCTCAACCGAAACAGTACATACAAGCGTTGAGAACCCTATCCTAGAAATTCCCATAACTGACGAGCCATTAAATAAGTTTAACAGGCAGATATGCTTCACCATAGTGAGTGACGTAAAAAAACGACCCGTAGTTACTAAGCCATTTGACACCCATACACGTATAAGTATCCAGCTATCCGAAACTAACTTAGAGGAAGATGTGATCTGTGCCGTAAAAGAGTACGTTAACCCCAAGGTTAAGACAGCTATTTTAGTTAACCCACCTCTAGCCATGTACTCAATTATACCGATTATGCAGGACAAATTCAAAAGTTCATCCTTAAATCTCGTTCTAGCTAAATCTGAATTAGAAAATGTGAAAGATTATCTTCGACAACAGGAGATAATACGACACTATCATGACGGTAAAACTAACCATCGCGGAATTACCGAGTGTCATCTAGCCCTATCCCGTAAATATTACTGGCCAAAGATGAAGGATCAGATAACTAAATTTATAAACGAATGTACGATTTGCGGTCAGGCCAAGTACGACAGAAACCCGATAAGACCCCAATTTAACATTGTACCACCGGCTACCAAACCGTTCGAGACAATCCATATGGATCTATTCACCGTACAGGGTGAAAAATACGTAACATTTATCGACGTATTTACAAAGTACGGTCAAGCTTATCACCTACGTGACGGAACAGCTATAAGCATATTACAAGCCCTTTTGCAGTACTGTACCCACCATGGCGTCCCTATAACTATTGTCACAGACAATGGGACAGAGTTCACAAACCAACTGTTCATGGAATTCACAAGGCTTCATAACATCAACCATCATAGAATACTAGCTCACTCACCCAACGACAACGGAAATATCGAACGACTACACTCAACCCTTCTAGAACATCTTAGACTCCTTAAGTTACAGTTTAAAGACGAACCAATAATTAATCTCGTGCCCTATGCTCTAATAGCTTATAATAGCTCCATACATAGCTTCACAAGATGTCGACCCTTTGACTTACTGACTGGTCATTTTGACCCCCGAGACTGTAAAGATATTGACCTTACACAGCATTTATTACAACAGTATACACAAGCCCATAGAGATAAAATGAAACATGTTTATGACATCATTAACTCGTCATCACTGGCTAATCGTACCGCGATAATTGAGAAAAGAAATGAAACCCGTGAACCTGAAATAGAATACGCGCCCCAACAACAAGTATTTATAACGAACCCTCTTGCAAGTCGACAAAAGACTGCCCCACGATATACACAAGACACAGTTTTAGCAGACTTGCCGATTCACATTTATACTTCAAAAAAACGTGGCCCCATAGCGAAGTCAAGACTTAAGCGTATACCTAAATCAGCAAAATTGTTACAGGATCCTACTGGTAACAATGCTCCCAATGACGCGACCCCAGGAGATAAGACTTGAAAGCCTCGACGAAGGACCCGGACTTCTACCCTTTAAACTTGGACAAATGAAAATCACGACCCATCATCATACCTTTATTCAGTACATACAACTAAGTAATATCGAAAACAATGTTCATTCCTTACAGACCCAACTAAGGAACTGTCAAAATCAAATGACTAATGACACTTACGCACTATACGAAATTCAGTTGGAATATCTTACTAACAAACTTGGCAATGTCTTAAAACAATTACGATCTTTAGAACCCAATAGAGCCAAAAGAGGTCTTGTCGATGGACTAGGTTCAATAATAAAAAGCTTAACCGGGAACCTAGATCACGAGGATGCACTAAAATATAATCAGGCAATTAAAATCTTAGAACGTAACCAAAATAAATTAGCGACCGAATTCAATGATCATATTAGTATGAGTAAGGAGTGGATGTCTAAATATAATAGCATAATTACACAGATAGTACAAAACCAGAATAAAATTAATATCACCTTAGAGACTATATTACAAAGTAATGCATTAAGTGAGAATAGTTTAATAAAATATGCTCATTTTGCCCAATTACTAGAAATTATAAGCGATAACGTAGAGGATTTATTTCAGGAATTAATCAGGATAGAGAATAGTTTAGCTTTCATTCGTGCGAGTAGTACCCATCACTCCATGATAGACATAGAAATACTAGAGTCAATGGTAAGAAAACTTAAGACTATTTACGCCGAAGAGCAAGTTTTAGACCTAGAACTTAGAGATTATTATGATATTATAAAACCGGGATCATATTATGTAGATAAGCAGATAGTATTCGTATTTAAATTCCCAATCTTTTCTAAAAATAGTTACGATATCTATAGACTCTCTGTGGTACCTAATAAACATGCACAGGCTCTTATTCCACCCTTCCCTTTCCTTGCAACTGACGAGATGTCACATGTGTACATAGAGGCTGAATGCCCGAAGTCGAAAGACTGGTACCTCTGTGAGAAAGACATTACGCACCAGATTCGTACCAAAGCTGACTGCGTCCAGGAGTTAATCACCAACCAAGTTCTACAAGACTCCTGCAGGTTTACCACAGTCACCTTGATGAGAGAAGCCATGGAGAAGCTCGACGACCAACACTACGTCCTGTCCTTTCCTCAAGAAACGAAGATACAACTAACTTGTAACCGGAAGGACTACACATCGCTCCAGGGTAGTTACCTTGCAACGATTCCTACTGGATGTTATTTGAAATCTGAAGAGTTCACCATTGCGAACGTTTACGACGAAATTAACGGCCAACCCTTGAAATTAATGAAGATACCCTATGATGCTGAGAAGCAGGCCACCACAGCTACTCACGTCAATCTGAACTCTATTGATCTCCAAGGACTACACAGCATCCAGGACCAACTCATGATCCAGAAACCTGTTCAACTTGAAAACGTGCTCACCGACGGACTTTATCACACTACGATCCCATTCTATGGAGTACTATCTATTGCAAGCATACTCGTTATCATCGTAATGACCCGGCGCTACCTACGCAGACGTACAAACACTATGGAAAAGAAACTGCAACCACCAGCCGCAACCCTGGAAGAGAATGAAAGTCCCGGCGGACTTCCGGCAACATTTTCACTCAACGTGCTAAAATAGTCGCCGTTCTAAGGGGGGAGGAATTACATAGCGCTACTATATGAAGATCGCTGATATTGCATCCGCACTGACACACATTATTGCCAATGCACCTATGACGTCAATCGATTTCGCAAACTGATGTTTGTTCAATAAATTGTAAGAATGATCATTCTATTGTACAGTGTGTTATTCAGTCGCCGCGCGCGCCTCGTTAGCGTCGAGCGTGTGTTAGACTGCGTGCGCACCGTCGTGACAACTTGTGACAATGGCGTCTAATGTAATCAAATGTTCGGGTTGTAACCTAGTAATTTGTGAAGTGCTGGCTTTTGTGAAAAACAAACTTGATGTGATGGACGAGGGCAGTTTAAGTCAAATATGTATTACGGCGTTTTCGTCTGAAGAAATCCTCAGTGCAAAAAAGTTACTGTTTGACTCAATTCCGTTGGGCCAGCAATTGAAGACTCGCAAAGGAGATAAGAAATCGCAGCGGGACATCGAGGACATTATAACGCTTCTGAAGCAGACTGATCCCGAGCTTGTTCCAGTTTTTGTGGCCCGTGACCTTCAGAGGTTACCTCCAATCACATTCGACCATGTAGATGTGACACGACTCCTCAAGGATATTTTGGTGTTAAGGCAGGAACTACAGGCAGTCAAGGACAGTTACGTCAAAATAGAAACATTCAACGCCTTGCAAAGAAGTGTAGATGTCATAAAAACATCAACCATAAGTTTCAATGACGAATATTGCAACGTTAATTTGAAAAGAGGCTGTCGTCGACAAAATGAGTATCATTGTGACAGTGGACCGATGGGACTGCAGCATTTTTCCCAATCTAGTCCCAAAAATGGCAATACTTCATTGATAAATAATGTTGGATCACCAAATGAAACATCTGTTAAATCGGATCAAGAAAAAATAAAACCAGATGGCGGTATGACTAACGGTCGGTTAGGTGTAAACAACTCCTGTGCGCCTTCAAAACCACGAATGTCGAAACCGGTATTTAATGCAGAGAATACGATGACTAAGGAAGCGACTGACACTCCAAGCAATGCGCAAACAAAACCACCTTTGTCGCGTAATACTTTTGTGCGCGCAGGGTCGCCGATGTCGCAAACGGACTATGGTTCTGCGCAATCAAAACAGCGAATAGGCCAGCTGGAATCCCGAGCGACCTTGGCAGACGTAGTTAAGGCTCCGGGCGAATTGAAAACCGGAAATATAACGGAAGAATGGAAAGTAGTTCAGAGGAAAAGGCTTAGAAACAGAATCGTAGGAAGAAAAGGCGCCGCAGCCGCAGAACCGAAGGGGAATTTTAAGGCGGCCGACATAAAGATACCGTTGTTTATATACAACGTTGACAAGTGTGCTACCCATAATGATATAAGTGAGCATGTGTACAATAAGTCTCAAGTGCATGTTACAGTAAACAAACTAGTTATGAAAAGTGATAAAGGTTATGACGCATACAAAGTGTTTGTACCTAAACACAAATTAGACATATTTCTAGATGAAAACTTTTGGCCTGACGGCGTATTGTTTAGGCGTTTCGTGGATTTCTCGAAACCCAAAGTGAAAGGCAAGGAAGAACAAGACCTAAATAATGGCTAGTGCAGTTATAAACAGGTACTGTAATTTTTTAAGTTTTAATTGTAAAAGTCTTGCGCGCTCAATGGAGTGTGTGAGGAAACTATGTAAGTCGGCGGACATAGTTGCACTTCAAGAGACTTGGTTGCTACACCATGATATTCCAGTGCTAGGAACAATAGACTCGGAATTTTCATATACCGGTAATACGGCTGTGGACCTGTCTTCGGGAGTTTTACGTGGACGGCCGTACGGTGGCGTCGCGCTCCTATGGCGTAGGAGCTTGTTTCCATGTGTCTCCGTAATTCAGTGTAGTAGTGTTCGTTTAGCGGGTATTAAGGTCACTACGAGTGATAGATCTATGATAATATTATCAGTGTACATGCCTACTGATGAACGTGAAAATCTAGGCGAGTTCTCAGCATGTCTGGGTGAAATGTATGCGATTATCGAAAATGAAGATGTGGACTTGGTTTACTTGTTGGGTGATTTTAATGCGCATCCTGGCATGCCCTTTTATGATGAGCTTAAGGAATATTGTAGTGAGCAACAACTGTGTATAGTGGACTCTGAACTCTTGCCTGCAGCGTCATATACGTATGTTAGCGATAGCCACGGATGTAGGAGGTGGCTTGATCACTGTGTGACCTCATTAGCGGCTAGAAAAACTGTTGAAAGTGTGAAAATTCATCACAATGTGTTTTGGTCTGATCATCTGCCGATACAAATTGTAATTAATTTAGGTAAATGCACACCCAAGACGCTTATGGATAGTTGTGTGAATAATAGCAATAAGGTAATTGATGGTGTTCTATGGGGGGATAGAGATCGATTCCAAATAGAAAATTACCATAAACTATGTCACAGTAAATTAAAATATGTTGACTTTCCTGATGATCTCAACCGTTGTGCTGATAAGATATGTAATAATATTGAGCATAGAGATGTAATTAATAGGTTGTACCGTGATGTCCTAAAAGTGCTTATAGAAGCCTCTGTATCGAGCCATAAAAGCAAACCTGTAAGGGGGCGCCACATCACGGGTTGGAATAAACATATTCGGGATGCTCATCAAAAGGCTAGGTTCCATTTCCAAGAGTGGTGTACATATGGTAAGCCTAAGTCGGGTATGCTCTATGAGGCCATGCATAGCTCTAGAAAAGATTTTAAAGCCAAACTGAAGTATTGTCTTAATCATAAAGATCAAATAAAGATGGATATAATTGCCGAACATCATAAGTCTAAGAATTTCAGTCAGTTTTGGAAGTCTACAAACAAACTTAAGCCAAAGGTGAGTCTCCCAGCCAGTGTAGAGGGGATAAGTACTCCTCGTGATGTGGCTAACCTATTTAGGAATCACTTTAGAGTGGAACCACTTTTGAAACCGGAAGAGGGCGAAATGATGCTCGATGCTGGGAAACGCGGTACTGATGACCCTCCAGTTAAAGTAACCTATGCGGAGGTTGATAAGGTTATTAAGCAGATGACCAGAGGCAAGTCACCGGGACATGATGGTCTCAGCATCGAGCATCTGCAAAATGCGGGTGTTCATCTGCCTAGGGTCCTATCCATGTTGTTTACTTTCTGTATTCGTCATAACTTCCTACCAGACGATCTTATGAAAACCATAGTAGTACCTATAATTAAGAATAAGACGGGCGACGCATCGGAAAAGGCAAACTATAGACCTATATCTCTGGCCACGACCCTAGGTAAGGTGCTGGATGGTGTGCTTAACAGACATTTAAGCCAACATGTCTCTTTGCATGACGCTCAGTTCGGATTCCGACCTGGGCTATCCACAGAATCTGCCGTACTGTGTCTTAAGCATACTGTCCAGTACTATACTGACAGAGGAACACCCGTATACGCCTGTTTCCTGGACCTGTCAAAAGCATTTGACATGGTGTCATACAATATTCTGTGGAGAAAGATGAGACTCGATACTAGGCTGCCTGTAGAGATCATCAATTTATTTAGATATTGGTATGACAACCAAAGCAATTTTGTCAGGTGGGCGGGCGAATGCTCGGATGAATATAGGATGGAGTGTGGAGTAAGGCAGGGGGGGTTAACTTCACCTACCCTATTTAATTTATATGTAAATGGACTGATTGAGGAGCTCAGCAGTGCTGGTGTCGGCTGTTCAGTGGATGGTGTTTTTACGAACAATATTAGTTATGCTGATGACATGGTACTGCTGGGCCCCTCAATCAGTTCCGTGAGGTCACTATTGACCATATGTGAACGATATGCAATGGCCCATGGGCTCAAGTACAATGTTCAGAAGAGCGAGCTGCTAGTTTTTAAGGCTGGGTCTAAAACCTACCCTGTTCCTCCGATCACACTAAGTGGAACCGTCCTACAGCAAGTGTCCAAATTTAAGTACTTGGGTCACTGGGTCAATGAGAAACTGAACGATGATATGGACATGGATAGGGAGCGCAGGGCATTGTCGGTAAGGGGTAACATGCTTTCTCGCAGGTTCGCGCGATGCTCACGTGACGTTAAAGTCACACTCTTCAAAAGTTATTGCCAAACGTTATACACGTGCAGCCTGTGGAGCAATTACACTAAGAAAGCCTGCAATGCTCTGCGCGTCCAGTATAACAACGCGTTCAGGGGTTTGTTGGGGCTCCCATGGAGGTGCAGTGCCTCCGGCATGTTCGCCGACCACAGCACGGACGGCTTCCAGGCGGTGCTTCGCAAAAGAACGGCCTCCCTGCGGTCTCGGGTTAAGGGCAGCACCAACACGCTTCTGAGCGTGGTGTCGGACAGAGTGGACAGCCATATCCTGAGGCACTGGTCGCTCATGCATGTCCAAAGTAATAACAATTTTAAATTCTACTAACATAGCTGTAAGTATCTACCTACTAACATAATATGGACTTGTATTATTTCATGTGTGCTAGTCTGAAATAAATATTTTCATTCATTCATTCATTCATTCATTCATTCATTCATTCATTCATTCATTGTCCTACTTCGACTTGGAATCGTCATTCATAGGAATAATTTTGTAACTTTAAATTAGTAATTAAATTAATTTGAAATCATTTCGGTTTTTTTTCGATCCTCCGATCGCAGCAAACGTAATTGGTGCATAAAAATTTCAATAGTAACGTCCTTTTGTCATTCCTTTACAAAATAGGTCAATCACTTAATTCTTTATCTTTTGCAAAAGCATCGGAAAGTGAAGTGTTTTCCATACAACGTTTCAGCCCCTTTATAGATTATTACTAAAACAATAAGTAACGTATGCTCAGTAATTTAGGCGTGAAAGGTAACACACAGAATTACTGTCGCATGTATAATATTATTATGGAAAGTGTGTATGTCGTGAATACAGTTTACGATTGTCTGAATGATGATGATGATAAGCTGATAGGCCAAACAAAGAAGACATCGTGTGAAAAAATTGGTGTTGTTTCAAGATACTTTTGTTACAGAGGATCAAGAACGACTGTGCAAGAACGTGATACTAACAAATCGCACGTTCAGTAAGATGACCGCGTGTGGCCTGTTCTATGTCGGCGCTGCGCTACAGTTATCCTTGATGGGACTTCTAACTAATTATGTTGTGGTACTATTACAGTTTGCTTTTCTGTAAGTTAAGTTATAAACAAAAAATATACGTGTCCAATAATAAACATATTATTCCCTTGAAATTATTTAATCTTATCCACATGATTTAGTCTTTATTATGAACTGTGTAGAGTTCATGTAATTGTGCTATTATTATAATTTATGTTATTCGACTTAATTGGAATTCGATTGCTTTATTTAATTTTAAATGAAAATAAAATCGATTACTATAATAACGCCCCGCATAAGCAAGATATTCGGATTGCATTTTTAAATATTCAAAAAATAAATATAGTAGCCCACCAGTATCGGGAACCGGGTCCAGGCTACCGGCGGTCAGAGCTCTAGAGAGAGAAAACTCCTAACAATACGAGCCGTGTCCAGGAGAACCGCTTTCTGAACTGCTTGCTGGTCGAAGCTCTTGCAAATTAAGCCATTGGTAAACTACCATCGGCAAAATGATCGCCGAGTTCACATCTCACATGTCGACAACCTCGCGAGCCAAGTCAAGATACTAGATTCGCTTATAGATGAAGAAATTGTTAAGTTGGGTCGGCCTTTGGTGTGGGATGCAACATGTGTCGACACCCTTGCGTCATCCCATCTTCCTAGCACGGCGGGCTGTGCTGGTGCGGCTGCTGCAGGTGCTGAAAACCTCAAACGGCGCAAATTCAATAACCTCATTGGTAGCTATGTGTTTAAGCCGTTTGGGGTTGAAACACTAGGACCATGGGGTCCGAGTGCGCACCTACTCTTTTGGGATACACATACATGTACATATTTGTATTATTATTTTAATTAATAAAAAATTACATTCGAAATTAAAGATGAAGTTCAATTTATTTTAGGCAGTACTAACAGAAGACAAAATAATCCACAAAGCTTAGACCTACTTCATTATGTGAGCTGCAATATGTTTACTGCTAGACATGCTGCTTTAATTTTTTTTATAATAAGTAAATAAGTGTCCCACAGCTGGGCAAAAACCTCCCCGTTCTCCTTCCAAAGCTCTCTGTATTGTGCGAGCTCTGGCCATGTTAGCCCCGCAAATAAAAATCAGGTCGTTATAACAACTTCACCGCGGTCTACCTCGGTGCCAAGTTGCTCTATCAGGTGTCCACTGCCACTTAAGTTTGGCAACTCTTCAGGCTTTACCGTTTGCATTGGTTCTCTTGCGAATCTCAACATTTTTGAGAAACTACAAGCATAGCTTGCTCCATTGCTCTTTTAATTATTTCAAGAACAACAACATTACATTAACCACAGCCTTAATTTATTTTTACTTTTCAATCTTCGTTATCGCAAACAGTATATTTTATCACTTTTTCTAGTCCCTACGTTCAATGACTAACGGATCCGGTCGAGGGCTGAAGAAGTTTTAAATCTTGTTGTAAACAACCATTTAAAAAAAAACCTTCACATACATACATTAATATTAGATTGTTAATAACATTAATAGTGAATTAAAGTGGTGCTCCTAACCTTTTAACATAATTAAAACACTATGGACTTTAACTCCATTTTTGATACGATCAATACAATATTAGAACGTCTCAGTATTTTGGTAACGTTTATTACGAATTTAAATAAGCTTATAAATTGTAAGAATGTTGCTAAATCACAAAATACTGCCAAAGATTTCATCCTACCCATCAGAAGTGTTACTCAATAACAGACTAGATGAAGAAGTCCAAAAAATGTTTTACCCGTTTCATTTACTGCAGACTCTGTTGTTTTCATCAAAATTCTGTATTCGAGACAATTATATAACTCCCAACGGGAAAAAGTATTTGTTACTCGAGTTCTTTTGTGTTCTCTTCGTGTTGACTGTGAATACGCAACGTTTAATATATGATGATTTTAAACATTCTATTGGGAGTGATAACAATGCAATAATTATGATAATCTCAATATTTTTGAACATATACGAAAGTTTAGGTATTATCGTGGGTTTTATTCTCGACATCGTCCATAGTAACGACAACATTTTGCTTGTTGTAATAATCCAAATTATACACAAGAGCATCGATTTTAGTGAGAGTGTTCGCAGTTCTATCGTCTGGAACTGGATATCGGTATCAACCAGTTTTTGTGTAAACGTTTTCATTATTCTTACCTTTCATATTTTGTATACCAACGCCAATATCATGCATTTTATTAGCGAATTGGTATTTGTAAATATAGATCTCCGCTATGTGTATGCTTTTCGAATTCAGAAACTATTAAACAAGTTTCTCGATGAATGGATCAAAAATATCTACATGATGAATGATGGACAAGAAAATGATAAAATACGTTGCACAAAATTGTTCAAGACGTATGAAAATATTTTGCAAGCTTACGAAGTGTACAAGAAAGAGTCTAAAGTAATGGTAAGATTGACTGCGTCAGAAAATAAGACGAAAAAAATGATGCAAAAAAGACAAAAATAACCAAGAACCTAATAAATCATTCACTTTTAGAAAAATTATTTACTCTGCATAATTACTTTCTCTGCAGGTAATGCTAAGTACTGTCAATGTATTTGGACGTACCTTGTGCTACGTAGAAGGAATGTTAGAAACTGGGGCACAGCATGGTGAGGTAAGGATAATGATGGTGCTTTGTTATTTGATATCTTCCTATTTTCTGCTGTCTTTGTATGTACGAGAAAAGCAGCGGCCCATGGGCACGATGTTTAGTTGTGTGACATTTATAGTTGTGTGCTGTATTTCGTACTTTGCGCCGGACATATATTTATTATTCCACTCCTCATAACGGCTGTTTGAAAGCATCTCACTCTCTAGACATCTTTATATACTTTCAGCGCGTGAATTGGAAGACAGTGAGTCTGGCAATGTTATGCCTTGTAAAAGACATGGCCCTAGTTGTCATTCAGAACGTGTACTCTGAGAAGTTCTACATCGCCATCGAGGAGGCAGAGACAGCTTGTGTGCAGAGTATGAAGAATAGAAACTATACAAGTAAGTTTACTGTGAAAAAGTTTTATTGAATAGTATTTTAATAGTCTCTGCCGCTATTAGCAGTTGTCACGGGTAGTCAGGGATAATGTGTTACCCAGTGACTATTTAAGAGGGTTATTGAGGTCTGATATACAGTCGCTTCATGTAACATCCTGGTATTCAGCTGCATCTAGTTAAACTGGAGAACCACTGCAACGTAGTTGGAAAAAAGCTAGGCAGATGATTTTATTTGAGTAAATTTTAATAATTTCATTAAAATTATAATCATGTCATGAATATTGTTTACAATTGACTGAAAAATGATAATGATAAGCAGTGATTGGAATAGGTAGGTGCCTAAAGTTCAAGGAACAGAAACGAAAAGTGGAGACTTCCTTGCGACAATTTTTGTTATCGGAATATTTGTTCCGTATGTCGGAACATTACTTGGGTACAACTAAAATTAATAAAGTAAAACAACTATCGAATTCATTTACTATTTCTGTTTAAAAAAGTGCACGATTTTTATTGTTTAAAAATAAAGGTAATCTCCTTATCTTCTTTACCTGAATTAATAACATTAGAAAACGTATCTACTGGCTTTTTGAGAACGTTCTCCTTGTTGTCGAAGTCGGTTAAAAAAGAAAAATAATGAATTCAATTAGTTTACTGTACTGATTAATAAATAACATTATTATTAAATGAACCTAACTGACCGACTGATTCCGAGACATTTCCGAGTTTCAGAAAAAAATATTCGGAAAAAAAAAATTGTCGTAAGTAAGTCCCCACTTTTCTGTTCCTTGATCTTTAGGTACATTAGCTCTACCTATTCCGATCACTGCTGATAAGCCAACAGAAGCAGGCAATCATTGTGTGAAAAAAATGGTGTTGTTTCAAGACGGATATTTTTTTTACAGAGAGTCAAGAACGACTGTGCAAAAACGTGATACTGAGAAATCGTACGTTCAGTAAGATGACCGCGTGTGGCCTGTTCTATGTCGGAGCGACGCTTCAGTTATCCTTGACGGGACTTCTAACTAATTATGTTGTTGTACTATTACAGTTTGCATTTCTGTAAATTAACTTATTGACAGAAAATATTAATGTTCAATAATATGCATAGAATTCCCTTGAAATTATGTATCCACATGATTTAGTTTTTATCATGAACTGGGTATCACGAACTCTTTAATGTAAATTGTGCTATTATTATAATTTATGCTATTCGACTTTATTGGAATTCGATTGCTTTATTTAATTGTAAATGAAAATAAAATCGAGTACTATAATAACACTCCGCATAAGCAAGAGATTCGGGTTGCATTTTTAAATATTCAAAAAATAAATATAGTAGCCCACCGGTATCGGGAACCGGGTCCAGGCTACCGGCGGTCAAAGCTCTAGAGAGAGAAAACTCCTAACAATACGAGCCGTGTCCAAGAGAACTGCTTTCTGAACTGCTTGCTGGTCGAAGCTCTTGGAAATTAAGCTATTGGTTTAAACTACCATCGGCAAAATGATCGCCGAGTTCACATCTCACATGTCGACAACCTCGCGAGCCAAGTCAAGATACTAGATTCGCTAATAGATTAAGAAATTGTTAAGTTGGGTCGGTCTTTGGTGTGGGATGCAACATGCAACATTTTCCTAGCACGACAGGCTGGGCTGGTGCGGCTGCTGCAGGTGCTGAAAACCTCAAACGGCGCAAATACAATAACCTCATTGGTAGCTATGTGTTTGAGCCGTTTGGGGTTGAAACACTAGGACTATGGGGTCCGAGTGCGCACCTACTCTTTCGGGACATCGCCAAGCGGTTGGTCGACTCTTCTCGTGACCAGAGGGCTGGCCTATTTTTGGGTCAAAGAATCAACTTTGCCATACAACGTGGCAATGCTGCCAGCCTTCTAGGCTCTATTCCTATTGACATGGACGAATTTTTTGACGCCCTTTAATACTTTTCTTCTTTTATCTGTACATGATTGTGATTATTAGATTAATTAATAAAAAAAAAATACATTCGAAATTAAAGATGAAGTTTAATTTATTTTAGGCAGTACTAACAGAAGACAAAATAATCCACAAAGCTTAGACTTTTTTTATAAGAGTTAAATGTCCTGATGGTGTTATCTATATCTATAGATATAATAAAATGGTAAAAAATCCAAATCGATGTTCCGAAATGGCGCAAAAACCACTACATGGATTCTGTTCAAATTTTGGACAAATATTCCTTTTTTTTTAATTTATTTAATTAAATTCATACAGAGGTGTTACTTAATTTTAAACTCGCCAAACTTTTGCTTTTTCGAATATTAGGCTATATATTATCACGCTTCTTGCTTAGGGGGATCACCAATATTGCATTACGTCAGTATTCTTCAATTGTTTGACGTTTCAAACGTGTCGTGCACCAAAACGGATATTTTAAATCAATGTCAACGGAATATCCAGCCAAGCGGTTTCATGATCGTATCTGTAAATAACAGGTTGCATGTTCGAATCCCTACAATGTTTTCACTTTTTTGATTTCTTTTAAAATTTTGTGATTCTGTGACATTTAATTTTTTTTTGGATTGACGTCGTTTATATTCCTATTTTTCTCGTTGTTTTTTTTTGAAATATTTCTACAAAAATTAATAGAAAAGTATGTAAAGTATGGAAGACCAAAACATGCTGCGCCGAGCCCAAATAATTTTTGATAACGGCAGGAGAATGGTGATCACGATTTCTCCAAAAAGTAGTATAGCGAACCGAGCGAGTCTGATAAGTTCATATGTTCTTGCTACTAGAAATCTTTTTTCTTATCTATTTGCGAATTATCAATAATCCCTAAGCAGTTTGGATTTAAATATGTCTTGTAAAGTACCTGAATTTATTTTGGAATCTTACTGATCTTTTTTTTTGCAGTCGTGTTTAAGCGTTTTGAATGTAAGTCGTATACCACAAAAAAGAAAACCTGGATTATGAGAAGAGCAGTAATTAATGTTCATAGATAGTTTAAATTCTTAACGATAGGTCTGGAAGACGTTAAAGGATCGATACCGATAATCGCTTTCATAGTTGTTGGTATAGTGGTCGGAAGCTAGCATGAGGTTCTGGGTTAGATTCCCGGGTAGCAGCAGGTAGCTTCGAAATCTGTATTTGTGCCCAGTTGATGGCAATAGGCACGCCTCCTATTTCTAGGGACTCAAACATAACTGGCGAAATGTAGTTGTAATATTAGGTACACCCACGGAGTAAATACAAAGAGGAGATGGCCTAAGCAACTGGGCACTGTGATTCTCAACTAGGTCCTGACGTCATCATGTGGGCGTGGCCTTAGTCAGTATATTGTTGGCGTTCGTCCTGTGCACAACTTTGTGAACGTTCCCGTTTTACAGCATTGTTCGCGCTAGACGAAAAAAAGAATGAAGTGTTGTGTTTTGTCTTGTAAAAATTACTCGGATAGACGTTCTGATGCTATGGATGGCATCACATTTCATTTGTAAGTAATTTTATGCGTAATTTATTAAAATATTTCTAGAAAAATCTCCAGGCGTCGGTGTTTCCAAACATAATAACTACCCGACACTAGATGGCGACACTTGGTGTCATGGAAACTAAAAATATTTAGGTATGTAGAGCTCAGAACTAACATATTTTAATAACATTAATGCTGAAATTTGTTCAACATTCATTCCTAAAGACCCTTTAAAAATGTTATTTTTGTAGTTTTCATATCATTTTGTAAACAGGCCGCCATCTATCGTCAACTATGAACAACAAACATAAACAACAAAAAGACAGGGCCGTAATTAGAAATCAATTATTTTACTGAATGTCCCGCGGCTGCGGCTGTCTCATAAATGGAAAGTACTTAAAACATTAAATACGCTGGACATAAAAATGCAATCTCCTATAAATTAAATATTCTATCTACAATTATTTTATTTATTTAAAGTACTTAAACCCCACCTAGTTTATTTAGTTAAATTTTAAATGATGTCTTAGATTTCCATCCGAAGATAATCTAAGACAGCAATGGATTACAAAAATTAATAGACAAGACTGGTCTCCGACTAAATATACGAAAATTTGTTTTTGCCATTTTAATGATGAAGACTTCATAGTGACAAAAAAAGGCCTCAAAAAATTAAAGAAGGGAACTTTGCCTTGCTTAAAACTGGATATATCGGTTCGTTTCAATGCAGTTAGTATTTACCAGTTTCAATTCATTTGGGAAATCTAATAATCTTCATTCGTCATTCATCAGAAACCTTTTTTTTTATAATAAAATCACAATTTAAATTAAAAAAATACGCATCAAGATGGTTCGCAAAATTAATTTAAAATAAAACAGTGCTCCCCGGTACGAAAATTCTGAGTACGACCCTGTTGCATCCTGCACTTAGTGACATCTAGTGTGAGATAGTTACGTAACTACAAAACAAAATCGACAGAACGAGCGAATAGTTTGGCTATTGACCGGTAGATGGAAAATAGAGAAGTGGGCGGGATCTAGCACCCCCTCACCCCGTAACGTGTCACGCGTTGTTTCCTAAGGAAATCTAATTACAACATCTCCTCTTTGTATTTACTCCGTGGATACACCTCAGCATCACCTTTCGGGAATTACAAGCAGGACGTTGAACTAACATAACATCACGCCTGTAAGCAAGATCCAACTGCACTCATCTTGCTACCGACTGAAAAAAATCTTTTTAGCAATCTTAATACTTACATGAACAAACACGGAATGGAAGGGACACCGACGCGAAAACGGGATCCACATCTCAGTAAGTCAGTACATCATTTTGAAACCCCCTAGGGTAGTAGAAAATTTTCGGCGGTTATTAAAAAAAAATAGGAGCCCTGACACAGTCAAGAATCTGTTGTGCTGTCTATGTTTTTGTCCCTACTACAGGGTTGTAAGATATACATAGATGAGTTGATACTGTAACGGCTCTTCTAAAAGTACTACAGCAACATAGTACAAAAAACTACAGCGCCATCTATGACACGAATGATGAACTAACATCAAAATTCTAAACGCGCGGTTATAATCATCCGAGACCTATGACTATATAGAAAAATCCGACAATACAACCGTCTGGCCGAAGAACTTTACACCCCTGTTCTTCATACTCCTATTATACTATATAATGTACACCCATCTTTTTCTTATTAAAATATGTATTAAAAATACAGGTAGGTAATTTTTCTTACAAACACGATGGTATAACGTTGTCTATATAAAATCTGTCAAACCTCACGGTTGTCGCAATTTTAAGTACCTAGTCTTGACTTAGTGTTATCGGGCAACCCATTCGTTTTATGTATTTTTAACCCCCGACGCAAAAACGACGGGGTGTTATAAGTTTGACGTGTCTGTGTGTGTGTCTTGCTGTGGCATCGTAGCTCCCGAACGCTTGAACCGATTTTGATTTTGTTTTTTTTTTGTTTGAAAGGTGAATTAGTCGGGAGTGTTTTTAGCTATGCTTGATGGAAATCGGTCCAAGATGGCCGCCACCACAAAATGTCGAATAACTTTTTTTTTTATCACAACTCCCTAAATATGGGTATATATGGGTATGGGTAAATATGGGTATGGGTGTACACTATATTGATAGGGAATGAGGAATAGTAACCACTCAGTAGCAAACGGCAACGCGGCAGGCCCAGAAGGCGATGGCGGGACGAACTCGACTCTTTCTACAAGGATTGGCGATTGGATAAGTGGAAGGAGGGAAGGGAGGCCTTTGCCCTGCAGTGGGACACAAATGACTGATAAATAAATAAGTGTCCCACAGCTGGGCAAAAACCTCCCCGTTCTCCTTCCAAAACTCTGTGTCTTGTGCAATTTCTGGCCATGTTCGCCCCATAAATAACAATCAGGTCGTTATAACAACTTCACCGCGGTCTACCGCGGCGGCAAGTTGCTCTATCAGGTGTCCACTGCAACTTAAGTTTGGCAACTCTTCAGGTTTTACCGTTTGCATTGGTTCTCTTGCGGATCTCAACATTTCTGAGAAACTACAAGCATAGCTTTCTCCATTGCTCTTTTATTGATTTCAAGAACAACAACATTACATTAACCACAGCCTTAACTCTTAATTTTTTTTTTACTTTTCGTTCTTCGTTATCGCAAACAGTTTATTTTATCACTTTTTCTAGTCCCTACGTTCAATGACTGACGGATCCGGTCGAGGGTTGAAGAAGTTTTAAATCTTGTTGTAAACAATAATTTAAAAAAAAAACCTTCACATACATACATTAATATTAGATTGTTAATAACATTAATAGTGAATTAAAGTGGTGCTCCTAACCTTTTAACATAATTAAAACACTATGGACTTTAACTCCATTTTTGATACGATCAATACAATATTAGAACGTCTCAGTATTTTGGTAACGTTTATTACGAATTTAAATAAGCTTATAAATTGTAAGAATGTTTCTAAATCACAAAACACTGCCAAAGATATCATCCTACCCATCAGAAGTGTTACTCAATAACAGACTAGATGAAGAAGTCCAAAAAATGTTTTACCCGTTTAATTTACTGCAGACTCTGTTGTTTTCATCAAAATTCTGTATTCGAGACAATTATATAACTCCCAGCGGGAAAAAGTATTTGTTACTCGAGTTCTTTTGTATTCTGTTCGTGTTGACTGTGAATACGCAACGTTTAATATCTGATGAGTTTAAACATTCTATCGGGAGTGATAACAATGCAATACTTATGATAATCTCAATATTTTTGAACACATACGAAAGTTTAGGTGTTATCGTAGGTTTTATTCTCGACATCGTCCACAGTAATGACAACATTTTGCTTGTTGTAATGATCCAAATTATACATAAGAGCATCGATTTTAGTGAGAGTGTTCGCAGTTCTATCGTCTGGAACTGGATATCGGTATCAACCAGTTTTTGTGTAAACGTTTTCATTATTCTTACTTTTCATATTTTGTATACCAACGCCAATATCATGCATTTTATTAGCGAATTGGTATTTGTAAGTATAGACCTCCGCTATATGTATGGTTTTAGAATTCAGATACTATTAAACAAGTTTCTCGATGAATGGATCAAAAATATCTACTTGATGAATGATGGACAAGAAAATGATAAAATACGTTGCACAAAATTGTTCAAGACGTACAAAAATATTTTGCAAGCTTACGAAGTGTACAAGAAAGTGTCTAAAGTAATGGTAAGATTGACTGCGTCAAAAAATAAGACGAAAAAAATGATGCAAAAAAGACAAAAATAACGAACAACCTAATAAATCAGTCACTGTTAAAAAAATAAACCTTAACTTTCTCTGCAGGTAATGCTAAGTACTGTCAATGTATTTGGACGTACCTTGTGCTACGTAGAAGCAATGTTAGAAACTGGGGCACAGCATGGTGAGGTAAGGATAATGATGGTGCTTTGTTATTTGATATCTTCCTATTTTCTGCTGTCTTTGTATGTACGAGAAAAGCAGCGGCCCATGGGCACGATGTTTAGTTGTGTGACATTTATAGTTGTGTGCTGTATTTCGTACTTTGCGCCGGACATATATTTATTACTCCACTCCTCATAACGGCTGTTTGAAAGCATCTCACTCTCTAGACATCTTTATATACTTTCAGCGCGTGAATTGGAAGACAGTGAGTCTGGCAATATTATGCCTTGTAAAAGATATGGCCCTAGTTGTCATTCAGAACGTGTACTCTGAGAAGTTCTACATCGCCATCGAGGAGGCAGAGACAGCTTGTGTGCAGAGTATGAAGAATGGAAACTATACAAGTAAGTTTACTGTGAAAAAGTTTTATTGAATAGTATTTTAATAGTCTCTGCCGCTATTAGCAGTTGTCACGGGTAGTCAGGGATAATGTGTTACCCAGTGACTATTTAAGAGGGTTATTGAGGTCTGATATACAGTCGCTTCATGTAACATCCTGGTGTTCAGCTGCATCCGGTTAAACTGGAAAACCACTGCAACGTAGTTGGAAAAAAGCTAGGCAGATGATTTTATTTGAGTAAAATTTAATATTTTCATTAAAATCATAATCATGTCATGAATATTGTTTACAATTGACTGAAAAATGATAATGATAAGCTAATAAGCAGTGATCGGAATAGGTAGAACTAATGTGTCTAAAGTTCAAGGAACAGAAACGAAAAGTGTAGACTTCCTTACGACTAATTTTTTTTTCGGAATATTTGTTCCGAATGCCGGAACATTACTTAAGCTAATTGAATTCATTTACTGGTTCTGTTTAAAAAACAAAGTGCACGATTTTTATTGTTTAAAAATAAAGGTAATCTCCTTATCTTCGTTTCAACGCCGTAAGTAAGTGCGGAAGTTAATTTAATTTTCATACCAGCTTCTTTACCTGAATTAATAACATTAGAAAACGTATCTACTGGCTTTTTGAGAACGTTCTCCTTGTTGTTGAAGTCGGTTAAAAAAGAAAAATAATGAATTCAATTAGTTTACTGTACTGATTAATAAATAACTTTATTATTAAATGTACTTAACTGATTCCGAGACATTTCCGAGTTTCAGAAAAAAAAATCGGTTTTTTTTTTTTTCGTAAGTCCCCACTTTTCGTTTCTGTTCCTTGATCTTTAGGTACATTAGCTTTACCTATTCCGATCACTGCTGAAAAGCCAACAGAAGCAGACATCATTGGGTGAGAAAAATGATGTTGTTTAATGACGTACACATTAAGAGGAAGGGGGACGTATACATTGGCATCTAAACGTACCCCCCATTTTTTTGAGCCTCGTTGCAGGAACAACAAATTTGTGTTTGTTCCTCGTATTTATATTGTGGATATCACTGTATTTTTTAAACAATTTAATATTTTTATGTGCATATAAAAAGTTTTCATAAATAAACTGAGAGGGGACAGTACCTAAGTATATTAATTTCTTTAAAATATTTCTGAGGGACTATCTGGGATTTAATTTATACATTGAACAAATTGCCCTTTTTTGCAAGATAAAAATTGTTTGAATATCGGCTGCACTGCCCTACAAGAGATACCGTACGACATCACACTGTGGAAATAACTAAAATAAACCAAACGAGCTGTCTCTAAATCAGTAAAACCACGAATTTTTCTAACGGCGTATGCTGCAGAGCTAAGCTTTTTTGGTAATTTATCTATGTGGGGGCCCCACTAAAGTTTGGCATCCAAAGTTATGCCTAAGAACACTGTGTTATCTTCCGATTTCAACTCTTCATCCTTGATTAGTACACTAGTTTCCACTTGTCTTACATGAGGTATCGTAAACCTAATACATTTCGTTTTTTTTTTTTCTCATTTAAGCTTAGTTGAAAATCGTTTTCTTTCTCTGTAATTTTTTTTTTTTTTTAATTTTATAAAACAAAATATTTATTCAATATTTATATATATATATTTGTATTTATATGCATTGTATTGATATTACGTGATAAGTAGTGAATAACTTGTATTAAATTAAATTTTGTATATTAATTGCAGTACACCACTGACTACCCCCCCTTTTTTCTATTTCATGTTCGTACAGTCCATCCAAAGGTTGTCTGGAAGAGATCGCTATCAGCGATAAGACCGCCATTGTAACTATAAAATTATCAATTTTTGTAAAACCGTTCTGTATCAATTTTGGTGTACAATAAAGTATATTCTATTCTATTCTATTATTAACATTAAACCAATTAACAACTTTTGCCAGGGCGCTATTAACATCGTCAGTAACTGCTGACGTTTGAGTTTAAATAAAAGAGAAGTGTCGTCTGCAAACAATACTATGTCATGATTATCTTTTAAGAGGTAAGGCAAGTCATTTATATAAATTAGAAACAAAAATGGGCCAAGAATTGAGCCCTGGAGTACTCCCATTCTTACTACGGATCCGGGGGATCTTTTCCCGTTAACATCAACTCTCTGAATCCTATCACTCAAATATTATGTAAGAAGATCCAGAGCACTATTCCGGATTCCGTAGTGGCGGAGTTTCCTGATTAACGTTTCATGAAGAACGCAATCGAAAGCCTTGGACAAATCGCAAAAAATGCCCAGAGCATCGCATTTATTCTCCCAGGCATTATAAATATGTCCTAAAAGTTCAACACCGGCATCGGTAGTTGAACGACCCCTTGTAAAACCGAACTGTTTACTGTGCAATAACTTATGTTTATTAAAAAATCTTTGCATTTGTATTAATTTTTTTTTTAAATTTTACTAAATGTGTGTAGTACTGAAATAGGTCTATAATTAGTGGGGTCTGATGTACTACCCGATTTAAACAATGGTATTATTTTACTATTTTTCATTAGATCAGGAAAATCACCACGGTCAATACAATCATTAAAAATTACAGCTAAAACAGGAGCTACAATGGTTATAATGGACTTAGCAACGTCCACAGAATGACCCCATAGATCAGCGGTCTTCTTAACATTTAATGTATGAAAAATTTTAATGATATCTTTACAGGTGACATATTCAAAATTAAATTCGGAATCACAGATTGGAACATTTTCTTTTAGTAATGACTCTGCAGCAGCAGGTGACGAGTTTAGCGATTTAGTAGTCGATACGGGAATATCTGCAAAGAAATTTTCAAAGGCGGTGGCGACTTCAGTATCTGAATTTAAAATATTATCGCCAATAGCAAGGCTGTAGTTACTATTCCGGTTGCAAGACCTTCCCGTTTCGCTATCAATTTATAATATATACATATTCCATGTAGTTTTGATAATATTACTACTGTTTTTAATTTTTGAACTAAAATAACGTGACTTTGCTATAAAACAAACTCTTTCAAATAATTTAGAATATTTCTTTACATACAAATTAAATTCTATAGTGTTAATAAAAGTCCGCTCTTCATACAGCTCATAAAGTCGTTTTCTACTCTTATGAATACCAATGGTGGCCCAGTCATTGAAAGAAGCGTTACTATTAACCGAGATTGTCTTTGAACAAACGTGGTATTAAATTGTGTGCAATACGTACTGAAAAAATCGTTATATTGTTGATTGGGGTCATCATTAGTTGACAAAAGTGGTAATTTTGACAAAAGTTTAGTTTTAAAAGTCTCTAGGCGAGTTTTAGTTTTTGGGCTAACAATGATATCTTTTTTAGTAACTATCTTGTTTACATTTGGAATTGTGATCAATTGCCCACAATGATCTCAATCTATTAAGTTAATAATTACTTTGTGGGTTGCTGTAACATCTGTATAAATATTATCAAAACACATGGCACTAGTCGGGGTTATTCTAGTGGGCTCCAGAAATTTGTTTTCAAGATTATATGACTGAAATCATTACCCTTTCAAAACAATCATACAACCCTGAAGGAGGTCTATACACACTTAATATAAAATAAATAAATAAATAAAATAAAATCATTTTATTTCAAGTAACACAGACTCATAATAGAAATATTACACACAAACAGTCACATTACATATATCCAACATTACTCATTAAATTCTATAAAATTCATAATAATTTAATTTACTCAATTCATTTACAATACTCAATATGATAAACTGCTCCAACGCTCAACAGATAAGCTTATAATATCCTTGCGGTCTTTAAATTTGAGCTGATTATTTACTAAGATTAATGCGCCGCCATGTATACCATTTACTCTGCTGAATGAACTACCAACCTTGTGATTACTAAAATTGAATAGGTGACTTTTTTACAGAGAGTCAAGAACGACTGTGCAAAAACGTGATACTGACAAATCGTACGTTCAGTAAGATGACCGCGTGTGGCCTGTTCTATGTCGGCGCTGCGCTACAGTTATCCTTGATGGGACTTCTAACTAATTATGTTGTTGTACTATTACAGTTTGCTTTTCTGTAAATTAAGTATTTATAAGAAAATATACGTGTCTAATAATACATGCGGGAATATTATTCCCTTGAAATTATTTAGCCTTATCTACTAATTTTGCCTTTATTCTGTGTATCAATATGGCTTGAATGTAATTTGTGCTATTATTATAATTTATGTTATTCGACTTTATTGGAATTCGATTGCTTTAATTAATTGGAAACGATGCTAACTGAAATTGATTACTATAATAACGACCTGCATAAGCAAGTGATTAAGAGATTATGGCCTTGATTTATTTCTATACACATTGATTACATTTATTTTAAATATTCCAATATAAACTAATATTAAAAAAAAAACATTTAAAAATAGTAGCCTATCGGTATAAGGCACAGGGTACAAGCTTATCAGTACAGGGACCTCCTGGAAATACGAGCCGTGTCCAGGACTACCTACCGATTTCTGAATCAAGCCCTTGATCCAGCTGACTAACGAGAGCCTCCTCAGGTATTGGTCGAAGCTCATGGCAATTAAGTCATTGGCTAAAACGACCATCTGTACTATGGTTTCACACCCCACATGTCGACAACCTCGCGAGCCAAGTCAAGATACTTGATTCGCTCATACTAGATTTAGTAGTACATACTATGTAGATTTCGAAATTATAAATACGATTTTGAAAACGTGCGTTTTATTTACGTAAGGCAGTACATTACAAAAGACAAATAATCCACAAAGCTTAGATCTACTTCATCATATGAGTCGAAATACGCTTGCTGCTTTTTTAAGTGTTAAGTGACTGTCCTTTTCGTGTAATAAATAAATTAGCCTCCATCAGACGTTACCATATCGCCCGGTTTAGGATTTCTAGCCGTTAGCAACTTCTCGCGGCCTTCTTAAGGTCATCATCGGTCTACATTGTTGGAGACCTGTTACCGATGCTGTGTCGAACACTGGTACGTAGACGCCACTCCAAAACTTTTTGGACCCGAGCCATCTGTTCTTTGAGCAATGTGCTTTGCTCACTGTAACTTTTTTTTTTGTTTTCTTTTTAAGTATCTCACTGCTCGGCATAAGCCTACCCGTTCTCCTTCCAAGCTTCTCTATCTTGTGCAATCTCTGGCCATGTTCGCCCCGCAAACAAAATCAGATTGTCACGCCAACTTCGCCGCGGTCTACCTTGGCGGCGATTTCCTCCATCAGGTGTCCAGTGCCACTTTAGTTTGGCAATTATTCGGGCTTTGCCGGTTGCATTGGTTCTATTTAGGACCTCGTCATTTCTGATTTGATCGCACAGGGAAACTACAAGCATAGCTTTCTCCATTGCTATTTTAGTGATTTCAAGCTTGTTATGAGACCCATATTTTTGCATCATTCCAATAACCACCGCCTTAACTCTGACTACATTTTTAACTTTTCTATGTTTGCTGTCGCAAACAGCATATATCACTTTGTCTAGTCCCTACGTTCAATGACTGACTCAGCCGGTCGAGTAATGAAGAAGTTTTAAATCTTCTTGTCAACAACCATTTGAAAAAAACAACACATAGATTAACATAAAGGAAATTGACCACTTTTGGTACTGCTATTTGATTTGAGGTGACCTAGGTTTATGATTTTGATAATTCCTCTTTTTAATTATAATGATTTAATCTAATAATAGGACACCTTAAATTATCCGCATAAACGACACAATTTTTTTATTTCGATTTCGTATTATCATTTTTCATATTCACTCGAGAAATGTCATGTCATTTCCATGCATGGAAGAAATAAGTAATAAGTGCATGGCATACAAGAAACCTACGTGTTGACATACCCAAAATAATTTAATTATACATCAAAATAATGAAATTATAGTTGAATAATTATGGTCATTCATGTCTATTTTGTTAATTATTCAACTATAATTTCATTATTTCAACTGATTATTATAAAATTATGATAAAGCGGTCAAAGTACCTAGGCAAAACTTTTTGTTTTACGAACGGCAGAATGTATTCGAGACCCTTGCCTGTTTGGATTTGTATTTTAAACAAATGCGCGCCAAATGAACTATGCGCGCGGATCTTGGTGTGACCGAACGGCGTTCTCTTTCTAGCGTATAAGCACATTACATAGCGTCTCATTTGTTTTAAGTACATTCTCGTACGCAGAGTTAATTTTATTGAAATTTAATGATTCAATGTAGTTGTTTTTGTAGATAATAGGGCCAATATTCTTGAATTTCATTTCATTATTGTTGAATATAATCAACTATGTTTAGTCAGATAAATTATTTGTAGTACTAATTGTGTTTTAACTTCTGATTTATATTTTATTATTGTATGCCTCAATGGCGGGACATAGCTGAACTTATTTTAATTATTTAAGACCTGTATTTATGATGTATACCTATAGTCCACAATAAAGATGATTTGATTTGATTTGATTTGATTTGATTTGTCTTGAATTGATAAGTAAAGCCTGAAATCGTGCAAAGCTTACTGAAAATAAAAATGTACCTATATTCTGATTCACATTATCAGTTTTCCTTGTCTTGATTATTGTTATCCCATCCATTAACCATGGGGTTTATAGGAAAAAACTAACCAGTTTTGACACTTTGCGCAAAGACATACACAAACTAGTATACAAATAAATTATATAGTGAAACCCATAGATCTTAAGAACTTATCTTAGCAACCTATTCTTGCAAACAAATTTATCATTCATTCAAATAAATTGGCTATAGACGAGTCCGTGGGCAGAAGCCAACAGCCTAGTTGAAAAATCCATTGCGCTTTTTAAGCGACTGTACATGGACCAATATTTGGCGCCATTTTTTGAATGCGCGGGATGTAGCGATTCCTTGTATTTTATACACGGCTTATTTTATTATTTTGTGTCTATTTAATGTTTTAAATAATTTAGTTTTCGTAAGTAGCCATAATATTTGCAGTGTAAAGTAGTCCACTATAGTGTAGTTACTGTTCAATTCGCCTTCGGTATTTACGTTGGCAGTCGTTAAGGGAAGTTAATGAAAATATGTACAATACTCTGGCTTCTTGGAATTCTCTAACATCGCTAAGTCATGTTTCGGAGGTAGTGTGGAACTATACCTAGAAGTCACTTAGAGATTTGAATGTAGACCTAGTCTTCGATGCCTAAATACTGTGTAATGCGGAGAATTACAATAAAATGGTAAATTTCCCCTTAAAGCTTTAAATGAAGGCCATAAATATTTGCATCATAACATAACGTATTTGGTTTCACACCGATACCAAGTTCCGTAGTCACTTGAACATTCTCCTATGTTAATAATCCTAATAGTGAATTAAAGTGATCCTCCTTACCTTTTAAAATAATTAAAACATTATTTACTTTAACTCCGTCTTCGATACGATCAATACAATGTTAGGAAGCCTCAGTATTGTCTTAACGTTTATTACGAATCGAACTAAGCTTATAAATTGTAAGAATGTTTCTGGATCACAATGTAATGCCAAAGTTTTCATCCTACCCAGCAGAAGTATTACTCAATAACAGACTAGATGAAGAAGTTCAAAAAATGTTTTACCCGTTTAATTTACTGCAGATTCTGTTGTTTTCATCAAAATACCGTATTCGAGACAATTATATAACTCCCAACGGGAAGAAGTATTTGATGCTCGAGTTCTTGTGTATTCTCTTCGCGTTTACTGTGACTACGCAACGTTTAATATCTGATGAGTTTAACCATAACACGGGGAGTGATAATAATGTATTACTTAAGATGGTCTCAATATGTTTGTCTATGTGTGGATGTTTAGTTGTTATCGTGGGTTTTATTCTCGACATCGTCCACAGCAACGACAACATTTTGCTTGTTGTAATGATCCAAATTATACATAAGAGCATCGATTTTAATCAGAGTGTTCGCAGTTCCATTGTCTGGAACTGGATCTGGGTATCAACCATTTTTTGTGTAAATGTTATAATTATTCTTACATTTCATGTTTTGTATAACAATGCCAACTTCTTGCATATTATCAGTGCATTGACATTTGTAAGCATCGATCTCCGCTATGTGTATGCTGTTCGAATCCCGATACTATTAAACAAGTTTCTCGATGAATGGATCAAAAATATCTACTTGATGAATGATGAAGAACAAGAGAATGATAAGATACGTTGCATAAAAATTTTCAAGACTTATCAAAACATTTTGAAAGCTTACGAAGTGTACAAGAAAGTGTCAAATGTAATGGTGAGTTTGTTTGCGTAAGAAAAGATGTAAAAAGGACAAAACTAATGAACAACCTTATCAATCAGTCACTTTCATTATATATTTGTTTATCACAACCACTGCTAACGTTGCAGGATTTTTTTCTAATGCGGTAGCGTGGTCCTTAATTAAACTATTTTATATAACCATCTTAAATAACATAACACCTATAGTATAACATTTTTTTTTGTGAGCAGTGTCATTCAATGCGCGAAAGGCGCGCGTCAGTGGCGCTTTGCTGAGCAAGTCGGTTCGTGCGCGAGGCACTGCTAGTAACCGTGGCTTCCGGCGCCGCAATAAATAATTGTCAGGCACATTCAGACATATCTTCTTCAAAACACCGTAATTTATAGGTCTTACCACGTAATAGTTTTAATGCATATGTAGTTATCGCTAAGTCGCTCTTTGTCTCGAGTTTGTTCTACCCGACCATACCGACAACGAATGAGGTTGGGTACATCAACGGGTAGAAGGGATAGACACCGTGACACCGTAAAGTTTTAGTTTTTGTTTTATTGCAATCCGTGCTCTCTATCGAAAGATATAATATGAATTTATTGTGTTCAAGGAGAACAACATCTATTGAATCAAACTGGCACTAATTAATTAATATGCTCACAAGATAACTTTTAAATCGACTGAACGGGTTTAAAAAAAAGTTATAATAGCTTTAGTTAGATAGCGCTGCTTTAAAAATCTACATAGCCTGTAGAATGTTTGTTCGATCGCTATCCATGCATTATATTTTATTTTAACTCATTTACTGAATCGAGTTGTTAAGATTTTCAGTGAAAGAATGACGCTAGTCGGTGTTAGCAGTATTTTTTTCTGATTGGTTATGGTGGTAGAATATACTATGACTTCACGTTCCCATGTAATCTTCCCTGAAAATGCCAAAAGAATACGCGCACACGTGAGCGAAGCTGCGGGCCGGCTAATTTATCATAATAATAAAGCTCAGCGGACTCACATTACTGCCTTGGCTTACTCCTGATCTTGTATAATAAGGCTCAGATTTACAACCAGCATATTCTACGAACTGCCGTCGATCCCTCATGTAGTTAGCAAAGAACTGAAGCAATTTAGGAGTACATCCGATAGCTGCTAGCTTTTATAATAATATGTGATTGTCGACCAAATCGAAAGCTTTTTAAAGTCAAAGTAGGTAGCGTCGACTTATACTTCAGCATCAACATTTGGAACCACATACGTCAAAAATTTTAGTAAATTGCTGGTTGTGCTACACGCCTGTCGAAATCCGTGCTGGGCGTCCGATAGTGAACTGGACACACAAGACGTCCGCTCGGTACGTGCGCGTGCGCAACATCTGTTTCCCTAAACAGAGATGACTGATAAACATAAAATTGTATAAAAAAGATAGAAGAAACTATCTACTGACTCATACCTTACCTTTCTTTGCAGGTAATGCTCAATACTGTCATTGTATTTGGACGTACCTTGTGTTACGTAGAAGGAATGTTAGAAACTGCGGCACAGCATGGTGAGGTAAGGATAGTGATGGTGCTGAGTTATTTGACCTCTTCGTATTGTCTGCTGTCCTAGTACCGCGATTCTAATAAAATATAAGAACATAAAATTCAGAGGGGATATTGTAATATTAGTTTAATACGAGTAGAATTTTATGTCTATGGATTACTGGCAGCTTTTAAAGTCTATGGTCTTATAAAAGCTGCTAGTAATACATAGACATAAAATTGGAGTACGGGAGTCGTGGCCCATGGACACGATGACTTGATGTGTCAAATCTAAAGTTCTGTGCTGTATTTTGTACTTTGCGCCGGACATTTATTTATTCTTCAACTCCTCATAACTGTTTGAAAACATCTCACTTTCTAGATATCCTAATAGGTATACTTTTCAGCTTATCAATTGGAAGATGGTGTGTCTGGCAATAGTATGCCTAGTAAAGGACATGGCCCTATTTACCATTCAGAATTTGTACTCTGAGAAGTTTTACATCGCCGTCGAGGAGGCAGAGACAGCTTGTATACAGAGTATGAAGGATAGAAACTTTACAAGTTAGTTTACTGTGAAGAACTATTATTAAAATTCTGCATTAAAAGACGTTACTTAATTGTATTCGACGGGTGCAAAGTAAAAAAAATAACTGCAAGTATGTAATTTTTTGATTATTGCAGTAACTAACTAAAAATATCATGTTTGTACATGGCAAAAAAAAAATACAAATATCGCCTCATTTTTTATACTTTTGTCACGTAACAGAAATTGCACGACGTACCGCTTGCCGTTTACACGCGGGGAGCGCGCGGTTTCACCGGCCGGCACGATTATTTGTTTATTTCAGCTTATTCACAGAAAGCGCTAGACAGCTGTCTAGCGCCATCTCTTACCCACTCTCGGAATAATACTAAAACATTGCTGCACTAACAGATCATGGTAACCCACCAGGACAGAATGGAGCCGAGCCCCTCTCGTTTCTAAAGGTTTATCTGCATCGGTCACGATAAATAGTAATGTGAATTATGGTTAATATTTGGACGAACATTTTGTTGCGGTCAAAACCGGAACCGCATAGTATTTCTGATGTATGTAACTGCTCTCAAAAGTATAACATTGACATGCATCACAAAATTTTGGAGAAAGGTGGTTAAGGAGCAGGAGGGCGACAGTGTTCACGCATTGATTGAAAAATCGTTAAAGAGACGTTTCATTTACTGTCCTCAAGAATGGTACACACTCGTTCGATGGTGTTCAATGTCCGGCGATTCTTATGAGATAACACAAGACGAAGTTTTCGATTTCAAAATGTTTTTAAATGATTTGAAATTGACAAAAATACCGACTATGACAATGTTAAGTGAAATCAAGTGCGAGAAATAGCAGTTAAAGCAGAAAATCCTAACACAATGTTTTATAAATATGATCTATGTACATGAAATAGAACCCAAGCGAATTGAATTGGCGCAAAAAAGGAATACTCGTTCTCGCCGTGGCTTTTCTATATTATAATGATCCCAAAAAATGTTATAATGTATCCATCATGATTACTAGTGCCAAGTACAAAGACTTATTAAGCCTCTGCCAAATCTGATACCTCCTAGGTATCATCGCTTTTATAAAAAAAATAAACAAAGTTTCTATACTGGTAATGAGACTGAATAATTTTAAATTTGGTTTCTCGTATATTTTTGTTTCAGAAAATTGTTTAATATTGAATTTAGTTATTTCTACTTACTATCTAGAGTTGTGAAAGTAATGCGATTGTTGCATTGCGCGTCATATTGCCCGACCGCGTAATGTAGCATTACACATGACTCGACCAACTTAAGCATGGCACATGACACTCAAACATGACCCGCAGCCCGGCGCGCGGCGGCGCGGCGGCGGGCGGCGCGTTCGCCGTGTGTGCATGCGCGAAATAAGTAAACTATTATTTAGAACCGTATTTTTCATGCGATAAAGTTTATGTTTTATTGACACCGCGGACTGCCTAGTACGTGATGTTTAAAATCATGATTCTCGACTTCTCGCACTTTTATTTTGACATTATGACAGTTATGCTTGGCGCCTTGGTCAAGTTTGCAACATGATGCACACGAAACAGATACAAATTATTGGGTGTTGTGTTATTTAATGGCATGCCCTTTCTATTAAATTATTCCGTAGATTGGTGTAAGGTTTGAAGGAAAATCGACTCTATGTTCATGATGTAAGTGATTTCGGCGCAGTGAGGGCGCATTGCGTTTGATGATTGTCACATCACAATATAACATTATAACATAACGCGCTATCTCATCTCATGTAATGATGTATATAATTATTTCATTACAATAACCATCGTGCGGCGCTTCATTACGCGTCATGTTTGGAGGCATGGTGTAATGCAACGTTCCTCGGTACTAAATATAATGTCATGTTACATCACTTTATAACGCACTGTTTGCGCATGTCTACTGTTATCATAAGAAATATACTTTTTTTATGCGCTCTCCTGAAAAGTAGCTGTTTTGAATATAACTCTTTTTACTTTGCACCCGTCGTTATACTTATAAGAGAGCAGTGGTGCTCCAGTAGTACCGTTTTTTAGGGTTCCGTTGCCAAATGGCAGCAATGAATTTATAAGGGTTACGTATCCCTTATAAATTCGTCCTGTTCGTCTGTCTGTCCGTCCGTATGTTACATTTTTTTTACTCCGTGACTATTGGCACCACAAAGTAGATATTTGGAGAGTATCTTCTTATTCGCTACACAAATAGGATGGAAATTACGAAAAATAAATAGGGGTGGCCCTCTATAAATGTGAGTAAAGGTTGAAAAAAAATACCTACGTATAGAAATTATATCGAGGTTCTTCAAATAATTAGGAGTAAAATGGTTGTGATATATCAAATCAAATCAAATCAAATCAAATCAAATCAAAATCAAAATCTATTTATTTGCCAGAATGTAGGTTTACAATGTATGATCTTAAAACTATAATGGGCCCTTTACATTCTACCATTACATAATTATGGTGTGCAAATATGTATATAATTTTAATATGCACCACATTATTGTTCTAATTATGTGCATTTAGAACAAAAATAAAATAATAATAATAAATCGTCAGCAACAACAAAATAAGATGTCATGCATATATAGGAAAAAATAAATTATTTCATTGATGTCAAAGTTATACCTATGTCATCAGAGATAAAGTTTAATAAAATGTCAGATTAAGAATATATGTATAAAAAATAGTAAATTGTAATTGATAATGTCATAAATATTAATTCGAACATCAGTAATTATTATAAGGTTATACCAATATTATTGATTTGTATTTCCCTCTCCGCGATGTGACATGTATTCATTAAGATTATAAAAGCATTTGTCTTTTAACCATTGCGTTACTTTTTTTTTAAACATGGTCAAAGGTAGGTCTACGACGTCACGTCGACGGTCATACGAGCGGACAAACAGACAGACAGCCCGGAAGAATCTATAAAGATTCCGTTTTTCATTTGGTCACGGAACTCTCAAAATTAGTGTTGTTTCAAGATGGATACTTTTGTTACAGAGAGTCAAGAACGACTGTGCAAGAACGTGATACTGACAAATCGTACGTTCAGTAAGATGACCGCGTGTGGCCTGTTCTATGTCGGCGCTGCGCTACAGTTATCCTTGATGGGACTTCTAACTAATTATGTTGTGGTACTATTGCAGTTTGCTTTTCTATAAGTTAAGTTATAAACAAAAATATACGTGTCCAATAATAAACATATTATTCCCTTGAAATTATTTAGTCTTATCCACATGATTTAGTCTTTATTATGAACTGTGTTTCTCTTTCATGTAATTGTGCTATTATTATAATTTATGTTATTCGAATTTATTGGAATTCGATTGCTAAAATTCATTGAAAACGATAATTAAATCGATTGCTATAATAACGCCCTGCATAAGCAAAGGATTCGGATTACATTTTAAATATTTCAATAAAAATAATAATTAAATGGTAGCCCACCTGTATCCGGAACCAGGTCCAAACTATCGGCGGTCAGACAACTAGAGAGAGGAACCTCTTAACAATACGACCCGTGTCCAGGAGAACTTTATGGATCAAGCCCTTGATCCAGCCGCCTAACGAGAGCTTCCTCAGGTATTGGTCGAAGCTCTTGGCAATTAAGCCATTTGGCTAAAATGACCATCGGCAAAATGATCGCCGAGTTCATATCTCACTTGTCGACAACCTCGCGAGCCAAGTCAAGATACTAGATTCGCTTATAGATTAAGAAATTTTAAATATGATTTTGTACTTCGGTGAGTGTGCTCATGAACTCCACAACCTCATCCCACCGGCCCCCTTCTACCATCGGACATCTAGACGCGCTGCAGGTTACCATCCCTACCTTGTTGATATTCCGCCAATTCGCACTAAGCGTTTCCAAACGTCTTTTATTATGCGCACAACAAAGGAGTGGAACTCTCTGCCTGCGTCTGTGTTTCCGAACGCATTTAACCCTAATCTCTTCAAAGTTAGACTAAACAGGCTTCTTCTGGGTAAGCTCGCTCCATCGTCGACTCTGTTTCTGTCACCTCTGACCTAGACTAGAGTCAAGAGCAAACACACCTTAAATAAAAAAAAAATTAAGATGAAGTTTAATTTATTTTTCACACCACCTACTCGTAAATGTCAAATTATATGTCACGCGAACCTAAAGTAAAGCAAGTCATTAATGCCCTAGGGCAGTAATATTGTACTGAATTTCATTACTACCCGCTGGCACAGATAATATTATACTACGTACAGATACCCAATCCCATACAAAGAAATGACACCTCCCTAAGTCTGGCTATTGAGCTGGCTATTTTCCTTCCTCCATTTTTTCAACAGATGGCAGTATCAAGCAGCTCACTAATTGCCAGAGACCACGCCACCTAGGAGTCTGCCTAGATACTAGGTGGCATTGAAACTAAATGAAAAGGAACCACATGTTTTGCCATCTAGAAATTTATTTATTTTATTTTTATTTTTTACATTTTAGGAAAGCTTACAGACTAATAACATTATAATAACAGTAATATAAATAACTAAATTGCTATTTACAAGCTTCCACAGATAGGTAAATACACAAATTGTTACTGCCTTACAGCATAAGATACTTCCTCAAAGTAAAGTTGGTTCATTTCATAAAATTATTATTAATTTGGAAAATAAGTGGTTCAAGTGCTGGCACAAAAAATGGCTTTGCTAAGAGTTTCCTTGCTGTTAATGCCGGTGTCACATGAAATTTCGTTAAAACTGCGACTGGCTCTCGGAAAGTATGCATTACGTCTATAATTTGTATTTGCATAAGGCACATGTAAAAGTGGTCGCTGCCGCAGTCCCATCTGACTAGTGCGTATCGTAACTTTTGACACAAGATCAGGACAGTCGATTGAGCAATTTGCGATATTAAATAAGTAACATACGTCATTAATAAAACGTCTACGGTCAAGTGGTAGAAAATGGTATCTTCTACTTCGGTGAGAGTAATCTACAGACACTTGCTTTGCCCTGTAATTAAGGTACTTAAGATATTTTCTCTGGATGCCCTCAATACGTAACTTGTAAATCCCGTATTGAGGGTTCCAGTTTTGTGATGCATATTCAAAGTCGCTGCGTACGAACGAACAATATAGGACTTTGATCGGTTTTAGTGACCGGAAACACGCTGAGGTTCTCATTATAAAACCAAGTGCTCTTGACGCCTTACCTACTATACCATCAATATTGATATTGTGAAGCTTGTATGTGGAATCAATTATGGACTTCTGGCGGGTAAAAGTCATATTATGGAAACATATTGAAACATTCAAGTGAAGCTTGTTGCGTCTACAGTATTCTTCAAATCAATTCAAATCGATTTGTAACAGGTTTGTATCAGATATCGTTCGGATAATTTTATGAATATTCATATCGTCAGCATAAAGTAAAATATAGCTACTTTTAAAACAGTGTTTTACGTCAGCAATAAAGAGAGTAAATAAAAGGGACCCCAAGATCGAACCCTGAGGAACTCCAGACGGGACACAACTCCATCCAGATGTGTACCCCTGAAGGACTACAGCCTGCGTTCTGTTATCGATATAAGAGGAGAACCAACTATACAAATCTCCGTGTATTCCGGCTTTTAATAGCTTCTCTAAAAGCAGTCTATGGTCAATACGATCAAAGCGTTTACTTTAATCAGTATAAATAACGTCAACTTGTGCACGCTGTTCCATACTTTCGAATATGAATTCATGGGATAAGATGAAGTTAGATGTAGTGGAACGCTTCCTAAGAAAGCCATGCTGTTCATCACCAAAGTTGCATTTCATAGCAGCATACACATCAGTAAATACAATGCGTTCAAGGATTTTGGAGAACAGACATATCTTAGATATTGGTCGGTAATTAGAGATGTCAGACTTATTACCTTTTTTGAACACTGGGGTAACGAATGCCGATTTCCAAATTTAAGGAACTATGCCTTCTGAGAGTGACCGCCTGAATAAAATACACAGTGGTACAACAAGGTTGTCGGCACAATTTACAATAAATACTGGAGGTATATGATCAGGACCGCCAGATTTGGAGAGGTCCAAGGTCTTTAATAATTTTAAAACTTGAGAATGAGACACACCAATCGAACTGATGCATGACACACTATCCTCAACAGTAATGCCACCGGCAGTAGCGGGCACAGGATCAGGTTCCTGGAAAGTTGAATGGAAATAGGTTGCGAATAAATTGCTGATCTCTTCACCTGTACTCGCGGTACTATCACCATAATGCATGACTTTTGGAAAAGTACCTGAGTTTCATTTGCTCTTCACATAATTATGTTCAAAAAGATTTTTGATTCTCAATGATCGAGGATTCGATTTTATCCATGTATGTATTAAAACAAATTTTCTCTAAGTTAGCTGCTCTATTCCGTAAAAGAGAAAAAGAGTGAAAGTCGGATATATTACCGTACGTCTTGAACTTGCGATGATATTTATATTTATCTCTCAGTACTTTGATCAGAGCAGAATTATACCAAGCCGGATAAGATGATTATCTAACTGATTTAATTGGGATATACATACTTGTCTGTTACCTCATACAATGTATTATAAAAGCGTTTCACAGCACTATTCAACGAATCAGCAAGTAAAAACTCGTTCCAACTTATTTGGTCGAATTCAGATTTAATAGCCGTGTAGTCACTCACCCCTAGAAAACACATACTTCGTAGTCAATTTATCAGTCAATTTGTGAATCTCAACAAAGTCGGCAGTAATCGTCAATGGTTTATGATGTAGGTGTACAGGTAATGCTAAAAGATCGTGACATTCAATAACATTGACCGAGTCATTAGAAAAAACTAAGTCTAATAATCTATGATTGTTGTTTCTCTCACCGTTATATTGGGACAGGTTAGAAGTGAGAACTCCCATCAAAAAACTCGATTAAGTAATTACACGATACATTTTGCGGGATCAGTTCATTACCGTCAGAATTTATCCAGTCTACATTATTACCAAAATTAAAATCACCCATAATAATAAATTTATCTAAAGGATGTGTCGAGATTAAGTGATTAGCATTTATGCTAAAATTATGTAATTGATTATAATATGAATTTCCAAGATTTTCTTTACAAAGATATAAGCCACAGCCATTTTTAAGATAAATGATACACATACATATGTCTTCAGCAGAACTTCGCCAATCATGCCGTTCTACAACAGTAAGCTCACTTCTTCCCGCTATCAAAACGCCACCGCCACGCTTTTGAGAGGTTCGAGAATAATCACGATCACGCCTAAACACCAAATAGCGACCATCAAACATCTCACTACTAAAGATATCATCCACAAGCCATGTCTCCGTGAACACGCACAAAGACGTCATACGCACAAAGTGATATTTTATGAAATATATCGTTCGTCTTCGTACGCAGACCACGCACATTTTGATAGTATACATTAAGAGTAGACATCACTAATGAAAACTAAGGCAGAATAAAATAAACATTTAGAAACGGCGAGTAAAAATACGTACGACGAGTTCTACGCACTAAAAAATAGGAGCAGTATTCAATATCTTGATAAAGTATTATTATGGAGGTAGAAGGCAACAACTCACAAAAATGTATTAGTATTAAGCACAGCAGAGCACAGTGTCCAAAAATTAATAACTTTGGAAAACATAAACTAAATGAGGTTTCAATAGAAACAAAAGGTGACGAGCGGTAGCAAGATAAGGATCGCTGGCACAACAAGGTAATAACCGACACAACATAGTATTCGAATTTATACCATAAAACGAACGTCTTAAGATCGTAATTACCTTGACATAATAATTTATATAAGTGATTTTTTTAAGAAACTTACTCAATAGCATCGTGTAATGACACAGAACAGAACAATTAGGAAAACGCAATTAGCACGCAACGGCGTGCGGTTCTCAAACTGTTTATGAGCACAGCTAACAAAATATTTGTAAACACTTTATTATTAAAGTTAATTGTTATTATTATATATTTTAATATATATTTATTGTTATTATCATTGTGTCCATTTTTCTTGCATGTATTTTGCATGTTTGACCCATATATATTGAAAATCCATTTCAGACGCCAACTTTTTAGTTTTCGATAGTAGTATTTTATTTTTAGTCGTTAGGTGGTCATTTATATATATTCTCTGATTTCCTGCTAATCCGATTTGGCTAGTTGTTAGTGGCGATGTCTTGGAAACATATCTGGCTGCAGCAACATAATCGTCTTTAACATAGCGATTACAGAAGGAAACAATGACTGGCTTTATGTGATCTTTTACACGCGTGGGCACTCTTGTAATAAAGTTGATCTGAGTTTTGGCAATGGGATAATTTATTTTTGCACCAATATTGGAGATTATTTGGAACAGGTTTTCATTATTTGATGGAGACAATCCTTTCACCTGCACATTGTTCATCCGCGACCATTGATCCTTATTATCTGAATCTTCCTCTAGTTTATCAAGACGCGCCTGAAGCAGATCCACCTGACCCTAACCTTTTTCCAGCTGAGTGACACGCTGCTCCATGCCACTTATCCTTACATTAAACTCTTTGACAACTTCATTGAATTGCTGGTTCAGTGAGGTTTTCATATCGGCGAACTCACTTGGCGAACTTGTAGAGAATAATGTAAATTAATTAAATAAATGAAACAAAAATTGTTACAACATTGAAAACAATTTGTTTTTTGCAAATGGTTGTTGAAGATTATAGGATGGCAACACTTATATTAATGCAATGTGAACTTTAAAAAGTGGCAACCCTCTCTCTTGTAGGTAATTCAATGTAAAGGCTGCCTCCACAATTTCTCTATATTCATAATATATTTCTACAAGTGTAACTGCCTATCATTAAAACCCTAAGTTCTAAAAATGGTCAAGTCCAAAATGATTAAATAATTGACTCGCCCAATTTTTTTTTAATCTGTAGCGGTAATGGTAATGGCGACAAGTCATTACAACAGCTGACCAAAGGCGGCGGTACGCACCCCAGGGTTGCTAGATCGAGTTTTTGAATTTTCCGCATATACAATCTATGCAGAAAAGATCTTTTTTCCCCATTTTATTTTTCAAACAGGATTTTCATTTATAAAATGTAGCACTTAATATCGAATTTTGTTTCTGTTTATGTATTGCCTAACCCCGTTCACGCACGACACCCTGCAATCGGCTTATTAAAGGCAAGTTATTATTACAAATTAGTAACTCGGCTGTAAAATCAGCTCTCATCAATTCTTAAATTTTACCTTATTTTTTAGTGTTTTAACTTTCTCCAAGGATTTAATTTTCCCATTTTTTCCCCTATAACGATTTGTTTCCCTAAAAAAGGGAAATATATCCTTAATCTCACAACACATATTTCGAAAATTGAATTGGTTTTTATTTCCTCGTAGTAGGTGTGAAAAGTAGCTGCGGGTTGTTCGAAAGAGATACCGCGGCCCCGGAACACAAAGGGCGATGAAGGAACATGGGTGGGCCATGGCATTCGGCCCAGAGCGATCTGTTTTTCGAGCAATGTGCCCTGCTCTCTGTATTTTATTTTTATTTTTAAGTGTCCCACTGCTGGGCAAAAACCTCCCCATTCTCCTTGCAAAGCTCTCTGTCTTGTGCGATCTCTCGCCATGTTCGCGCCCCAAATTAAAATCAGGTCGTCATAACAACTTCGCCGCGGTCTACCTCGGCGGCAAGTTCCTCTATCAGGTGTCCACTGCCACTTAACTTTGGCAATTCTTCAGGCTTTCCCGGTTGCATTGGTTCTCTTGCGGATTTCGACATTTCTGAGAAACTACAAGTATAGCTTTCTCCATTGCTATTTTAATGATTTCAAACTTGTTATGGGACCCGTATTTTTGCAACATTACATTAACCACCGCCTTAACTTTGACAATTTTTTTTACTTTTCTATCTTCGCTATCGCAAACAGTATATATCACTTTTTCTAGTCCCAACGTGCAATTGTTGACCGAGCCGGTCGACATTTAAAAAAAACCTTCACATACCAATATTAATATTATATTGTTAACTAGCGACCCACCCCGGCTTTGCACGGGTGCAATGTAGATACTAATGTTTTCTCTACTATAATATGCCTGTGTTATACATACGAGTATAAACCTTCCTCTTGAATCACTCTATCTATTAAAAAAGCCGCACCAAAATATGTTCCGTAGTTTTGAAGATCTAAGCATAGATAGGGACAGACAGACAGCGGGAAGCGACGTTGTTTTATACTATGTAGTGATAACTTTAAATAGTGAATTAAAGTGGTGCTCCTAACCTTTTAATATAATTGAAACATTATGGACTCCGTCTTCGATACGATCAATACAATATTAGAACGCCTCAGTATTTCCTCAAAGTTTATTATGAATTTAACTAAGCTTATAAAATTATTATAAGAATTTTTCTAGATCACAAAGTAATGCCAAAATTTTCATCCTACCCAGCAGAAGTATTACTCAATAACAGACTAGAAGAAGAAGTTCAAAAAATGTTTTACCCGTTTAATTTACTGCAGAATCTGTTGTTTTCATCAAAATACTGTATTCGAGACAATTATATAACTCCCAACGGAAAAAAGTATTTGATGCTCGAGTTCTTGTGTGTTCTCTTCGCGTTTACTGTGTTTACGCATCGTTTAATATTTAATGAGTTTGACCATAATATGGGAAATGAAAACAATGCAATACTTATGATAATCTCAATATTTTTGACCATGTACGAAGATTTTGTTGCTATCGTGGGTTTTATTCTCGACATCGTCCACAGTAATGTTGTCATTACTGTGGACGATGTCGAGAATAAATTTTGCTTGTTGTAATAATCCAAATTATACATAAAAGCATCGATTTTAGTGAGAGTGTTCGCAGTTCTATCGTCTGGAACTGGATATCGGTATCAACCTTTTTTTGTGTAAATGTTTTCATGATTCTTGCACTTCATATTTTGTGTAACAACGCCAATATCGTGCATTTTGTCAGTGAACTTATATTTTTAAATACAATTCTCCGCTATGTATATGTTTTTCGAGTTCAGAAACTATTAAACAAGTTTCTCGATGAATGGATCAAAACTATCTACTTGATGAATGATGGACAAGAAAATGATGAAATACGTTGCAGAAAATTGTTCAAGAAGTATAAACACATTTTAAAAGCTTACGAAGTGTACAAGAAAGTGTCAAAAGTTATGGTAAGACTGCCTGAGTAAGAAAAACGTAAATAATAAAATACAATAAATAGAATACAAAAGAGAAGTTAAGAAACACTAAATATATAATAATATATTTATTTATTTTGTCAACAACAAACAAAGTGGTGGTAGAGGCAGCTCAAGCTCAAGAGATAGAAGACACTATCTACTAACTTATACCTTATCTTTCTTTGCAGGTAATGCTCAGTATAGTCAATGTATTTGGACGTACCTTGTGCTACGTAGAAGCAGTCTTAGAAACTGCTGCTCAACATGGTGAGGTAAAAATAATGATGGTGCTGAGTTATTTGATCTCTTCCTATTTTCTGCTGTCCTGGTACCACGATCCTTATAAGATATAAGTAAGTGAATACCAGAGGAGCTGGGCACAATTTTTTCATGTGTCAAAACATCCGGCTATACCTTGTGCTGTACAAAGAGATTTAAAAGACTAATACTGCGGACATTGGGAATATTTTCATACAAAAATTTTGATCCCGAACTTTTTAGATTTTGACACAAGAATGCTACCTGACAAGAAGGCGTATGACACTAGACAGAACGATTTGTTACCAAGTTGTAACAAGTTTTGGATTACGATTTTCTTCGCCTTGTCCCGTCTATCGCTCGTAAATATTTGAATGTCTTTGGTGCTGTATTTTGTTTTTGCGCCGGACATAAATACTTTTTCCTCCACTCTTCATAACGACTATTTGAAAGCATCTCACTTTCTAGATATCTTAAATTACTTTCCAGCGTGTGAATTGGATGATGGTGAGTCTGACAATATTATGGCTGGGAAAGGACATGGCCCTAGTTGTTATTCAGAACGTGTACTCTGAGAAGTTCTACATCGCCATCGAGGAGGCAGAGACAGCTTGTATGCAGAGTATGAAGAATAGAAACTATACAAGTTAGTGGACTGTGGAAATCATTTATTGAAATTCCATATTTTTGTTATATAATGCGAGTTCCGCTGCCCCGGACTGGTGTCGGCTCGCTAAACCTGGGGAGTGAGGTTTGAATCGCCCCCCCCTCGTTACGTCTAAGAGAGGTGCGCATCGCCTACTCGGATTTAGTGTGATGGGAGCTGGAAGAGGGCTTTGCTCGTCCTCAGCCGACACCCATTGCCTCTGTTTCGCACACTACTCCTTATCTCGGAAAGTACGTTTAGCCGTTTGTCCCAGCTGTTATTTGCAGATCTTTGGCACTCGTTAACGGTAGTCGGTACCGGGTATGAGGTTACCAAGCTGTTACTGGGAGATCTGATAGGTAGTCGCTCCACGTAAAATGCTGATATTCATTTGCATCCTGTTAGACTGGTAGCCGACACCAACATAATAGGGAAATGCTAGATGATACACCAGGTCTAATCCGACCCCTGCCATTTCCAGTCGACTAAATTAATGATGAATATGTTGATAAAGTAAGAAGTTTTCCAAAACAAGCAGACATCATCAACATGATTATTTTTTTCCTTATAGAGAGTCAAGAACGACTGTGCAGAAACGTGATACTGACAAATCGTACGTTCAGTAAGATGACCGCGTGTGGCCTGTTCTATGTTGGAGCGACGCTACAGTTATCCTTGATGGGACTTCTAACTAATTATGTTGTGGTACTATTACAGTTTGCTTTTCTGTAAATTAAGTATTTATAAGAAAATATACGTGTCTAATAATACATGCGAGAATATTAATCCCTTGAAATTATTTAGCCTTATCTACTGATTTTGCCTTAATATTAATTTGTGTATCAATAGCTTTTCCATGTAATTTCACTATTATTATCATTTGGCATCCATTCGACTTAATTGGAATTCGATTGCTTCAATTAATTGAAAACGATACATTAATTTGATTACTATGAACATGCCCTGTATAACAAATATATTTCATTTCATATTAACGATAATTTAACTCATTCGTCGTTCAAATTTTGCAGCAGAAGCAGTGAACACAAAAATATTTAAACAAATAATAAAATTGAACTGAATAACACAATGGTACCTCCAGAAATAATACTTGATAATAGAATTGAAAAAGACATCCAAAAAATTATGTATCCCGTGATCTTGGTGCTGTCACTCTTTCTATCATCGAAGTATACCATAAAAGGTGATTATATTGCTCCTAAAGTAGAATTGGAAGATACTATGGGAATCAACAATACTAACATGGTTAATATCCCATATGCATTCTTTTACATTTTCTATTGTGCTGGCTTTACCATTCTCTTCATTCTCAACCTCGTCCAAAGTGACATTAACATCTCAATTATAATCTTGATTCAAAGAATCCACAAGGGCTTAGACTTTAGTGAAAGTCTCAAGAAAGTCATTCGTTGGAACTGGATCACAATCATTAGTGCTGTCAGCATTAATATCTTTAATTATTTTTTGTATTGTGGAATTTATGACGAATATTATTTGAGTGACATGATCTTAAATATTATGTTCATTACCTAAGTTAACCATATTAACTTAGTTTATGGCATTCTTGTTATTATACTGTTGAGGAAGTATATCGAGAAATGGATTGAGGATGTCCTCACGGCTAATGATAATGAAGAAAAGAGCTTTGTTGGGTTTTTGATGTTTATCGGAATATTTTGGAAGCTTACGATTTTATAAGAAGATTTTTCAATTGCTGGTAAGATTTTACTGATATTACTTCGGTTATATAAATATACATCTTTAACTAACTTCTTGGTTCTTCTTCTTAAAAGTAAAATCAAAAGCTTTATAGTCAATTTCTTGTCTATCTGTCACAGAGGCTTTTCTCGAGATCTACGCAACGTAAGATTTTGACATAACATAACATCACGCCTATAATTCCCGATGCGTTACCAGAAGTGTACCTAGTCGTGCGAGCCCATTTCGCCAATTATCTTTAAGTCCTATGTAATAAAAATTGTATTGTATGAACTTTATTTTTGACAATATTCTAGGTCTCGATAATGCGCACACAGATCACAACCTAATTATTTTTATCTTTCAGGAAGAGTTGAAATTTTTACTCACAATTTTTCTAGCTGTTGTATGGCTGGCCAAGGATATCTTTCTTGTAATGATACAATGTCTGCATTGCGAGAAGTTTTATATAGCTGTTGAGGAAACTGAGACGGCGTGTATACAGCGTTTGAAGAATAAAAAATATTCTGGTGAGCATAACAAGGATTGGTAGTTCATCTTTATCTGCCGAGACTGTTGGCACCACACAGTTGAAATTTGCGAAAGCAAAAGGTGGCACAACAAGTGACTCACAAGTCTGTCAAAATTGTAATATTTATTTCACTGACAATAAGTTTGCTGTTAGACTGCAGTTGTCCGAGGTAAAATAAGTGTGAAAGAACTGTACGCCCGGCGACCAATCCAGTTGTACAAAACCAGTTTATGTGGATCTCTCATTGTACGGGAGATCTATACAAAGCGAGGTCATGGCATATTGGAAATGTATAACTTGATGTGTCGCCATTGTGTACTTACAATCATCTTTTATTTCAGACTTAACGACTACTGCTCGGCCTAGGTTTGACCCTAAAGGTAATGAGAATTCTGAACGAAGAGGCGTTAAATCGACAATCGTTCTCCCGTGTTTGACCAAGTGAAATCCACCTGCCACTACACACTGCTGATGCGGTTTACCTAACAGCTTGCTATTTAACATAATGTACCCCTCGCAACGAGGCTCTACTGAAACTCTTACCGAAGCTCTTCCACATAACGTCTCGCTGTTGAGCACACTAACTTTGACCACATTATCCCTGTCTGAATGATTTTGTGAAAATGGCATTTCATCATCGACGTTCATAAATTGCAAATCTGTGGCAGTTTTATGCACAACAACGTGCACAACAACGTGAGGCTGTTCCGTGAAAGTCTGACCAACTAAAACAGGTACATCTAAGTATTTGTCGTTATGTTAGCAAGTACATCGTCCACGGAAAGTTCAACGTTAACTTTTCCTACCGATTGTACTAATTCGTTACCAAAGCCTTTCAGAACCGTTTGTACACGATCATGCTGAAGTCCTAGTTCCACTGCAAGAGATTCGGTAATCAACGAGACTTCGCTACCAAAATCTATGAAAGACTTCACATTCCGACCATATATTTTTATTATTTTAATGAATTTAGGATTTGGTTTAGATGCTGAAATAAGCAAAGTTTTGCTTACATCCTTAGCTTTGTTCGAGTCAGAATTGGAATAACATTTATCAGCACTATGGCCAACTTTATTACACTTAGTACACGTTATGAGAGGCTTTGGACATCTAGATAAAATATGTCCCTTTTCTTTGCAATTAAAACAATGAACATTTGAGGAACCATTAGTTTTAGTTGTTGGCTTAGCATTTGCTAAGTCTGTGCGTTGCCTGATCTGAATCGAGAATTAACTACGCGTTCACCTACATTATTATCTTTGCTGCTTAACAGGTACTGCAATTATTGATCGGGATGACTGCACCTTAGTGCCAAAGCCACAGATTTTAGTGACTTATCACCAATACCGTAAATGATACAATCAACCGCACGTTTATCGAAAATATCAAACTGATTTCAGAGAGCCAGTTTATCATACAAATAGTTTTCGATGGGTTAATTGTATCTGCTTCTTCGCTTCAGCATCTTTTTTTAGGGCTTGGCCATAATTTTGTTCGAATGGGAATGCACTCAGTAACTTTTCTTGCCACTCAGGCCATGTAAACAAAATAGAATTCAAACTTTCGTACCCGGTTTTGGCCAATCCCTGAAGTTTTTGCATCGCGTGATGAATAGTTGTTATCTCGTCCCATCCATAAACAGAAGCGCACTCGTTAACTTTCCTAAGCCATACGTCAATGCGCTGATTTTTCAATGAAAGGTGAAACTCTGCTAAAATATTTTTAGAATCACCACTACGGTTCATCGGTGAATTTGTTGATGGCTGGGACGCGAGTTGCTTAATAGAACTTAACAAATGAGCTATATCTTTAACACTAAAGGAAACGCTACTAGATCTCACAGGTTGTTCCGCATTATTAGAAACATTATCATAGTTGTTGCGATTATTCGTACGATGTTGATTTGACCTAGCATAGTTTTCGCGATGTACGGAAGATTCACGAGAACATGGACTAAACCGACGCTTTGACGACAAACGGTTACGTGCTCTGCTCACCTCGTGTTCCAAAGCGTTGAGGCGCTCCCGTTCTCGTTCCAGCTTCTTCTCGCGTAGACTCAACGAGGTAGGGTTCCGGCGAAGACTGCGACCGCGACTTCGACTTCGGAGACGCCTCGCACTGTCGCCGCTGCCCGCTCTTGATCGTGCTTCAGCTGCGTGGCGCGATGGACCTCTTATTGGCGTTGATAAACGCCGCGAGGTAGTCGCTCGATCGCGTGGCATGGTCCCAATCCGTAAACAGAAATAAAACTGGGTTTAGAACCAGTACACCAAAATAACTAAACCATAAATAAAAAATAAAAAAATATATGTTGTAGGGTATTTCGAAATTATCTCTGAAACGGTGCGTCCGAGGTCAAAAATAACGAAATTTTCTCCCCTTTTAGAAACCCCGCACAGGGGATGAACATCGTAAATCCACAAAAAAAAATAAAAAATATTTTCTTGGTCTGGCCTACCCTCATATTTAATTATTGTCAAATCATGTACTTTTAACTCTATTTGATTGTTACAAATCTAATGAAATCGTAATGTATTAGCACTGGGATAAAACACGTGTAATAAAACAAATCACATATTATATTGTATATACATATATTATAGGCGTGTACTTACCACTTCTGAAATGTAATAAAACTGCTGCACTCCACTATTAGTATTTTATTTCGATGCTACAAAATGTAAGGTTTAGACAACTAGTACGGCACACTGACAGCTTTACCACAGATAATCACAAAAATTCAACCGTCAGTGTTGCGAGCACATTTAGTCGATTGCAACAAATAATCAATTACAAAAAATTAAATTAAATCTAATTCGCAATAAATCGTATCAATAGTTATTATTCACATCGAAATCTAACAATCGGGAAAAACGGTAAGTTTCTTCTTAGGACGCCATGCTCCCCACGTGTTGAAATTCCAACAGACTTGTGTTTTCACCCTTTAAAATTTTGTTACAGCTCTGCTGTGGCATTTTTTTCGTAGGATTATAATTTTTGATTTCATCTGGATTCTCTCACCTTCAACGCCGAAATCTTGGGGTCTAATTTAACATTTTTTTATGAAGGTCAGACATCTGGCCCGAACTTAATTTACTTTCTTTACAAAAAGATGCAATAATAATCTCAAATTAAAAATAAATAATAAAACATTAATATGAAAATAGTAATTTAATATTTAGAGTAAAATAAGGAAGCTACTGACAAAATAAACGAGGTATTAACAAAGGTATTTCCATTGTTTCTATTATCCTAGTTTAGTCACCCCCGGCAGATTAAAGATCTGACTCTTCGAAACGTTCTATCTGGCAAGTATTTTTTTAAATGCAGTGTGCATCTCCACGGCGCCCGAAATTATTTTATTGTTTCACATACATCTTTTTTTTAATAGGAGAACACACATTTTTTTTTGCTCTTGTATGATTCCTTACATTGGATGTAGTCCGCAGGGTCTACACACTCACACACAAGGTAAATTAAATAGTAGCCTGCCGGTATCGGGAAGCGGGTCCCAGCTATCGGCGGTCAGATATCTAGAGAGAGGAACCTCCTAACAATGCGAGCCGTGTCCAGGTGAACTTTATGAATCAGGCCCTTGATCCAGCAGCCTAACGAGAGCCTCCTCAGGTACTGGTCGAAGCTCTTGGCAAGTAAGTCAGTAGTGATTTCAAGCTTGTTATGAGACCATTATTTTTGCGACATTCAATGGAATGTTCAATGGAATGAACCACCGCCTTTACTATCACTACATTTTCAACTTATGCATCTTGGTTATCTTTGTCTAGTCCCTACGTTCAGTGACTGACTCAGCCGGTGGAGTAATGAAGAAGTTTCAAATTTTCTTGTCAACAACCATTTAAAAAAACCTTCACATACCTATATTAATATATTATTCTTAATAACCTTAATAGTACATTAAAGCGGTCCTCCTTGCCTTTTAATATGATTGAAACATTATGGACTCCGTCTTCGATACGATCAATAGAACATTAGAAAGCCTCAGTATTTTCTCAACGTTTATTATGAATGTGAAATATTTTTAACTAACCTTATAAAATTGTAAGAATGTTTCTACATCACAAAGTAATGCCAAAGTTTTCATCCTACCCAGCAGAAGTATTACTCAATAACAGACTAGATGAAGAAGTTCAAAAAATCTTTTACCCGTTTAATTTACTGCAAACTCTGTTGTTTTCATCACAATACTGTATTCGAGACAATTATATAACTCCCAACGGGAAAAAGTATTTGATGCTCGAGTTCTTGTGGGTTCTCTTCGTGTTTACTGTGTTTACGTACCGTTTAATAATATTTAATGAGTTTAACCATGATATGGGGAATAAAAACAATGCAATACTTATGATAATCTCAATATTTGTGACCATGTTCGACAGTTTTGTTGCTATCGTGGGATTTATTCTCGACATCTTCCATAGTAATGACAACATTTTGCTTGTTGTAATGATCCAAATTATACATAAGAGCATCGATTGTAGTGAGAGTGTTCGCAGTTCTATCGTCTGGAACTGGATATCGGTATCAACCTTTTTTTGTGTAAATGTTTTCATCGTTCTTGAACTTCATATTTTGTTTACCAATGCGAATATCGTGTATTTTATCAGTGAATTGATATATTATGTAAGTACAAATCTGCGCTATGTATATGTTTTTCGAGTTCAGAAACTATTAAACAAGTTTCTCGAACAATGGATCAAAAATGTCTACTTGATGAATGATGAACAAGAAAATGATGAAATACGTTGCAAAAAGTTGTTCAAGACTTATAAAAACATTTTGGAAGCTTACGAAGTGTACAAGAAAGTGTCAAAAGTTATGGTAAGACTGCCTGAGTAAGAAAAGATGTAAATAATAAAATAAAATTAATAGAATATAAAAGAGAAGTTAAGAAACACTAAATATATAATAATATATTTACACAAAAATAAAATATTTATTTATTTTGTCAACAACAAACGAAGTGGTGGTGGAGGCAGCTCAAGCTCAAGAGATAGAAGACACTATCTACTAACTTATACCTTATCTTTCTCTGCAGGTAATGCTCAGTATAGTCAATGTATTTGGACGCACCTTGTGCTACGTAGAAACAATCTTAGAAACTGCTGCTCAACATGGTGAGGTAAGAATAATGATGGTGCTGAATTATTTGATCTCTTCCTATTTTCTGATGTCCTGGTACCAGGATCCTTATAAGATATAAGTAACTGAATACCAGAGGCGCTTGGCCACAATTTTTTTATGTGTCAAAACATGCGCCTATAGTTTGTGCTGTACAAAGAGATTTAAAAGACAGAGAAAGATTTTGGCACATGAATGCTACCTGACAAGCAGGCGTATGACACTAGACAGAACGATTTGTTACCAAGTTGTAACAAGTTTTGGATTACGATTTTCTTCGTCTTGTCCCGTCTATACATTAATACTTTTTCCTCCACTGCTCATAACGACTATTTGAAAGCATCTCACTTTCTAGACATCTTAAATTACTTTTCAGCGTGTGAATTGGAAGATAATGAGTCTGACAATAATATGGTTGGGAAAGGACATGGCCCTAGTTGTTACTCAGAACGTGTACTCTGAGAAGTTCTACATCGCCATCGAGGAGGCAGAGACAGCTTGTATGCAGAGTATGAAGAATAGAAACTATACAAGTTAGTGGACTGTGGAAATCTTTTATTGAAATTCCATATGTTTTCTTATATAATGCGAGTTCCGCTGCCCTGGACTCGTGCCGGCTCGCTAAACCTGGGGAGTGAGGTTTGAACTGCCTCCCCCTTCTCGTTACGTCTAAGAGAGGTGCGCATCGCCTATTCGGATTTAGTGAGATGAGGCTGGAATAGGGCTTTGCTCGTCCTCTGCCGACACCCAATGCGTCTGTTTCACACACTACTCCTTGTCTCGGAAAGTACGTTTGTCCCAGCTGATATTTGAAGATCTTTGGCGTCGGTAGTCGCTACCGGGTATGAGATAACCAAGCTGATACTGGGAGATCTGATAGGAAGTCGCTCCACGTAAAATGCTGATATTCATTTGCATCCTGTTAGACTGGTAGCCGACACCAACATGATAGGGAAAAGCTAGACGATACAGGAGGTTTAATCCAACACCTGCAATTTCCAGTCGACTAAATGATGAATATAAGGTAATAAGTTTTCCAAATCAAGCAGACATCACCAACATAATTACTGTTTTCCTTTTAGAGAGTCAAGAACGACTGTGCAAAAACGTGATACTGACAAATCGTACGTTCAGTAAGATGACCGCGTGTGGCCTGTTCTATGTCGGAGCGACGCTACAGTTATCCTTGATGGGACTTCTAACTAATTATGTTGTTGTACTATTACAGTTTGCTTTTCTGTAAATTAAGTCTTTATACGAAAATATACGTGTCTAATAATACATACGGGAATATTAATCCCTTGAAATTAATAGCCTTATCTACTGATTTTGCCTTAATAATAATTTGTGTATCAATAGCTATTCCATGTAATTTCACTTGGCATCCATTCGACTTAATTGGAATTCGATTGTTTCAATTAATTAAAAACGATAAATTAATTTGATTACTATGAAAATGCCCTGTGTAAAAAAATATATTTCATTTCATATTAACGATAATTTAACTCATTCGTCGTTCAAAGTTTTGCAGCAGAAGTAGTGAACACATAAAAATATTTAAAAAATAATAAAATTTAACTGAATAACACAATGGTACCTCCAGAAATAATACTTGATAATAGAATTGAAAAAGACATCCAAAAAATGATGTATCCCGTAAATTTGGTGCTCTCACTCTTTCTATCATCGAAGTACACCATAAAAGGTGATTATATTACTTCTAAACGGAAAGTGTTTTATATTTTGATATTCTTCTTTGTGGCCTGCGCGTATGTATTGAGTACCTGTCGTTTGTTTTTCGGAGAATTGGAAGATACTATGGGAATCAATAATACTGACATGGTTAATATCTCATATGCATTTTTTTACATTTTCTACTGTGCTGGCTTTACCATTCTCTTCATTCTCAACTTCGTCCACAGTGACATTAACATCTCAATTATAATCTTGATTCAAAGAATCCACAAGGGCTTAGACTTTAGTGAAAGTCTCAAGAAAGTCACTCGTTGGAATTGGATCGCAATCATTAGTGCTGTCAGCATTAATATCTTTAATCATTTTTTGTATTGTGGAATTTATCATGAATTCTATTTGAGTGACATGATCTTAAATATTATGTTCATTACCTTTGATATTAACTTAGTTTATGGCATTCTTGTTATTATACTGTTGAGGAACTATGTCGAGAAATGGATTGAGGATGTCCTCACGGCTAATGGTTATGAAGAAAAGAGCTTTGTTGGGTTTTTTGATGTTTATCGGCATATTTTGGAAGCTTATAATTTATATAAGAAGATTTTGCAATTGCTGGTAAGGTTTTATTGATGTTACTTCGTTTAGTATTTATAGTTAGTCTTATCAACATTTCATCTTTAACTTACACCTTCTTATTTACTGTTGGTTTTTATTCTTAGTCAACTCAAGTATTATGCGAAGCTGCTTGAACGAATATTTTTGATTTCCATCCAAATATTTGGGGACAACGTACCAACACAATTTCTTGTCTGTCTGTTTCAGAAGCTTTCCTCGAGATCTAGCGCAACGTAAGATTTTGACATAACATAACATCACGCCTATAATTCCCGATGGGTTGGCAGAAGTGTACCTAGTAGTGCGAGCCCATTTCGCCAGTTATCTTTAAGTCCCATGTCATAAGAATTGTATTGTATGAATTTAAATTTTGACAATATTCAAGATATCGATAATGCGCACACAGATCACAACCTATCTTTTATCTTCCAGGAAGAGATGGAATTTTTACTCACAATTTTTCTAGCTGTTGTATGGCTGGCCAAGGATATCTTTCTTGTAATGATACAATGTGTGCATTGCGAGAAGTTTTATATAGCTGTTGAGGAAACTGAGACAGCGTGTATGCTTTTGACGTTTGAAGAATAAAAAATATTCGGGTGAGCATAACAAGGATTGGTAGTTCATCTTTATCTGCCGAAACTTTTGGCACCACACAGTTGAAATTTGCGAAAACAAAGGGTGGCACAACAAGTGACTCACAAGTCTGTCAAAATTGTAATATTTATTTCACTGACAATAAGTTTGCTGTTAGACTGCAGTTGTCCGAGGTAAAATAAGTGTGAAAGAACTGTACGCCCGGCGACCAATCTAGTTATACAAAACCAGTTTATGTGGATCTCTCATTGTACAGGAGATCTATACTAAGCGAGGCCATGACATATTGGAAATATATAACTTGATGTGTCGCCATTGTGTACTTACAATCATCCCTCTTTTATTTCAGACCATGAAGAAACTCTGTGCAGTAACGTGATACAGGCAAACCGGACTTTCTTCAGTAAGATGACCGCGTGTGGCCTGTTCTACATCGCCGCTTCGCTACCGATAGAAATGATGGGTATTCTTACCAGTTACGTGGTTGTGCTGCTACAGTCGACTTTCCTATAGATTTTGATTAGAAACTTTTTCTTGAAGCCACTTCATAGTACGTCAATGGTTATCTGAGTGGGATCAGAATTTGTCTACGACTTTGGCACCTTCAGTCTATCAGTTCATGTAACAAAAGGACACACAATGGAAAGGAATGGAATGGTGGTTACCGTTTTTAAATCGTAAGTATATTGGGCGGGTGAGATGTCACATATCTTCCTTAGTTCCTAACGATGTATTTTTTTCACCCCTTTGAGAGCAATTTGGGCCTAATAGTAAAAGCCCTAAAATACGTGCAGACCATGCGATCAAACACTTTGTCTCATTTATTTCATCAGCAGTGCTCTCAAAACGACGAGAACGATTGAAAATCATGGAAAATATCCCGTAAGTTTGGTATTTAGGTTACCAATAAAAAAATCGATTACTATATAATAACGCCCTGCATAACCAACACATTCGGATTACATTTTTAAATCTTCCAATGAAAAAATAAATTGTAGCCCACCGGTATCGGGAACCGAGTCAAAGGTATCAGCGGCGGCGGTCAGACCTCTAGAGAGAGGAACCTCCTAACAATACGAGCCGTGTCCAGGAGAACTTTATGAATCAAGCCCTTGATTCAGCAGCCTAACGAGAGCCTCCTCAGTATTGGTCGAAGCTCTTGGCGATTAGGTCATTTGGCTTATATGACCATCGGCAAATGCCGGGCGGTTCTCTTTCGGAACTCATCATTTCTGATTCGATTGCACAGAGAAGCAACAAGCGTAGCTTTCTTCATTGCCTTATTAATGATTTCAAGCATGTTATGAAACCCTTATTTTTGCGACATTCAATGAAATGTTCGATGGAATGAACCACCGCCTTTACTATCACTACATTTATAACTTCAGTTTGTCTAGTCCCTAGGTTCAATGACTGACTCAGCCGGTGGAGTAATGAAGAAGTTTCAAATGTTCTTGTCAACAACCATTTAAAAAAGCCTTCACATACCTATATTACGGAAATAATATTCTTAATAACCTTAATAGTGCATTAAAGTGGTCTTCCTTGCCTTTTAATATGATTGAAACATTATGGACTCCGTCTTCGATACGATCAATACAATATTAGAAAGCCTCAGTATTTTCTCAACGTTTATTATGAATTAAACTAAGCTTATAAAATTGTAAGAATGTTTCTAGATCACAAAGTAATGCCAAAGTTTTCATCCTACCCAGCAGAAGTTTTACTCAATAACAGACTAGATGAAGAAGTTCAAAAAATGTTTTACCCGTTTAATTTACTGCAGACTCTGTTGTTTTCATCACAATACTGTATTCGAAACAATTATATAACTCCCAACGGAAAAAAGTATTTGATGCTCGAGTTCTTGTGTGTTCTCTTCGCGTTTACTGTGTTTACGCATCGTTTAACATTTAATGAGTTTAACCATGAAATGGGGAATGAAAACAATGCAATACTTATGATAATCTCAATATTTTTGATCATGTTCGAAAGTTTTGTTGCTATCGTGGGTTTTATTCTCGACATGGTCCATAGTAATGACAACATTTTGCTTGTTGTAATGATCCAAATTATACATAAGAGCATCGATTTTAGTGAGAGTATTCGCAGTTCTATCGTCTGGAACTGGATATCGGTATCAACCATTTTTTGTGTAAATGTTTTCATGATTCTTGCACTTCATATTATGTATAACAACGCCAATATCGTGCATTTTGTCAGTGAACTTATATTTTTAAATACAATTCTCCGCTATGTATATGTTTTTCGAGTTCAGAAACTATTAAACAAGTTTCTCGATGAATGGATCAAAACTATCTACTTGATGAATGATGGACAAGAAAATGATAAAATACGTTGCAATAAATTGTTCAAGACGTATAAAAACATTTTGGAAGCTTACGAAGTGTACAAGAAAGTGTCAAAAGTTATGGTAAGACTGCCTGAGTAAGAAAAGATGTAAATTAGAAAATAAAATTAAGAAACACCAAATATATTATTGGCTAGTAGGAAAACAGAGATGACTGATAAACATGGATTGCAGAAAAAAATATGCTATGTCAACAACAAACAAAGTGGTGGTAGAGGCAGCTCAAGCTCAAGAGATAGAAGACACTATCTACTAATTTATACCTTATCTTTCTCTGCAGGTAATGCTCAGTATTGTCAATGTATTTGGACGTACTTTGTGCAACGTAGAAATAATGTTAGAAACTGCGGCTCAGCATGGTGAGGTAAGGATAATTTATTTATTTCAATCATCTATGGATCATATCAATTCAATAAATTATTAGTCAGATTAAATAGTTACATTTACATAACAATTAAAATTGAAAACTATACATTAATTTATTTTAACAAATTTGAAATTACAATGGACAGATAAAATTAAAAGAACATGCTAGCATTAGGCAGTACGTGGATCATGCAGCAGTGGTTCACGTACTGACAGTTGAAACGTTCACCAAAAGCGCTCAGGATACTGTTGCGGCTGGCCCACACCCTACGCACTAGAGATGTGCACTGCTTGCGCATGATAGTGTGGAAACAATCCATACGCGCTTCGGCAAACAACCCCGACGCGCTACAGAAGCGAGGCAGCTCCAAGAGCACCCTGAACGCGTTGTTGTATTGGAAGAGTATCTGTGGGCTATCATATTCGCCCGAACAGACAGCGCCCTACATTCCTTTGCAATGTCTGCATCGTCTTTCAGGTCAGAGGTTAATAAATGTCCAAGATATTTAAACATATAAACTCTTTTATGTGGGCATCCGTTGAGCTTGATTGCCGGTATATAATCAGGGCACCTCCTATTGGCCTGAAAGACCATGCACTCGCTCTTGTTCGTATTATACAACAAACCATGTTCTTCAGCATACTTTCACAAAGGCCAATCAGCCTTGACACACCACAGACACCTCCAATAGGGCAACCGACATGCGTGCCGCTGAACTCTCTATCAGCGCATTAACATACAGGGTGAAGAGCTTCGGTGAGGTTAGCCCCCCTTGCTTCACGCTGCACTCCAAACTGTATGGGGTCGAGTGAGCCCCGACCATCGAACAACATTGACCTGATTGCTGTACTAGTATTGAAAGATACGGATCAGTTCGTCTGGCACTGACGCTTGCTGTAGTTTTCACCATAGCAGACCATAGCAGACCAGGTCAAATGCCTTCGATAAGTCGAGAAAGCTAGCAAAGACAGGTGTATTTCTTTCATTGTAGTACTTGACAGTCTGCTTAAAACACAATATAGCTGTTTCTGTAGAAAGGCCGGCTTTAAAACCAAACTGGTTATCTACTACTGGTTACGGTTGTTGACTCAAGTATTTATCCAGCCGAGTGTTAAGCAAACTGTCGAACACTTTCGAAATAACAGTGGCCAATGAAATGGGCCTATAGTTGTTCTTATCGGTAACGTCACCAGTTTTATTTTTAATAATTGGCACCACCACAGTCTTCATCATCCGCTCAGGCAGATATGAATGTCCTATACACAAGGAGTAGAACATCGCTAAGACTCTAATTTCCCTTCATTGTCCATGTTGATTTCACTGTCCGTTACCAGCGGTGCCCAGGTATCGGTGGCTCATATTACGGTTTCTGCGGTATGAAACTTTCCCATTCGTCATTATTATTGTTTTACATCGGCTCATTATAATGATGGTGCTGAGTTATTTGATCTCTTCCTATTTTCTGCTGTCGTGGTACCACGATCTTTTTAAGATTTTTTTCATGCGTCATAACATCCGTCTATAGTTTGTGCTGTATTTGTTTTATGCGCCGGATATAAATACTTTTTCTTCCACTCCTCATACGGCTATTTGAAAGCATCTCACTTACTATACATCTTAAATTACTTTTTAGCATTTGAATTGGAAGATGATGAGTCTGACAATATTATGGCTGGGAAAGGACATGGCCCTAGTTGTTATCCAGAACGTGTACTCTGAGAAGTTCTACATCGCCATCGAGGAGGCAGAGACAGCTTGTATGCAGAGTATGAAAAATAGAAACTATACAAGTTAGTTGACTGTGGAAATCTTTTATTGAAACTATGTAATCTTATTATATCATGCGAATTCCGCTTCCCCGGACTGGTGCCGACTCGCTAAACCTGGGGAGTGATGTGTGAACCCCACCCCCCTCGTTACTGCCGACGCCCATTGGGTCTGCGCCATGACGGTTTCGCATAGGAACATCACCGCATCCCAGGACCCAGCGCTGCCCAGCATTGAGTGAACTACAGTCAGCAGCGACAGATCACCTCCCACTTCACTCATCCCACGCGGCACACTCGGCCAGCGTATGACGCGCCGTGTCTTCCAGGTCCAATGGTGCCAGTCCCAACCTACGATTTGTAGGTTGTGGGTTCGAAGCCGGGCAGGCGCATTGCTTTGCGTAACTTATTTCATCACCAAAACGATGAAGAAACCAAAATATCAAAGACACGTGACATCTACCAGCCCACACTGGGCCAGCATGGTGGTTGAGAGGAGGCTAGTGTCCCAGGAGTGGCAACATTAAAAGCTGATTATGCAAAGTCATTACTATAAGGGGATCGTAACTAAGAAATAACAGTCGCTCGGGTATACTACTCCGTGTCTCGAAAAGTACGTTATGCCGTTTGCCCCAGCTGCTATTTGAAGATCTTTGGCAGATCATGAATGAATATGTTGATAAGGTAAGAAGTTTTCCAAAACAAGCAGACATCATCAACATAATTACTTTTTTCCTTATAGAGAGTCAAGAACGACTGTGCAAAAACGTGATACTGACAAATCGTACGTTCAGAAAGATGACCGCGTGTGGCCTGTTCTATGTCGGCGCTGCGCTACAGTTATCCTTGATGGGACTTCTAACTAATTATGTTGTGGTACTATTACAGTTTGCTTTTCTGTAAATTAAGTCTTTATCAGAAAATGTACGTGTCTAATAATGAATATTATATAGGAATATTATTCCCTTGAAATTATTTAGCCTTGTCCACTAATTTTGCCTTTATAATAAATTGTGTATCAATAGCTATTCCATGTAATTTCGCTATTATTATGATTTGATATCCATTCGACTTCATTGGAATTCGATTGCTTCAATTAATTGAAAACGATAAATTATTTTGATTACTATGAAAATGCCCTGTATAAACAAAAGATATTTCATTTCATATTAACGATAATTTAACTCATTCGTCGTTCAAGTTATTGCAGCAGAAGTAGTGAACACATAAAAATATTTAAACAAATAATAAAATTGAACTGAATAACACAATGGTACCTCCAGAAATAATACTTGATAATAGAATTGAAAAAGACATACAAAAAATGATGTATCCCGTGAATTTGGTGCTCTCACTCTTTCTATCATCGAAGTACACCATAAAAGGTGATTATATTACTTCTAAACGGAAAGTGTTTTATATTTTGATATTCTTCTTTGTGGCCGGCGCGTATGTATTGAGTACCTGTCGTTTGTTTTTCGGAGAATTGGAAGATACTATGGGAATCAATAATACTGACATGGTTAATGTCTCATATGCATTCTTTTACATTTTCTACTGTGCTGGCTTTACCATTCTATTCATTCTCAACTTCGTCCACAGTGACATTAACATCTCAATTATAATCTTGATTCAAAGAATCCACAAGGGCTTAGACTTTAGTGAAAGTCTCAAGAAAGTCACTCGTTGGAATTGGATCGCAATCATTAGTGCTGTCAGCATTAATATCTTTAATCATTTTTTGTATTGTGGAATTTATTATGAATTCTATTTGAGTGACATGATCTTATATATTATGTTCATAACCTTTGATATTAACTTAGTTTATGGCATTCTTGTTATTATACTGTTGAGGAAGTATATCGAGAAATGGATCGAGGATGTCCTCACGGCTGACGATACTGAAGAAAAGAGCTTTGTTGTGTTTTTTGATGTTTATTGGAATATTTTGGGAGCTTACGATTTTTATAAGAAGATTTTTCAATTGCTGGTAAGGTTCTATTGATGTTACTTCGTTTATATAAATATAAGTTTGTAAGAGTCATAATAATTAGTCCTATCTAAATTTCATCTTTAACTAACTGCTTCTTATTTTACTGTTGGTTTTATTCTTAGTTAGTTTAATAATTGATTCTTCCTTTTTTGCTTCTACAGATACTATTCCACACGGTTGATACATTTTTTCGAGTGTTATGTTATTTTAGTATTTTGCTGCATATCCTGACTGTTTCAACGAGTCACAGTGACGAAGTAAGTATTCAATTATGCGAAGCTGCTTGAACCAATATTTTTGATTTCCATCCAAATATTTGGGAACAATGTTGTACCTTAGCCCTTAAAAGTAAAATCAAAACCTTTATAGTCAATTTCTTGTCTGTCTGTCACAGAGGCTTTTCTCGAGATCTATGCAACGTAAAATTTTGCCATAACATAACATCACGCCTATAATTCCCGATGCGTTAGCAGAAGTGTACCTAGTAGTGCGAGCCCATTTCGCCAATTATCTTTAAGTCCTATGTAATAAGAATTGTATTGTATGAACTTTATTTTTGACAATATTCTAGGTCTCGATAATGCGCACACAGATCACAACCTAATTTTTATCTTTCAGGAAGAGTTGAAATTTTTACTCACAATTTTTCTAGCTGTTGTATGGCTGGCCAAGGATATCTTTCTTGTAATGATACAATGTGTGCATTGCGAGAAGTTTTATATAGCTGTTGAGGAAACTGTGACGGCGTGTATACAGCGTTTGAAGAATAAAAAATATTCGGGTGAGCATAACAGGGATTGGTAGTTCATCTTTATCTGCCGAGACTGTTGGCACCACACAGTTGAAATTTGCGAAAGCAAAGGGTGGCACAACAAGTGACTCACAAGTCTGTCAAAATTGTAATATTTATTTCACTGACAATAAGTTTGCTGTTAGACTGCAGTTGTCCGAGGTAAAATAAGTGTGAAAGAACTGTACGCCCGGCGACCAATCTAGTTATACAAAACCAGTTTATGTGGATCTCTCATTGTACAGGAGATCTATACTAAGCGAGGCCATGACATATTGGAAATATATAACTTGATGTGTCGCCATTGTGTACTTACAATCATCCCTCTTTTATTTCAGACCATGAAGAAACTCTGTGCAGTAACGTGATACAGGCAAACCGGACTTTCTTCAGTAAGATGACCGCGTGTGGCCTGTTCTACATCGCCGCTTCGCTACCGATAGAAATGATGGGTATTCTTACCAGTTACGTGGTTGTGCTGCTACAGTCGACTTTCCTATAGATTTTGATTAGAAACTTTTTCTTGAAGCCACTTCATAGTACGTCAATGGTTATGGTTATCTGAGTGGGATCAGAATTTGTCTACGACTTTGGCACCTTCAGTCTATTAGTTCATGTAACAAAAGGACACACAATGGAATGGAATGGAAGTTACCGTTTTTAAATCGTAAGTATATTGGGCGGGTGAGATGTTACATAACTTCCTTAGTTCCTTACTACGATGTTTTTTTTCACCCCTTTGACAGCAATTGGGGCCTAATAGTCGGTGGTGGTCGGTCGGTGGTCGGTGGGATTCTCCGATCCTGGCGCGTTGGATACGGCTGCACGCAGTTGTTTAGGTATCTGCCGCCATCATCGGGAAGTCCAACCGGTTCTGCCACTCACTTTCTTTCTTTTCTTTTTAATAAATGTTTAAAAAACCCATTGTTTATTACTAACACTAGTTTGTAAGCTCGCAATTTTACTAACAAATATGGATGTAATCTTAGGATGAATCTGAAATAAATGATTTATTTATTTTTATTTATTTATTTATAGTAAAAGCCCTAAAATACGTGCAGACCATGGGATCAAACACTTTGTCTCATTTATTTCATCAGCAGTGCTCTCAAAACGACGAGAACGATTGAAAATCATGGAAAATATCCCGTAAGTGACAGAGTAAGTTTGGTATTTAGGTCATCAATAAAAAAATCGATTACTATAATAACACCCTGCATAAGCAAGACATTCGGAATACGTGTTTAAATTGGTTCGTGTTGGGTTTTAAATGAGTTGATGGGAGTTATCTATGAGATGTTATTCTAATTGTAATAAACATAAAATTCAAAGGGGATCTTGTAATATTAGTTTAATAGAATTTTATGTCTATGTATTACTGGCAGCTTTTAAAGTCTGGTCTGGCTTTTAAAGTATGGTCTTTGAAAAACCTTATTGATGTTAGGAAGGTTTTTTGAATATATAAAAATGACAGAGAAAAATTACTAGATAGTATTTGATCAGTGTGAATAGAAAATTAGATAGGGTAACATGTTTTAATTTGGAGGTATTTATTTAGATGGTTTAGTTTGTAATATATGGTTGAGTTTTTTACATATGGGGTTTTCGATAAGTTATAAATAAAAATATGTGTATGTGAATGTTGAATATAATTTGAAGAAGGATCCCACTCTCACAACATGATGGTAAGCAAACCTAGATTTTAAGATAATATATTATTCTTAATAACCTTAATAGTACATTAAAGTGGTCCTAAAATTGCCTTTTAATATGATTGAAACATTATGGACTCCGTCTTCGATACGATCAATACAATATTAGAAAGCCTCTCAGTATTTTCTCAACGTTTATTATGAAATAAACTAAGCTTATAAAATTGTAAGAATGTTTCTACATCACAAAGTAATGCCAAAGTTTTCATCCTACCCAGCAGAAGTATTACTCAGTAACAGACTAGATGAAGAAGTTCAAAAAATGTTTTACCCGTTTAATTTACTGCAGACTCTGTTGTTTTCATCACAATACTGTATTCGAGACAATTATATAACTCCCAACGGGAAAAAGTATTTGATGCTCGAGTTCTTGTGTGTTCTCTTTGCGTTTACTGTGTTTACGCATCGTTTAATATTTAATGAGTTTAACCATGATATGGGGAATGAAAACAATGCAATACTTATGATAATCTCAATATTTGTGACCATGTTCGAAAGTTTTGTTGCTATCGTGGGTTTTATTCTGGACATCTTCCATAGTAATGACAACATTTTGCTTGTTGTAATGATCCAAATTATACATAAGAGCATCGATTGTAGTAAGAGTGTTCGCAGTTCTATCGTCTGGAACTGGATATCGGTATCAAGCTTTTTTTGTGTAAATGTTTTCATTGTTCTTGAACTTCATATTTTGTTTAACAATGCGAATATCGTGTATTTTATCAGTGAATTGATATATGTAAGTACAATTCTCCGCTATGTATATGTTTTTCGAGTTCAGAAACTATTAAACAAGTTTCTCGATGAATGGATCAAAACTATCTACTTGATGAATGATGGACAAGAAAATGATGAAATACGTTGCAGAAAATTGTTCAAGACGTATAAACACATTTTAAAAGCTTACGAAGTGTACAAGAAAGTGTCAAAAGTTATGGTAAGATTGCCTGAGTAAGAAAAACGTAAATAATAAAATACAATAAATAGAATACAAAAGAGAAGTTAAGAAACACGAAATATATAATAATATATTTACACAATAATAATATATTTATTTATTTTGCCAACAACAAACAAAGTGGTGGTAGAGGCAGCTCAAGCTCAAGAGATAGAAGACACTATCTACTAACTTATACCTTATCTTTCTTTGCAGGTAATGCTCAGTATAGTCAATGTATTTGGACGTACCTTGTGCTACGTAGAAGCAGTCTTAGAAACTGCTGCTCAACATGGTGAGGTAAGAATAATGATGGTGCTGAATTATTTGATCTCTTCCTATTTTCTGATGTCCTGGTACCACGATCCTTATAAGATATAAGTAAGTGAACACCAGAGGCGCTGGGCACAATTTTTTCATGTGTCAAAACATCCGGTTATACCTTGTGCTGTACAAAGAGATTTAAAAGACTAATACTGCGGACATTGGGAATATTTCCATACAAAAATTTTGATCCCGAACTTTTTAGATTTGACACATGAATGCTACCTGACAAGAAGGCGTATGACACTAGACAGAACGATTTGTTACCAAGTTGTAACAAGTTTTGGATTACGATTTTCTTCGTCTTGCCCCGTCTATCGCTCGTAAATATTTGAATGTCCTTGGTGCTGTATTTTGTTTTTTGCGCCGGACATAAATACTTTTTGCTCCACTCTTCATAACGACTATTTGAAAGCATCTCACTTTCTAGACATCTTAAATTACTTTCAGCCCGTGAATTGGAAGATAATGAGTCTGACAATATTATGGCTGGGAAAGGACATGGCCCTAGTTGTTACTCAGAACGTGTACTCTGAGAAGTTCTACATCGCCATCGAGGAGGCAGAGACAGCTTGTATGCAGAGTATGAAGAATAGAAACTATACAAGTTAGTGGACTGTGGAAATATTATATTGAAATTCCATACTTTTACTTATATGTGAATTTCGCTGCCCCTGACTGGTGCCGGCTCGCTAAACCTGGGGAGTGAGGTTTGAACTGCCTCCCCCTTTTCGTTACGTGTAAGAGAGGTGCGCATCGCCTACTCGGATTTAGTGTGATGGGGCTGGAAGAGGGCTTTGCTCGTCCTCTGCCGACACCCAATGCGTCTGTTTCGCACACTACTCCTTGTCTCGGAAAGTAAGTTCAGCCGTTTGTCCCAGCTGTTATTTGAAGATCTTTGGCAGTCGTTACCGGTAGTCGGTACCGGGTATTAGGTAACCAATCTGATACTTGGGGGTCTGATAGGAAGTCGCTCCACGTAAAATGCTGATATTCAGTTGCATCCTGTTAGCCTGGTAGCCGACACCAACATAATAGGGAAAAAGCTAGATGATACACCAGGTCTAATCCAACCCCTGTAATTTCCAGTCGACTAAATGATGAATATGTTGATAAGGTAAGAAGTTTTCCAAAACAAGCAGACATCATGAACATAATTACTTTTTTCCTTGTAGAGAGTCAAGAACGACTGTGCAAAAACGTGATACTGACAAATCGTACGTTCAGTAAGATGACCGCGTGCGGCCTGTTCTATGTCGGAGCGACGCTACAGTTATCCTTGATGGGACTTCTAACTAATTATGTTGTGGTACTATTACAGTTTGCTTTTCTGTAAATTAAGTCTTTATAAGAAAATGTACGTGTCTAATAATGAATATTATATAGAAATTGAAATTATTTAGCTTTGTCCACTAATTTTGCCTTTGTAATAAATTGTGTATCAATAGCTATTCCATGTAATTTCGCTATTATTATGATTTATTTATTTATTTGATATCCATTCGACTTCATTGGAATTCGATTGCTTCAATTAATTGAAAACGATAAATTATTTTGATTACTATGAAAATGCCCTGTATAAACAAAAGATATTTCATTTCATATTAACGATAATTTAACTCATTCGTCGTTCAAGTTATTGCAGCAGAAGTAGTGAACACATAAAAATATTTAAACAAATAATAAAATTGAACTGAATAACACAATGGTACCTCCAGAAATAATACTTGATAATAGAATTGAAAAAGACATACAAAAAATGATGTATCCCGTGAATTTGGTGCTCTCACTCTTTCTATCATCGAAGTACACCATAAAAGGTGATTATATTACTTCTAAACGGAAAGTGTTTTATATTTTGATATTCTTCTTTGTGGCCTGCGCGTATGTATTGAGTACCTCTCGATTGTTTTTCGAAGAATTGGAAGATACTGTGGGAATCAACAATACTGACATGGTTAATATCTCATTTGCATTCTTTTACATTTTCTACAGTGCTGGCTTTACCATTCTCTTCATTCTCATCCACAGTGACATCTCAATTATAATTTTGATTCAAAGAATCCATAAGGGCTTAGACTTTAGTGAAAGTCACTCGTTGGAATTGGATCACAATCATTAGTGCTGTCAGCATTAATATCTTTAATCATTTTTTGTATTGCGGAATTTATGATGAATATTACTTGAGTGACATGATCTTAACCCTTCGAGTGTCCCTAAACATTCGTTCAACAACATATAAATTATACATATCATGTTCAGTACCTTTGATATTAACTTAGTTTATGGCATTCATGTTAGTATACTGTTGAGGAAGTATATCGATAAAAGGATCGAGGATGTCCTCACGGCTAATGGTAGTGAGGAAAAGAGCTTTGTTGGGTTTTTTGATGTTTATCGGCATATTTTGGAAGCTTATATTTTTTACAAGAAGATTTTTCAATTGCTGGTAAGGTTTTTTTGATGTTACTTCGTTCAGTATTTATAGTTAGTCTTATCAACATTTCATCTTTAACTTACTTTTTCTTATATACTGTTAATTTTTATTCTTAGTTACTTTAGTAATTGTTTCCTCCTTTTTGCTTCTACAGATACTACTCCACATGGTTGACACATTTTTTCGAGTGTTATGTTATTTTAGTATTTTGCTATACATATATCCTGACTATTTCAGCGAGTCACAGTGACGAAGTAAGTATTCAATTATGCGAACCTGCTTAAACCAACATTTTTCAATTCCATCCAAATATTTGGGGACTACGTACCAACAACGTTACCTTAGACCTTAAAAGTAAAATCAAAACCTTTATAGTCAATTTCTTGTCTGTCTGTCACTGAAGCTTTTCTCGAGATCTATGCAACGTAAGATTTTGACATAACATAACATCACGCCTATAATTCCCGATGCGTTAGCAGAAGTGTACCTAGTAGTGCGAGCCCATTTCGCCAAATATCTTTAAGTCCTATGTAATAAGAATTGTATTGTATGAACTTTATTTTTGACAATATTCTAGGTCTCGATAATGCACACACAGATCACAACTTAATTTTTATCTTTCAGGAAGAGTTGAAATTTTTACTCACAATTTTTCTAGCTGTTGTATGGCTGGCCAAGGATATCTTTCTTGTAATGATACAATGTGTGCATTGCGAGAAGTTTTATATAGCTGTTGAGGAAACTGAGACGGCGTGTATACAGCGTTTGAAGAATAAAAAATATTCGGGTGAGCATAACAAGGATTGGTAGTTCATCTTTATCTGCCGAGACTGTTGGCACCACACAGTTGAAATTTGCGAAAGCAAAGGGTGGCTCAACAAGTGACTCACAAGTCTGTCAAAATTGTAATATTTATTTCACTGACAATAAGTTTGCTATTAGACTGCAGTTGTCCGAGGTAAAATAAGTGTGAAAGAACTGTACGCCCGGCGACCAATCCAGTTATACAAAACCAGTTTATGCAGATCTCTCATTGTACGGGAAATCTATACAAAGCTAGGCCATGGCATATTGGAAATGTATAACTTGATGTGTCGCCATTGTGTACTTACAATCATCCCTCTTTTATTTCAGACCATGAAGGAACTCTGTGCAGTAACGTGATACAGGCAAACCGGACTTTCTTCAGTAAGATGACCGCGTGTGGCCTGTTCTACATCGACGCTTCGCTACCGATAGAAATGATGGGTATTCTTACCAGTTACGTGGTTGTGCTGCTACAGTCGACTTTCCTATAGATTTGGATTCATCTTTATTTTAAGTCACTTCCTAGGGAACTTTTTCTTGAAGTCAATGGTAACCTGAGTTGGATCAGAATGGTGTCAACGAGTTTGACACCTTCAGTAGTTTCTATCACTTCATGTAACAACATGACATGCGGAGCACGCAATCTTCTCCATAGAAATTTACGCTTTGGAATGGGCAACTACAGTACTTTCACAAGTTATTATGCCTTGTGACTGGAACTGTAGCTCGCTTTTTTGTTTTTTGTTTTTTATATTCAAAAGTGCCTGTAATGCTCCAATTGAAATAAATGGTTTGAGTTTGAAAAAAATTGGAATCTGCATAATTCTTGGCTTGTCTTCTATGTTGTTACCATAATATACATACTTATACTTTACTATCTTGACATCAATTATTATTTATTTCTTGTGTATTTTGCTATAAGTAAATGTAATTTTTATACCTATACAATTTGTGCGCCGTTATTTTCAAAACATGGACGCTCATATTTATTTTTTATTTTTATTATAATACGTACTAGTTTTGCACACCTGTTAGGGTAGGATATGGTCCTGAGCTATATTTGTTTTGTTTCATCCTTATGTGTACATTCAAGCAAAATAAATGATTTGATTTGATTTGGGATTCGAGACAAAACGAAGCGAAATACAAATAACATTAAAGTTTAATATTTACAGTGTTGTTGTGTTATTTACATTTATGTTTGTACTTTATATTATAATATTATCGTATAATTAACAAACAATACGAAGAACACGAATTAAACAATGAACTGACTTTCTAAATTCTAACTTACAAGTATAATTTGTGACGCAATATCTTACATTTATGAGAAATTGTGTGCCTTATTTCGAAGAAATGTCTTTTTTATAAACCAGAAAGAAAGAAATGTCTTTACCATTAAGACCAAAGTAACTTTCCCCGCTGGGTCAAGAACTCTTTACAAACATAGACATTGTTATTTGTGACGCTATAAAGGGTGTCAAAATACCCTTAAAGAAGCCGAAAGACACTTGTGTTCCCCGTCATTACAATCATTTTTCAGTTCCAGACTGTACCTGGGTACCTTCTAGTTACGGAGATATAGGGGGGTTAAAGTTCCAACTTTTTCACAAGCTTTTTTAATACAAGTTTTTAACCTTTTGACCGCCACGGTCGGCTATAGCCGACAAATGAAAAAGCGCTCAACATGCCACCGTCGGCTATAGCCGACAAGAAAACGACATTTTTCAAGTAGTTTTCATCTGTCGGCTATAGCCGACCGTGGCGGTCAAAAGGTTAAAGTTAAAACTTTTCTTTCAATACTGTACCGTGAGTAGAGTTACTTTGACTGACTACTACTTGGTTGACGGCTTCGTGAATGGTACGATTACACCTTGATAAAAGCAATGGCTTACACTGAATATCCACATGTTCATAATATTTTACATCCTCAATATAATAGGAAATGACGTGCAAACTGTTACGATGAATCCAGCATTTAAGATTTAAAAAAAAAGAAAAAAATATATTTTGTTGGTCATTAAAAAAACAGCTGATCCATACATGTGACCACGTAAGTATAGCATTTTGTATAAAACAGTTAATGCTAGAGCCACGTGCTGACATCCTGGCGACAGTTTGCGCGTCCACGTTCCTTACAACCTTTATAATTTCACTGCCAAAATTCACTTTTCACTTTGTCTTTCAACACAACTTAATATTTTGAAGTTTCTCCCGAAGGTCTCTCCATCACCCAGGGTTTGTGGTAGCGGCTGGTTCAGGGTTTCTGGCAGGAACAGGGAGGTGATACCACCCATCACACTTAGTACGCCCATTATAGTCAATGGTAAGGCTCTGGAGTAGACTGCCTGAAAAGTTATAGAAAAAATATAATTTGGAAACCTACTTCCAAAATAACTGGTGTGAAATAACTCTTGCGTCCACTAACCCAACGAGCAGTTACTACTAAATTGTTTTGTTCGTAGAATAGACTATCCACCAGGCAATCATCATATTCAAAGAGGTCGATACAGGCGCTTCCAGCAAAGAAAAAGACGACGAACTTACCAGATGCACTATATACGGTACAGCCAGTAGCCCTAGTCCAGATATAAATGAAGCTGCTCCCATTGCCTGGGCCCTTAGTACAGTTGGTAACAGCTCTCCAATCAGCACGTAGAACACTGCAAATGACGACGCAGTGAACAACCGGCCCAGCATCGAGAGACCTACTGTTATCCAAGGCCATGCTGTAAGAGAAATGGTTATTAGGTTACAGGTTTCTCTTCGGAATTTAATAACACACATTTAAACAGTTTATAATCTGTGACGGGATGAGATCAAGTTTTTTTGATTCTTTCATTAAAACAACCTCTGATGAGTGACGAAAATAAAATAACATAAGCACGAGCAAACGTCTTTTTTTTAACGTTGCCCCACACTAGGAATTTCTTCAGTATCGTGGGTGCCTTTACAAACATTTAAACTCACGCACTCAAACAGTCAGGACCCGGAGCAACTACCCGTAGGCCATACAAATATTTGTTCCGTGTGAGGATCGAACCTGCGACACGCACCGCAGCAGTCAATCGTTCAGCCGTATATAACGTCCCAGTTGCTAAGACAAAGACCTCTTCTCTGTAAGAGTGTAGTCGGCTACGCGGACCCAGTGCGGGTGACACACACACACACACAACACACACTTAACTCACACAACTTCCACACAACACACAACTTGCGGCTAAAGTATTTATAATGCAGCCGAAGCGCATGCATGCCGTGTGTGTGTTTAAAGTATTAAGTAGTTCTGGCGGCTTTCCACATAACTTCCTTAGTTATTTACCATGTTTTTTTTACCCTTTTGAGAGCAATTTTGGCCCAGGGCCCCGAAATACGTGCAGATTATGGGATCAAACACTTTGTCGCATTTATTTCTTCAGCACATCTCAAAAAATGATGTACAACACAATAGTTTGTAGGTGCTCTCAAAATGACGAATAATACAAGTACAGTGAGACTAACGATAATAATATGAGTTACGTTTCAATTCTTAAAATGATCACGGAGTGACAATTCATATTATTAACTGCGTTTGTGACCATTTTAAGAATTGTAACGTGATTCATATTATTATCTTAATATGATTCTGTTAAAGCGGCCACTACTATTAACACCGTGGTCCGTGACAGTATAATATCTTACTTTAGAGGCGATACTTACATTCAGGAACAAGCACACAGCTGATGCAGGCCACCCCGCCAACACACATGAAGACACAGAGCACCCAGCGCCGACCGAACCGCTCCATGCAGCGCCATGCCATGAAGTACGATGGTATTTCTACGGCGCCACCTGAAATGGCACAACAATATTTATAAATAACTAAAATAAAATAACAATAGTTATACTAGATTTTGCCAATGGTTTAGCCTACAACCTTTAGTCTGAAATTATCCCACGGGAATGTACTACCTGAATAAAAATTACTTACCTTACCCAGGACTACTTTTCGAATAACGTTCAGGCGTGTCAGATAGGCAAACTAAGACACGTTAATTTTACGTTACAGACATTAATGGGGATTTTGACTACTTCATTGGTCTACTGGTCGCAATCGCGACTACTGAGCATGAGGTCCTGGGTTCAATTCCCGGGTCGGGCAAATTGTTATTGGGTTTTTCCATCAAGAATTTCTCAGTAGCAGCCACGGAGTCTGGATTTGTGTTTTTTTTTTTTAAGTTTCCAAAACGAAGCTCCGGTGAAATACTAAAAGTAAAAGTAACTTAAGAATAACTCACCAATAAAAAACGCCAAATAGTCGTTGACACCCAAATTAGGAGTATTATAACTCATACTGTTATACACTACTCCTAGAGCAACCCAGTCAAACGTAAGAATGAAGAACTTCTTCCTTATATTCGGATATCTGAACACGTCTAACGGAGAAGCTTTGCAATCCCCTTCAGAATTCTGATCGTCCATTCTTTTATTCTCCACAATGTCTTCTTCAACATCTTCTTGAATAAATATCTTACTGACTAACTGTAGAGATTTCCTTCTAAGAGTACTAGCTGGTGATTTAGTATAGTCAGTCTGTGTTGCCTTCTGTTGATGTTCAGCATTCAGATTCGTTGCTTCTGTAATACTCTGTTCTTTATCATCCTCTCCTTTTTTCAATCTAGATTTCTGATTTACGATATCTGCTACTTCTAGTGCTATTATTTTTTCCAAGCTTTTGTTAGATTCTTCTGTTTCTGATATTTTGGATAGATCGGGTTTGAATGTTAGCATGTTGCTTATTCTTCTATCTAGATTTTCATCTTTTTCGGGTAGTTCTGTGTATCCTGCCACATGGCCGTTCATGTTTGACATTGTTGCTAATTCTTCTTGTGTAACGTCTTCTTCTTCTTTTATTTTCTTCTGTAAAAGTTAAGGGTAATGCTGAGATAGACATATCAGTGTACAAGTTCATATGGTTCTATTATTTGTCATTATAAGATCGTTGCCTTTAGAAGGATTAAATTATTTCGTACTTACATGCAATTCTAATAAGAAGCCCCTTTCCAATTTTATACCATTCCTCTTCGCAAGATTCCTGAGAACTTTTTCAGCTTCTGCTATTCGGCCTCTGCCAACCAGCCATCTTGGTGATTCCGGTATGAGCCAGTAATAACTGCAAAATAAGTAGATTTATTAACTACCATAGTTTCGTGGAAAAATATTGTAATGACAGAGAGTTATGAAAGGCATAATGGCATGAGGTCCACAATACGAAAAAAATATTGCACAATACTTTAGGTATTAGGGATACATAAAACACTGTCATAAAATAAGGCCAAAGTAAGCTAAGACAACAGACTCGTGGCCAGTGGTCACAAGTAATTGTCCGATTTCTTTTAAATTAATGCAAAAAAATTAATTTAACAGAAAAAAAGAGCTGACGCCCTGTGAACTGAGGAGATAATGTCAATAAAAAGAATATCATAAGTAATTATACCTACTTATCACAGCCTTTTCTAAATAAACCATAAGATCAAGTACTACATTAAACACTTCTACTATTTTAGTTTTACCAGTAAAAATCGAAACTTACCCATACAGTAGTATGAAAGGGAATGTAGTGACCAAGGACAGATGGTACCAGTCCTGTACAGCATATGCCAGCATTGATAGCAGACACATGCCACCAGCGAATAGCATGCCGACAACAATACCTTGAAGGAAGAAAAACAAATTGAAAGCTTATTCCCGCGTTCATATTTGGACTATATTACTCCAGAGTCTGGAATTCTACCCGGTTAGTGGCAATAGCCTAGCTTCCAAGCCGGAAAAAGAAAACCTCGTGAGGAAACTCCCACGTGAGAAGCAATGCCAGTGGGTTCACTTAGTGGATTATGGCCCGCTCCTTCACACAAAGAGGAAGCCTTGGTCCCAGCTGTGGGAACATTAGAGGCTGATTATACAATGACATAGCTAGCACATATGGGAGATCTTTTTCACACACCTTCAGAGGAAACAAGGTGATATCATATACGCGTACATATGTATGGCGAACCTTACCCGTATGATTTCTCTGCCCAGGCGGCATCAGCTCCAATGCCAATATGAAAGGCAGCTGGTATAATGCTGGGAAGAACAGTCCACCGGCCACTCGGAGTCCTACGTAGGTCCAGAAAGATGTAGCAAAGCACGAGGCTATAGCCAGAGGAACCTCTAGGAACACCATCAGAAGAATTGTGGGGCGACGGCCGTATCTGCAGATAGGAATTCATTTTATTTTTGGGAAATATTTAACTTCATTGCTTTGAATCAATGTTCTAGAGTACGCAGTTACCAATTTGAAAAAAAAATATATAGATATCCTTTCGATAGTTTATGTCAATCCAATATATATTTGACGTTCCTATCGTGTTAACGTTGAAAGAATGTCATTTTAGCCTTCAGGTTTTCCTATATCCATTGTGTATTTAGGTGGCGTTTACCATTTTGAGACAAAAGTTTTCCTAATTTTGACACCATGGAAACCTAATCAAATCCTTGCCCAGTTTCAATGAAAAAAATCTCAAAATTAAAGTAGAAACTGAATAAATCTAATGTCTGTTTCCCCTAACTAAACAGTAAGCGATATTTGTTGGATTTGCAACGCTCAGCTAGGCACCGAAAGTTGAAATACTAACAGCGTGCTGTTATTAACGCACTAGTTTGGGTATCATCTCCTGTTGACGAGTTAAAATGGGTTTAACATCTTTACCTGTCAGACATCCATCCAAAGAATAGGTTGCCGAATATAGAGCCGACCCAGAAGAGAGTGTTGCACATTCTGGGTAGCCAATCCATGTCGCACACGAGATTGAACTGGAAACAGAAAAAAAAGACTGATGAATGACTGTTTCGCTAGAAAAAAAGCTTAGACATTGGGCATTGGATTCCTTGGTCTATTGGCCGGGACAAAGTGGTAAAGGGTTTGTCCTTTAGATACTATTGGTAGTAATCAGGAGTTTAATTTGTGAATGCGAATGTTTTTATTGATGCGGTTAACATAACTGCAGACTTTTATATGGCTTTTGGGAGTCTCCCTCTCGTCTTCACCTTTCGGGAAATATTTAGCAGAGACTACACCGAAGCGGAATCGGCTTTTTGCGGCGTAGACTGTGGTCACTCTCTTAGTTCACATAGTTTTCACCCTACACACAATTCATACTTACATCTGTGACCAGGGTATCCTGGTACTGTTCTGTACTGAACCTCCAGCCGTGGGCACATGGTGACGTGGTGTTCCTCCTCACTGAGAGCACAGCGTTCGTTATGTTTGATATCTGGGAATTGAGAATAAACAGAAAAAAATGCTATTGTCAAAATGGCCTCCGATTTATTTAGTTTTATACCCATGCAAAGAGTGGCTGGCATTTCAGAGATTATGGTGTATGCAAAGCCAACCATCTTCTTTGTATGCTCCAAGACTAAGGTTTTGGAGACTCGCACGTATCAGGGAAGCAGCGCATATTAGGGAGGAAGCTCATACTCAACAGTGAGTTGCAAGGTTTATGATGATTGCAAAGGGCAATATAAATAAAGTTCTGCATTACTCACCAAATCATTCTGTAATTCATCGCTAACTGTTACCAGCTCATAAATTTTCACCGTATGAAACGCGTTTCCTTCTTTGATTGTCACTTTTCTGAAAACAAAGATGCAAAAATTATTAATGGATTGACCGCTTTGTAAGCATAAAATATGATTCAAGTCTATTTAAGGCAATCACCTAATAAAGTTAGCCTTGCATTACCAAGGTGGCATACGGATTGAAGAGGGACACCTATATCTATGATGATCTGGTGTGGGAAAGAGAAACAGCTATATACGAGTAATGATGCTTCACCTCTTTCCCACCCTGTATAATCATCACAGCTATATTTTAGTAGATGGTCTGTGTCATGTACCAGGTCGGCATAATAATTGAAGAGGGATCCCATATAATTAATATCAGGCATGTGACAGAGATGGAGCTATGCAGGAGTATTGCTACACTTCTTACCCGTAATATTTAAGAAGCATCAATCACAGCTGCATTTTAATCACTGATCTGTCTATGATACCAGGTTGACATAAGGATTGAAGAGGTCTAAACTGTTTCCAATGTCCGTAATGGCCATTTCATCGTGGGTTTATTTCTGCATTAAAAGCAAATCAACTAAATGTAAAATACTAATGGCTTTTCACTCCAATTCGCTAGTTACTCTACGTGTATATGTAATTACTTAATTTTACAGCACTCGTGGGAGGCCATCAAGCCGTCCATTATTCAAAGTGACGACAAACAAACATTTAATTACGATGCCATGATAATAATAATTGTAAGTGGTTGGTACTAAAAGCTTTTAATTTGAGTAATTGCCAAATATTCCTTAACATCACCATCAGTTAGTGTTTGTAGTAGTTTATTTTAGCGTCAAGAATATTGTTTTAGGTGAAAGCGCCAAAGCGGCCCGCGTTTATTTTTTTGTTAAAAAAAAACTATAAAACATCACGCTGCAGCCAATCAAAAATGTTACGCAGACGATGTTGCGCCGGTCATCTAGTGCTTAATACACACGTCTTTTTTGTACAAAAATTCAATGAACATAAATAACCTTAAATTACAAGATGTCTGCCACTTCAATTAAAGACCACGTGGTTGATGTTTTTTGTCAACATTTTGATGGATGACTTGTTAAACGGCTCGTTAAAGCGATAAAATTATAGTTATTAATATAAATGATTGTTTATACTTTTCAATAATACGTTTTAATTTAGTAGTGACAAGTTATAAAGTGTTGATGTTATGACTGTGTTTAATTGTCTTTTTAGTGTCTGTTTATTTTATAAATAAGTACCTACGAATAAGTTAAGACATTGATTGATATCCTATATTGTCTAGTGTGGCAAAAAAAAGCATAAATATTTTCGATCTCATAGCGCCGGCCGTCTCAGACTTGGCCCCAAGTGGATTTGGCATGTTTTTTAAGAACTTGTTTTGCATATTACTATTGCCGTTTTTATGTTCCCCTCTACTACGCCAATAAGTATGGTTGTGACAGACGTGGGTTCCTGCGAGAAGAGCTTGCTCTGGGAGGGAATGACTTAAGAAAGGAATACAATCTAGATTTGAAGAAATACCTGAATAAAGCGTTGTATACTTATTTAGTTCTTACGAGCAATACAAGCCCGTGAGTTTACTCAGGCAACTTCTCAAAAACTAAAGAACAAAGCAAATAACGATGATAAATTAACTTAAAAATTTATGACTTTTTATTCAAAATTTAATACGGAGGAGCTCGTGGCTATATAATAACAGCCGCTCGGATCGATGTATATATAGGTTAGGGTTAGGCTGCGCTTGTTTGGGTGGATCCGTGGATGGATGACCACCCATTACAAAGGTACGGAGATTTCTACATGCCTCGGAAAACACGGTAAGCCATTGGTCCCGGCTGTCATTTGTAGATCTTTGACAGTCGTTACAGGTAGTTTCGTATTACCCAGTACTGAACTGTGGAAGTCAGATAGGCAGTCTCTCCATGTAAAATACTGGTATTCAGCGGCTTCCGGTAAGACTAGAAGCCGACCCTGAAAAAAGCTGGCAGATGATGATGATTCAAAATTTCATCCCATACATAAACATAACGAAGTTACTGCACATCATGTCAGTCCGTTTTATTAAGTATGAGTACCTTTTTGCGGTACCCAAAATTCGGTTTACCATACGATATGAGGTATATATACGTAATCCTGTTCGAAGGTGCACGAGTATCAAGTACGCGTACGCGTAAGTCGACATTGGAGTTTCTACTTTCAAGTAGGCTTACAACCTAAATATAATTTACATACGATTTAAATTTACATGTTCGCACGATTTTGGTTTAAGTTAATCAATTCGTTGCTTTTGTATTAATAATTTTGACAAATGAAGGTTAAATCGTGGCCAGGAGATTATGGGAACCACTGATCAAGTACAAGGCTGCTACCTTTCAATTTCAATGTTTCTGTGGCTATACTAGCTATGGCATTCGGTAGTCTGGTAGTTTAATCGCATAGAAAAAGACATACGCCTTTATTACGGACACCTGGAATTATGGACAAAAGAGTAGTTGAATCATCATCTAAATAAATGGACGAGTTTCATTTTGGCTCCTAACCATTTTACCAAAATACGTAAAACTACCAGGCTAACATAAATGAATGTTACCTTTCTTCAACGTAATCTCTCAACGCCTCGCGTAACTCCTTGGGGTCAATATCGTACGCTTGACATGACTCATACGTTCCATGCTCTCCTGGTACTGTCAACGAACGCAGCAGGTCATCTGGAAGGCCTAGGTTGTCTAGTTCTGGAGGCGGGGCGCACCAATGTTCTGGAGTTGCGTTTGTGAAGACCTGGAAAACAAAAGAAATTACTTATAGTTAAGTTTTTTCCTCATTATAGAACTCTCAACTATTGGCTTATTGCCATAGCCATTGATGAAGATCAATTTTAACTCAATCAATCAATCGAAATCTTGCGTTAAACGAGTTTCAATTGCTTCGCGTCCATTTTTAAACCAACGTTTTATATCATTTCAATTGCCTATCGGTTGATGGTATCGGTTTTTACTTTTGCTAAAAGGGTAGACCAGAAATAAAAAATGCTGGTCGAACTTGCGAATCTAGTTAGTATGACTGTTTCCATCTTCTTAGTTTTTTTTTTAAGTCACGTGTCACTGTTTCCTACACGCTAATCACTGAAATCACCCATCAGATGTCAAATTTTCTTTCTATAACCTGTGGTTAGTGCTTAACCTGGTGTCAGAGTTGTTATGCCGCCCATGGGCCACCGGCTTTACATGCCATTGAGAAATATCTCTCAGGCATGTTGGTTTCCTCACCATATTTTCCTTCACCGAAGCAAGTGATAATTATACAATACGCACATGAATCCGAATAATCAGAGATGTGTGTCTTCGGTTCAAACTTGAGACCTGTGACTTGGCAGTCCGACGGTCAAACCACCAGACTATCACTGCTTGATAGAGAGATGTCAATGTAATTTTGCGAAGCAGAAACGGGTAGCTATACTATTATAAAAGTCTGTCTCTTAGTCCGTTACTTCTCCACGCCTTGACGGCTGAACGTATTTAGATGACATGTATGGATAAACCATGGGGCCACCTAGGCCATCATCAAATCATACTTTTCATTCTGGTGATACGATCCCGTGGGATAATTACCGACCTCATAATCTTTATTGGAACAAAAACATATTTTACAATAGCTACATTAGTTACAAAAACTGTGTCGCAGCTAATAACGCCCACCTCCAAGAGGGACACGACAGCGTTCCAGATTCCAAACATGAAATAACAGTAGGGGTTCAAAAAGAAACAATTACAATATAAAAAAAAAACAAAGTGGAAAAAAAAATCGTAAAAAAAAATAAAATAGTAAAGATTAAAATAGGTAAGTAACCAAGATTTTGTAAAAACATATTGATTTAAAAGAGTGTCCATGGAGTTTCTTGCCCATTCTTCTCCATAGGATATACGCTTTCAAATGGGCAACTACAGTACTTTCACAAGTTATTATGCCCCGACAGGGACTGTAGCTTAGTTTATTTTTTGTGTTTTGACATTCAAAAGTGCCTATAATGGTCTAATTGAAATAAATGCTTTGAGTTTGAGTTTTTGAGTTTCAAGTGCTCAAATGTTGTGCATATGGGCACTCCCATACACACAGACACACAGACATGCACTACACTCACATACAACACTTTGTATGTGAGTGTAGTGCATGTCTGTGGGGTGTAAGTGTACACGCAGGCGAAACGTTGGATAGATACACATATGCGGGGTGGAAGGGACATCGACGCGAAAACGGGTACCACGTACCTATTCAGTTTTTCATCGGTTCATCATCATCTTCCTACCCTTATCCCTTTCTACTTGGGGTCGGCGCAACACGTTTTCTTCTTCCATTCTCCCCTGTCAGACAGTTCTTCAGCGATTATTAAAAAAAAAAAAACGGTTTCCTACAAAAATGCAATACATACACGGTCAAAATGTACGGAATAGCTGATTAAAAAAAAAAAAAAAAACAATGAAAAATATCTATGAGGGGGAGTTCAGAATTATGTACGTCGGTGCTCGTCCACCTTGTATACCTACATGAAGTGATTACTATGCAAATACTTTAAAGTGTGTCACATTTTCATACAGATTTACGTCGAAGCGCCACTCATCCATCGCTGATACAAATACTCGAAAGCATTACGTAAAATAATTTGTATGACAATAGCTGAAATCATGATCGTGTAAACAATATTATAGTGAGAATAGTTTTACTCAGTAAATTATAAAGGAATCGTGAGTTTGTGTGATGAGGTAATCGTAGTGCTGTGTTGAGATGAAATTCTTGAGTTTACAGTTAAATACATGACGAGTGAGGTTTTAGAAATGAAATGGTGATATGATGTTGATGAAATTTTATTTTATCATTGCTACACGAAAAGGAGCATTTGATTCATCGATAACAGTAAATAAAACTCTTTTTTAGTCACTGAGTTATTAAAAACATTTTGAATTAGGAACACGCATAGGATATAAGTACAAAAAATTTAAATACTATAATATACTAATATTTTTTTCTCGCAGTCTATAGTAGAAATAGATTACACAACTCTTAACCCAAAAATTATCTCGGTCCTTATGTCCCTCGCTCCGCTTAGGATTCTACTCTAGAATTTCTTTCCACGCTCGGTAACAACTTCGAATTAAATTCCCTTATTCTTAACTTGTTGTTTATTCTACTATTATATGATGGAGCCCGTCGGGAATGGCGGGCTGATAATAGTCGGGGTCGCCCGCAAAGGTACTTGTATCTCGCGGGCCCCCGGCACATGGTAGTAGTAGGAACAGTGGGTTTTGAGTCGGTTAGAGTCCGACATAACCCTCCGTTCGCCCCAGACGTGAGAGACCTGCATATATACTTATTTTTATGAGGCAGTTGTTGACGAAATAAAACTGGATCCTTGTCTAAAGTATACGTCAGGATCGTAGCATGGGGCGTTCTGTTTTTTCTGCTTACTGTGGGCAAAAAGTGTGAGTTTATGTATGTAACACTTAATATTTTGCTTGCGATTTTACTGCTTTGTTTCGCAAAGTAACGCCTGAATCAACATTCTTGAAATGGGTGAATCCATTAATAAGTATTCACAGAATATAAGAGCTGAGTCCTCGACAGCCGCTACTAGGGGCCTTATTGTCTTTGTAAACAATTTCGACGACGACTACGACACAAATGGTAGATATAAACTTACAGCTTTGAATGGCGGTCCGTGACAGAAGTTTTGGGGTGAATACACTGTTTTGGCGTCATGAATTTGATTAGAACCTAACTTATGCCCGCGGCTTCGCCCGCGAGCAGTTTGGCAATACTCCCACAGTGGCATGGCGGGCCTATGGGCCAACAATACGGCAAACCCATAAGGCAAGCAGAATGTTCAGAAACCCTAACATCATGAAGAGTGTGGGTTATAAGGGCAAGCCAAGCTGTCAGGCTTTTATGAAAGTACCGCCACTAGTCCCACGGAATCGTAATACCAGAATAAAATGTTAAAAACTATCTATGTGCCAAATTTCATCCGATAAGTAGTTTTTGCTTCAAAGAGTAGCAAACATCCATCCAGCCATGCACACAAACATTCGCATTTAAGTTTAATAGTACTAGGATAACAAAAGATAAAATAAAACAAATGCATTCTAGACGCTGACAGGCGCGACGAATCCGTGTTTTGTGGTCACCCTGCATTGTCGATAGTACCTAATTAATGACACCAAATAAACATTCAAAATGACATCATGCTCTAAGAATTCGATTCGCTAAAATTACATAACGAAAGATTATCTCTTATAAATCTACAGCCATTAAAATATTATAACGTCCTAAATTAGCAAAATTAAAAACAAATAAGTTAAGTTCATATACCTACTCGTATTTCAGTTATACGACTACATACGACTCTTAAATACATAGCTAGCCTATATTTTAGGTATAATTATTGTTTATGGGCAATACCAAAACGCAAGAAAATCTAACATATTTTTTAAATGTTTATTAAGCGTATCAAATTTTTCTTTGATTCAGTTTTTTGATAGCACAATCAACAGTGTCTGCTATTAATTCAGTGATTTGTCATAATGATTGCTGATAAAGGCTACTTATTGAATAAGATTATGTGCCTATCTTATTATTTTCACAAGAAGCTGTAATACGGCCTGTGAAATGAAATGGTGATGAAATTATGTGTATTAATTTTGTGTACTCCGAAGATTGGTAAGTTCTAACAATCTGAATTGGGCCGGCGCGGTGGCTTATGGTTCACTCCCTCTCACAAAGACGATACTTATGTCAGTGGGGACATTATTCCTGATTATAATAGGGACTAGCTGTTGCCAACGACCATCGTCCGCATAAAATTATTATAAAAATATGACTTACCGATTTGAATCTAATTTTGTTAACATATACTTACCTTTGTTTTCTTACTTTATGTTATTTTTCCTGTGCATGCGGTGTTAGCCTTTAAGTAATTGTTACACTTGCAATTGTATATCTATCAATCGCAATGCAATGTTACGTGTAAACAATTGTTGGCTAACCTTAAGTAAATAAATAAATAAATAGGGATTTAAAAAAAAAAAACTCAAACTTTGACTTGAGGCGGACGGACGTGAGGACGGTTCTGCAACCTGCATCCAGGCCTGGTTTTTTTTCGCGGAATTAATTCTAAATATTTTGCGGAACATTAATTTGGTGTCATGGATTACCCTGATTCTATAACTTACCTTTATTTCTGATGGCAATGGATTTTTACTTTAATCTGTTAATTACTTCATTAATTATATCTTACAATTTGTGATAATTTAAATCTCGGTGAAGCGGGCAAGGAGTCCATAGCACAGGATATCCTCGTTTGGATTCCTGACTCCCACAAACCTTTGTACCTCCAATATTTGTATCACCTGTATATTGTAATTGTACTTTGTGGGAGAAAAATAAATCTTTATTATTATTTATTAATCTCTGTTATTATCTAGGCGCAAGGTCCTTTTTTTTCCGGATGGGAAATCATCAAATGACTTCCCCGCTCTGGGCTGAGCGGGAGGTCAGAGTGTCAGACTTTTACTGACTAAAACCCACCCATGTTCCTTCATCGCCCTTTGTGTTCCGGGGCCGCGGTATCTCTTTCGAACAACCCGCAGCACCCGGCAGGCATCGGCCCTTGCGGGCCCCTTCCCTATGCTGACATCTCTTTGAGGCGCGCGTGGAACACGAACGCGCCGTCGACACGGCCTGTCGTCCTAAGACGGAGGGACGGCGAGCTAGCCCTTAGCTCACCGTCCAAAGGCCCGCGTCTACGGTGGCCGGGGGCCACCACGTGGCCCCCGACGCCCGGTGCGTCTCGCGCGGCGGCTGGGACGTGAGGAGGAATGCTCTCTCTCACGTTCCGCCTCCTCCTTTGCTAGCATGACTGCTTCGCAAAAGGAGGTGACGGCTTCCCATTCCGTCTCGCTCCGGACCATGGCTCGAACCAGGGCCGGACGCGAGAGGTCGCCGCCGCCGATCGCCGCTATGAGGACACGGCGTTGCTCCGCCCAAGCGGGGCAGACCTCCAGGCGCAAGGTCCTCAAAATACTTTTGAAACTGTTACAGGTACAACTCAAAAACTCTTTCCTTGACCTCTGAGCCTACATAGCAAAATAATTAAAAAACAGTTCGTTATCGTACCTTATGTCCGACACAGTACACTTACGATAACGATTTAAGCGCTGTTTACCAAATGTGTCAGTGTTACCGTCTAGGAGGCACCTCATATCAGCTCTTATCGCAACACTTGTCGTAGTAAGTACTTGTGTTTACTATAATTTGTCTCGCTTCGATGGTTTTACGGTATTAATAAGTCATTGGCGTTTATGGTTGTAAATAATGTATTTTCAATATTATGTCTTTATGTTTTCTTTTACTGAATGTGGACGAGGCATAAAGAGTAGGTGTGTAAGGATCGTAGTACTTGCTACCTACCCATGTAGGTAAAAGGCGTGAGTTTATGTATGTATGGTCAAGTGGTAGTGGTGACTGCTGGCCATGAGGTCCTGGGTTCTATTCCCAGGTCGGGCAAAGTGTCATTGGGTTTTTTCATCAGGAATTTCCGAGTAGCAGCCACGGAGTCTGAATTTGTGCTCGGCTGATGGCAATAGGCTCTGTGTCAGTGTTAATACTTCACAACAATGATGACGCTGACTGCTGTTGAACGTGGTTTAGTTGTGCTGATCGCGTTCCGTTTCAAAAGCAAAATTCGGCCTTACAAGGTTTTTTCAGATTTATTAAGCAACTTGCCATCGAATGCCGTCAGCGTTCGTTCCTTTAATAAAAAAAAAACCATAAATGGAATTGGATATTGACCCCAATAACACATCGTTGGATTCCAGTTTGTAAGACCAGGTTGACGGCCTCGGGCGTTGCGACTTGCGACTAGCGACCAACACGCCCGCATTTATTTCGCTCGCGTGAGTATCGTTTCGTCATAACTCGTGTCGCAGTGACTTGTCGCATGCTTTTATTGCAACGATGCAGTAGCGATAGAACCGCGGAAACGCCGCCATGCTGTCGCTGGCTATGTAAGTTCACCAACGTAACCACGATATATCGCAGTTCTGGCAAATGCTAAGTACTACCACGCGACAACATCATCTGCCTAGCCTTTTTCCAACTATGTTAGGGTCGGTTTTCAGTCTAACCGGTTGCAGCTGAATACTAGGATTTTACATGGAGGTCCTTATTTGTCTCCACAACCCAGTTAGTACTGGGTAATACGATATCCCTTGGTAAAACTAGTTGTAAGACTTTTGGGGTCACTGACTACCCGGTATGTAATGAGTGGTCACCCATCCACGAACTAACTTATACAATCACTGCTTAACCTTAAAGATCGACCCGTGTGGCTGTTATTATTTAACCATGAGCTCCTCCTACGAGAGATTCTACCCCTTAAAAAAATACTGGTTGTCAGACTTTCGGGCCACTTACCTGTAAAGACTGTCAAAGATCTACAAATGACGACCGGGACCAACGGCTTAACGTGTTTTCCGAGGCATGGAGGAAATTCGGTATGTAATTGGTGGTCACCCATCCACGGACCAAGCTAGGCAAGCGCGGCTTAACCTAAAGATCGACCCGAGCAGCTGTTATTATTAAGCCACGAGCTCCTCTACTAACGCGCAACAGCATCGCTACAAGTCGCCGTGAGCTAAGGCCCTTAAACAACAGTCTCAATATCAGAATAAGGTCGGAGGTACAAATACAAAGAGTTTGTACATTTGACCTTATGATTCTGAGCATAAGGTAGAACGTTCAAATACATACAGTTTATACATCAGACCTTATGGTTCTGATGTCCAGCTTACTTTCATTTGTTTATTCCGCTGACGCAAGACGCGTGTAACTCGTGGCCAAGCCGCTAAAGGTTAAGCCGATCTTGATTGAAATGATGATCTATGAATGGGTTCCCCTGTTTTTGTTCTACGAGTAGTCAATGCGACGTGACCAATTTGTAATGGCTGTTATGGACACTCCTTGGTCCTACGTGGCGTTATTGTAACGAGTTGTTTTATTAGACGTTCCCATAGAGAGGGTCACAAGTAATTAGCTATGAAGTTTCACAGGCGAGATGTGTATCGATATGACAAAAACAAAAAAAAAAAACGTGGCATATAATTTTTAGTTACCAGGCTTGTTAGTTTAAGTTTGATGACATTAATAATAGTTCGGATTTTTTAAATTATTTACTCAACACATTTTTGTCTCAACAAAATCTGTCTCAACAAAGTCAGTATCTTGTTAGCATTACACTGAGTATATTGGTATTGGTACTGGGTAGTAGTTAAGTGTTATTGGGTTTTTCCATCAAGAATTTCTCAGTAGCTGTCACGGAGTTTGGACTTGGCAATAGACTCGCCCCCTATTACAAGGGACTTAAACATGACTAGAGAAATGTGGGTGTACTATATTGAAGTACACTTCTGCCTAACCATTCGAAGATTACAGGCGTGATGTTATGTTATACTGGGTGCACTGGTACTCTTATCTTTATTTTATTGTGAGTTTCCTATATCTTCAGAATTATTATACAGTAGGCACTAGCCTATACTGTATAATAATTTTGAAGACTACAAGGACTACTTGAGTCGAGATATTTATTATCTGCTTCTAATGTATTGTTTTAAACCAGTGTTACTTAAAATTTATTTTTTGCTTAATTCGGCACGGAGTCTAGATTTGTACTCGGTTGTTGGCAATATGCTCGCCCTCTATTACATGGGACTTGAATATAACTGGTAAAATGTGGGTGTACTACAGGTACCTACACATCCTTCAGGGATGGCAGGCGCTATATTATTTGGTTTGTTTACTGTCAAATAAGTAACCTTACTATTTTCATCTAGAGAGGGTGTGAAAGGTGTTCGTTTGGAGGTCATATTTTGCAACTACGGCATTTTGGATGCGTATTTTAATATGAATGCATTTTCAGATTTATTAAGTTGTTAATGTCATCTTCATTAAATTTTATTTCAAAATCAAGTAAGCTAATCGATTTGTTAACCAAAATATAAAACAACCAATCAGTTATTGGTTAGCCTTAGAAAGATCATTCATCCATCAAACACAATCTATAGTTCTATACTAACATTATAAAGAGGTAAAATTTATTTGTAAGTTTGTATGTTGGGGGTAATGTCTGTAACTACTGATCCAATTCAAAAAATTTGTTTACTGGCGAAAGTCACATTATTCGTGGGTCATCATCTGCCTAGCCTTTTCCCAACTATGTTGGGGTCGGTTTCCAGTCCAACCGAATGCAGCTGAATACCAGTATTTTACATGGAGCGACTGCCTATCTGACCTCCACAACCCAGTTAGTACTAGGTAATACGATACCCTTTGATAAAACTGGTTGTTAGACTTTCGGGTCACTGACTACCTATAACGGCTGGCAAAGATTTTCAATTGACAGCCGGGACCAACGGCTTAACGTGCTGTTCGAGGCACGGAGAAAACTCTGTATGTATGGGTGGTCACCCATCCACGGACCAACAAAAGCAAGTGTGGCTTAACCTGACGATCGACCCGAGCGACTGTATACATTTATACCACGCTTATTAGCCAAGCTATCACAATTTTAGCACTATTTCGCTGCACGTTTGAAAGTACATATATCCATGTATGTATTATTTATATTTCAAGGCGCCATCGCACAGTTCATCTGATCTATAGGTAGAAACACAACAAGTAATCCTTTCTCCAAATCACTTTCACAAACTTTCGCAACGTGACAAGCAACTAATACGGTTTACATCTGTGACTAGTACCAATAAACAAAATGTAAATGACCAGGCATTCATGAGGCTTTAGAAGTGCATTCTGCACGGGTGACTGTAGAAATTTAACAAATTTTGGCCCCCCTTGGTCAGTCCCGTTATATTGAATTCGATGGAGTGATGTTCACCTTTATCTTTTACCTATCTTGATTGTAAATGAAGGAACCTTAATCAAACAATTGATTGCCAGATTTTCAAAATTACTCTATTATTCTTCTACATTAGAGTCACTATTCAAGATAAAAACCGAAATGTAGCATTTATTTCAAATATACCAGTTACAGAATCTTTTGAGTGATTTTTTTTTTTTCAAAAAAGTAACCGACCTCCACAAAAACACGAAAAAAAATGGAAAATAACTTTAGTTTCGGAAGTCGGTGACTATCTGTCACCGACGGTTTCTGTTTTACCCTTTTTAGTTATAGTATCTCACACAAATCCTTGTCAAGTATCAATTTCGCATTTTTTTTTACATAAATGACATATTTTTTCCATCTGTTTTGATTTAAGAACCAAACTACTGAACCGATTTTGATTAAATTTCTATGGGATCAATCGGAAAGTATATTCTTTCACATAAAAGAAGAATTTTTCAAATCGGTTCATAAATGACGAAGACATGAGGTAACAAACATAAAAAAAATACAACCGAATTGAGAACCTATTCCTTTTTTTGAAGTCGGTTAAAAGGGTGAAGCTACAGTTCCAGTCACAAAGCATAATAATTGTGAAAGTATTGTAGTTGTCAATTCCAAAGCGTAGATCTATATGGAGAAGAACGGGCAAGAACACATTTGAACTTATTGCCATTGATACATTAAGAAGAAGAATGCACTTTGGCCGTATTTTTGTACGAATTTAATAGACGATGCAAAAATGCGTATGATGAGAAATGGATAGTTCTCTTGTTTGTGAATACCTCACAAAACGTAAGAATATCATAATTATTTAGTTGAAACTCGGAGCACCAATCAAGTTTGCAGAGAGGAAAATATGTGCCCGTGGCTAAATATAGCTCAAAGCCCATCATTTTTCATTACTCTCAAATTAGTACCATACAAATCTGTCAATATAACAACTGCTTATAAGGAAATATCGTTTAGTAGAATATTGTGAATGGGAAAAGTCTATACAGATGTTATTTTAACTTATGGGCACTACAATTTATTGTGTCAATAAATGGTTTGAAAGCCAAGATCCTATCTGTTTCTTGGACCATCGGAGAGTTTGAAAGAGTTTGACTCTTTTCGCTTTTTTTTTGCTGGGGAAGACCTTCCTACTATTTTTACTCATTTACAAAATTATATTTTATACAGTCAAGAGCACCAATATGTAAACACTTAGCACCTTTTAAAACTGATTATTTTCTACTTTTCTGATTAAAATTACATGTTGTTACGAACATAATATTGTAACTTATATTTGTATGAAATAGATCCTATTTTCTCGTGAAATTTTATTTTTAATTTAGGAAAGTGTATACATATTGGTGCTCGTGACTGTACATAAACATTTACTTTTGTAAATTATTAGAAGAAACCTTTTTATACGAAAAAAGGCAATCGCTTTCAAATTCTCCGATGGTTCAAAAATCTTGCCTTTCAAAGCATTTAATATGTTCTAAAACGAGATGTGGTCGGTGTTTCCTATTCGATTACTCTGAGATAAAACGTAAGGAACTCAGGGGTCTTTAAAGAGACTGATCTTTATAAAGTACAGAGCTATTATTATTATCAGACTATCGTTAAAAACTAAGTGAAAGAAGAAAGAGACCCACATTGTCCTTACTAACTTGAAACATGCTATGGCGATCATTGGACACGCGTGCATTTTTCGGGGCCCTGACCACAGTCAGCTTGGATCATGCTGCCCATGCGTGCTGTTTTTTTATGGATGTGCTTACAAATGTAAAAAACAAAACGAATGTCAGTGATAAGAAGAATAATAATTATAAACTCGACATGAAAATAACAAGTTACTTAAGATAATGTCACTGAACTTTCTTCAAACATTTGTTTTGTGCTTCCACACTTGAAAAATAAAACTAAAACAAATATTATACGATCGTTGCTTGTTTTACTTCAACATGTTTTTACTGCTTTCCGAATGTCCCAGTAGTTTGTGTACCTCAGGGCCTTGACAAATGTTTCGTATTCCGACGACCTTAAAGCTCATAGTACCCCAACACAGCATTTTATTCAAATAGAACAGTTACAAACACTATTGAACTGTCAAACTCAAAATCGTAAAGCTTCTGTTCAGCCACAAAGCATAAACAATAATTTTAAATAATTCTGAAAATACTCTAGTTGCCTATTCCTAAGCGTAGATTAATAAATAAATAGAATGGAGAAGAATGGGCAATAAACTCCATGGACACCCTTACGAGTATAAGTACAGTGCCCGATCAGCATCACCTCACTTCATTTTTAATGGCTGATCTTGACCCCGTGCTTATAACGATTGATTGTATGCAACGCACACTGCATTGCAGTATGGAGATCAATACAAATAAACCTTTTTTAGCTCGGACATTTGCTTCGTCTTTAGTGACAACCGTTCGTAATCATTATAGACTGTTGTGACAGGACTCCCACGTCCCTTCTCCCACGATTTTTCCGGTGGCATATTGGCCGAGGTCGAAGATGGTACAGAAATTTCCCTTGTAACAGCCATTTGGTGGGAGCTTCGACCCCTGGGCCCGGCGGCGGCCCACAAGAGCTAGCATCCCGACCAGCGCGAATGACTGTGCCTGACTTTTCCATAAATTGTTTTCGCTGATAAATTGTTACTCTATTTAGGCCCTTCAGCACAAATATGCGGGTATACAACCTTGTTCTGAATACTTTTGCAGTGTAAACAGATTAGCCAGGCAGCGAGGTGATAGCGGGGCTGATGGACCAGGGTTTGCCTATTGACTACTGCAAATAATACAGACTAAACTGAATGTTGGTGATAACGCTTAAACTAACCATATATTATTTTTTTTTGACTTGACCACCTATCTCTACATTAAGGTTGGTCCTCATGGAGTATTTTATTTATAAAGCTTTTTTTAATTCCACACAATCAAGTAACACTTAAAATTATAAAATAACCGTTATTATAAAATCAAAAAATAAATTACATTAAATTAAAAACATTCATTATTATTTAGATTTAAAAATTACTTAGGATTATTGAATTTCATATTATATTTATAAATTGAAATATATGTAATTATGTATTTGTCGATATTATCATTAAAAAGTATAAAATAACATTAGTGTGTGGACCCCCTTCGGGTAAAAGCCTCCTCCATAGAATTCCACTTTTCTCTATCCGAAGCTGCGGCTAGCCAGTCTCGTCCAGCATTCGGAATAATCTCGTCCTGCCAACGGGCACACGGCCCGCCTCTATTTCTGGTACCCTTATAGAGTATAATACTACAAAATTGTAACCAGGATCAATATGTGGACAAATATTCGTCCTGGTTACAATTTTGTGACTGGCTAACAAGCTGTTCAAGCTCTGTCTCTCTCGGAATTGAGAAGTATCCGAGAGACTGACATTCGCATCCTATTACTCCTCCAACTAGGGAGACAAATACGAGTAACAACAGAACACACACACACACAGAACAGAACACAGAGAACAGATTATTACTAGGCGAGCGTGCACTACCGCATTATCGCTTAACATCAGGTGTGAAAATGGTTAACCACGAGAGCTCCTATCATCACCTACCTAGCCTTTTTTCCAAGGGTCGGCTTCCAGTCGTACCGAATGTAGCTGAATACCAGTATTTTATATACGACTGCCTATCTCCTCCACAACCCAGTTAGAACTGGGTAATACAATACCCCTTGGTAAAAATAGTTGTAAGACTTTTATGGTCACTGACTGCTCGTATGTAATGAGTGGTCACCCATCCACGGACTAACCTATACAATCACTGCTTAACCTTAAAGATCAACCCGTGTGGCTGTTATTATTTAACCATGAGCTCCTACTGCGAGAGACTCTATCCCCTAAAAAAAAAATATAAGCCTTACCTGAGAAAATACCAGGAACGAAGTAGGAATAGCTGCCAGTCCGCACAACAAATAGAACAACACTACATGCCAGTGGCCAGTCTTAGTGGCCAGGATGGCGGCCTCGTCCAACTCTCTGGTCCACGTCATTGTCACCTCACTATCTTTAACACTTTTTCGAAATTCAAACTGTTCCCGAGTTCGCTCACACTCGAAGGTGACATTTTTTTAAAGCTAGTATTATTTTATTCGGTTTTAAGGGACCTGTTATTTTATTATTGAATTGTTTTTGGTTATTATTTATTGGACCAGTTATTTTTTTAAATTTAAATTATTATGATTTATATTAGAACATCATTGAGTATTTTTTAAATAATTTCTTGCTAATTATTTATGATTTATTGCAAAAATATACAAATTATCCTCAAACTTTAATTATTAACACCAGCTAGGTGTATTACTATATTGTATTTATGTTAATTGAATAATATTTTCTTTATTTTCAATATTAACATATTCTCTAAAACATATTTCTTCAAAATAAAATCACTTTAAAAGTTAATTTCTTTTAACAAATTATTACGATAACTGCTATAATATTTTTCGTTACTTCAGTAACACGCGTCCATGTTTCGAACTCTTGAAATCATACTAAATGTTCTCAGTAGAATCGCACTGACCAGGGGTGGCAATCCTACCAAGTGTGATAGCCCAGTGCTTGGTAAAGACAATAATAGACAATTGTACGCTGTTTTTATTTAGCAGGATTATATTGATAGAATAGACTGAAGGAGTACCATGTATTTTGTTTTTTCTCATTTAAAACTCGCTTTGCTTTAACGATAAAAACAATGTAAGTTGATCAAAGAGAAAGTAAACATAATTGTTCAATTCTGTAATATCATTTCATTAAATGATTAATTCAGTACTAAATATTTTTCAGATTTTCAACTTGGCGTTAATATTATACTCAGTTATTATATTATATTCATATAGTCGTACCTAAAAATATAGTTTAAAAAGTCCTTAATGGATCTGCCTGTGTCTAGAGCACCACATATATTATTAAACAATAGATTTTAATAAAGACTTTCTGCATTTTCGGCATTTTTAATAAAAAATAAATATTAAAAAAAAAAACATTTTTGAAAACGAAAACCAGTAGAGTTTTCATAGTAAATTCTGTCGTATCAGAAGCAATTCTGTAAGGGCGTGGTGCTAATGGCAGCGGGTGAAATTGACAACAACTATAAAAGTTGTGTTTAATCGTAAACTATACATATATTGGCTCACTTGCTGTCTAAATATTTTACCACAGCATAAACTTCAGGATCCGTTAATGAGACACATGTTCAAGTACAAAAAAAAAAATAGAACATTGTCTTGTTCAAGTGTTTTTAAAACTAGATAAGTATTTACAACAGGTATAGTACAGATTACAAATATAATTTAATCATATCATGCCAAAGACGAATTAACGTATTTTCCTATCTTGACGATTGGATTCTTTAATACTATTTTATCGATTTACCTTAAGGATGAAAATAAATCAAAATTAATCTATTTGCAACCCGAGGGGAAACCCTAGTTGTTATCAGTGTAGATTATTCACCGCAGACGCGCGACTTCGCGGTTTTGTGACGACAAGCGCGCATGCGTCATTTAGCTCCAAGATGATTATGAAATATTTATGTAAAATTGACTCGTAAGGATGATGTAACATGTTATTTGAATAAATTGTAAGTATAGTTAGTATTTATAGTTCATAAGCGAGATGAAAATATTCTCATTATTTGTATAAGGTTGGGTACCTATATCATTTAAATCGCCAATATTGATCGCCAAGAAAATTGACGTTGGAAATTGACTTCTCTTATAATATCCTTATCACACATGATATAGTTCCTGTAATACGCGAGCGAACCTACAGAAATAAACAAGTTTTTTAATTTAAAAAAAGTCCTCTCGCTCGCTCGCTTGCAATGCGACCTCACCCCTATCAGTGGCGCTTTCAAATCAAGATTTAGACCTGTTTTGAAGTAGATAACGTACTAATGTACACACATCAAAAGTATCTAGGGATCAACATATATTTTTGCAATAACTTTTCTCCTGATTGATATTAATTAAAATTTTCTTTAAGGATTCATCAAATAAAGTGTTTTCGTTTGTCACAGTAACGATAAACCAAGTCACCTTTGCATTAATAAAGAAATTTGCCATTTTCCTAATAAAGGGATTTTTGACATTTGAACCACTAACATTAAAGTTCGAAAAAAAGACTGAAATAACAGTTTTCTTTAAAATTTTATTGGGTAACTTAAACAATTAATAATCCGTGTTTCTACCGCGAACACTAACAACACAAGAACATCGGTTTGGCATACTCAAAATGAGTTCATCCAAATCACGCTGTGGAATGGCCGCCCATGTTCGTTGCAACAACAAAAAAAGGTCTTCTTGCGACTGGATACCCTCCATATTCGGCAGAGCTCTTCTCTGTAGCATATCCCATGCATGCTCCATCGGGTTCAAGTCTGGCGACTGAGCAGGCCAGGGCAGGACATTGATGTTAGCTGCGGCGAGAGTCTGTCTTACAACTCTTGCGGTGTGCGGTCGTGCATTATCATGCATTAACTGAAATAAGGGACCGATTTGCACTTGTAGAGGAACGATGACGTCTGATACAATCGTCTCAGCATAAATTTGAGCGTTGAGGTTGCCTCTGATCCAAATCAACTCAGTTCTTCCGCCGATCCAAATACCCGCCCATACCATGATGGTTCCACCACTATAAGGATGGACTTCCTGGCAGGATTTTAATCGCTGTTGGCGTCCAGGGGTTCTCCAGTGTCGTATACGTCTTGTATCCGGTCTCATACCAAAACGAGACTCATCAGAAAAGCACACGAAACGCCATTGTTCTTCTGCCCAATTTCTGTGTTCAAGAGCCCATTGATATCGAATCCTACGATTGTGCATTGCTATAGGTGGTACCCGTAGCGGTCTTCGGGAATGAAGGTTCACTTCATGCAAGCGGTTTCTGACTGTTTGGTCGCTAATTAAGTTCCCTGAAGAGTGATGAAGCCTCACGGCTAACATCATGGCGGTTATTGTTCGAGCTCTTCGAGTTAAGATTTGAATGTATCGGTCTTGTCTCCGTGTGGTGCAGCGATACCGTCCTCCATGGCGCTCAGCCACGGTACCAGTGCTTCGGTAACGTGTCCAAAGTCGACTGATAACACTCTGACTTGTATTCAGAGCTAAAGCCACAGTACGTTGCCGGGAACCAGCTTCTATCATTCCCACGGCTCTGAGCATTTCTTCCCTGCTTAAATGACGTCGCCGCTCCATAATAACGTTGGTTTTAATCAGTAGTAGGGAAACAGTAGCACTAATAATGTCTTCAATGCGTTGTATGTTTTTATAGGGAAAATATTGACAGCTTATTTTCATCTTTTACTCGAATTTGATTGAGAGTTCCTGATTCAAATTATGAAATGCACCAAAAAGGATCCATATAAATTTATAAAATCATAAATTTATTACAAAGCCACATCTCAATCTCAAGAAATCCGCATAAAAATGCTTGATCCCTAGACACTTTTGATGTGTGTATTTATAGATCAAAACTAGTTTAATGGCGCTGCTCAATATTATAGTTCATTAATTATTTGAATTATCTGTTTAATGTTATTTGCTTGTAGTTCGATTATGCTAATCTTTGCAGTAATTTATTTCAATTGACTTTTATGATGCGGTGTTTATTTGAGGAGCTCTTCATCAAATTGGTAAATGTTTTGTTTGATTAAATGTTCATGGGTAAACCAGATAGTTTTGAGCAATGTTTCCAACAATGGAAGGCAAAACTCTGACCTAGTCTTACCAAGGGGTGTCGTGTTACCCAGTAAATTGGTCGTGGAGGTCAGATAGGCTTTATGTTGTTCCTAATAAATACCAGGGATTCAGGTGCATCAGGTAAGCTTGGAAGTCGATACCAACATAGTTGGGAGACGAGGCTAGGCAGATGATGAACCATTTTATAATGGAGTTGTGTGACAAGCAAGCTTGCTTGAATGTGGTACACCTGATGGTACCTGTAGTTAACAATGTATTCCAGAGACAAAACTGTCATGTCTTAGAGTCATGTGCCTGTGACTTCGAATGAAACACAGCAGCATTGTCTGGCTTTCGAAATAGGTAGGCTTGTATTGCAGCCAGTAGGTACTTCATTTGATGAAGTTCTTCACAACACAAATAGCTCTACTGCTTGTCTGAATACCTGGTACTTTTTTTGCGGGTCTCTTCCTTGCTGTTGCTCTTTCTTGCAGTTATTTTTTGTTTTAACCGCAACAAACTACGAACTTTAACTACATCCCACGCACGCCTCCAAAAAACAATGAACAAGAAATATTTACTCTATGGCCCTAATGTTTTTGTACCAGGCAAACATGATTGCATTGGCACGTTATGGTATTTTGTCTACTTAAACTGAAAACAATAACAGTGCAATAAATTTAATGTATTGATCTTTGTTTTGTTACAACAAATATAAAAGTTGAGAATTTTATTGAACCTGTCTTGAGTAAATTAAATCTATTTATAACTCCCATGTTTTGCACTTTGTATTGTTGTAGTGAATTTATGGCAGTAGTTTTTAGTCTGCAGAAAAGCAATGTCAAGAGATTTGATTGGCTGTTGTTATTTTTTTACATTCAACCAATCGTAATCATGGCATTTAGTTGTCAGCAGAATTATTGCTGATCTGACGTGGCGAGACCCTATTGCCTAATTTGCATTCGCTTCCTGAATCTTGATCAAGGGATTTGACTCTTGACACCTTTAATGCCCTAGTATGTCTTTATAAAAATATTTTCTTTTTTAACCGACTCCAAAAAAAAGGAGGAGGTTCTCAATTCGGTTGTATTTTTTTCATGTTTTTTAGTTGTTACCTCATCATTTATAAACCGATTTGAAAAATTCTTCTTTTATGTGAAAGGTTATACTTTCCGATTGGTCCCATAGAAATTTCATCAAAATCGATTCAGTAGTTTGGTTTTTAAATCAAAATAGCTGGAAAAAATATGTCATCCAAGTAAAAGAAATTGCGAAATTGATGTTTGACAAGGTTTTGTGTGAGATACCTTAAATAAAAAGGGTAAAATAAAAACTTTTTTGCAAAAAAAAAATAACCGAGTTTCCACATTTTATTGTTTTTCTGGAAGTCGGTTATTATTTTACAAAAAAGTGTTTATTTACTTTTGACATAATATTTTTCGCAGTACTTATTCATTTTACTCAACACTTAAAACGTCAAACGATCGACAGAGAACCAGAATCATGTTTTAAAAACTTTCAATGTATTTTAGTGATTTTAGGTGCAAGTAGGCCTTATTTATTAAATACATGGTTCCTAAATGAGCACTGATGAAAATTACTACAAAAAAGTACCAGAACATTAAAGACGTTATGAGTCTTGCTGCGCCCAGACAAATCCAGACCACATCCAGATGGATATCTCTTTGAAAAATATCCTTCAAAGTTCTAGAAGCCAGATCCAGACACAAAACAACATAAAATTACCAGGAGCTCATACGCAAATAGGAATTTTACACAGACATACCACAAACGGGTACCAGGCCAAACGCTAGTTAGCTGAGCAAACAAACCAGCTATACGGATGTTTGAGCATAATTTAGTGGCTCGAAAGCAATTGCACAGTTCCTACAGAGGGTCCATGTTCTTCGAATTGAATTATTTATGTCTTGTGCCAAATACGAGCGCTGATTACTTTATGGTATACGCTGATGATTTTGGTATGTGGGAAAATTGTGGTTAGCTTCGATACGTGGGACATCGTTGAAAGTCTTTTTTGCCTTGTAGTTGGTGGTGGGACACACGCCCAAAATTAATTAGTCTGACCTAATCAATAGACAAAACAGATTAAATAATAATATCGTACGACATGATAATAAGAAAATATTTGTTCAATTAAGCGCTAAATAGATTATCTTGTCAGATAAAGCCCCTTTTAGACGACCACGGCGCAATAAGCCTACATATTGTTCCATACATAAGCCGAAATTATTATAACCTAAAAATAGATTGTAGCACATTGAATGGACGGACTGTATATAAGATGATATACCTAGAAAAGGGGTGAGATGAGATGACGACTAATAGAGAAGTATGGAAGAAGAAGACCCCAAATAAATTGAGGTAAAGGCAGGAATATTATAATGTTAAACAGATAATCCTAATAAAACCTCGTACGGGATTGGTGCACGGTTCATGGCAATATGCTCACCCCCTTTTACATGTGACTTAAAACGTAACAGGCGAAAAGTGGATGTAAGATGTGGTACACCTTTGCCTAACTCTTCGAGGATTCCAGGCTTGATTTAATGACAAAGTGAAAATTATGCTTGGCCAGTGCAAAATATGGGACAATCCATTTGAAAGCGCTTCTTCTACAACTATTTTCTTGCTTCATCTGTGACTCAACGTTATAAGATATACTGGGACATCATGACATGGACACCAAAATTCAGCCAAATGGAAAATTTCATCTTATAAAAAAAAACTGAAAAAACAAATTCGGTCAGTCTACACGTCACGTCTATAGAACTACTAGGAGCTCATAACACAAAACAGATGCTGAAAATACACCGCACATTTGAATTATTACGATTATTATGGTTTACAAGATTTTATTGCTCTGTTTATCAACTGGGGCTATTATTATTCCACATTATGATTTGTAAGACTAGACCAGACTTACGATGCACTAGGTACTGCTGTAATGTTGTTGATGCGAAATAAACTTGCCTGTCTATCTGTCTGTCTGTCCATCTGTTACCTTCTCATGTCTCAACGGCGGGAACTGATCACTTTTCGTTTTTTTTTTTGTTCGAATTTAATTTTACCGAAAACTATTTAATGACGTCTTTTTTGCTATACGCATTATTTAACAAATTTTAAGATCATAGAAGTATCATGTGTCATAGGTAATAATTTACCAAACTATATTTCGCCGATTTACAAATAACTTTTTGCTCGAACTCAAACTCAAACTCAAAGCATTTATTTCAATTAGACCATTACAGGCACTTTTGAATGTCTAAACACAAAAAATAAACTAAGCTACAGTCCCAGTCACAGGGCACAATAACTTGTGAAAGTACTGTAGTTGCCCATTCGAAAGCATAGATCCTATGGAGATGAATGGGCAAGAAACTCCATGGACACTCTTTTAAATCAATATGTTTTTACAAAATCTTGGTTACATCATTCATGTCGATATACACCTATACATATGGTATACCTATACATATGGTTGGCCGAAGCCTCTTTTGAACTTTTTTCATTTGCCAAATGATTTATTTGCCATATTTTCACCACACCGAAACAACGTTTTACGGAATATTATATGGTCACAAATATTTGGCCGGTTACTTGGTTTCATTTTTAATATTAAATTAAAATATAACCATAAAAAATCAATATGTTTTATGCTACAAAATTTAGTGACAGAACCGAATCGCCCTACCCCTAGAATGTAATTTAAGCCCGTGTAAGCGTGGAGGCTTGGGCCGGCCCGCGAGTTGAGGAGCACGTCATTTGAAGACCCGCCGCCGCCGCTGCGGTGGTGAGCGTTAAAACCATCTGCGACGATAAGCTCGCGTGGGGATGTCCAAACCCCGCAGCGCCGGAGCCGTGACAGAAACAATGTTTGCTGCATGTTGCATGCCTGCTTGCATGTTGCATTCTTGCTACTATAAACTTTCTAGGCGTTTGGTGAAATGAAAATATTGGAATTAAAACAGTAATATAATGAATGTTCGGAAACATGATACTTCCAACAAATGTTATTTCGGCTAAGTGTAACTTCGGTAAAAAGTTTTTCGACCAATTTAATGAAACGTCGAAGTAACGAAAAAAATTGATAATAGGTCAATTGATATAGTAGCAGACGTGACCTCGATGAAGTAAAAAAAAAACAAAACGATAATAATAATAAAGTTTTAGGTGAAATGAAATTCGGTCAAATATTTTTCGAACTTATGATAACCCTGAACAGCTTAACAGAGGACGACTGTGACCAGGGCTGCATAGGTTTTTTTCCGATACCGATACCGTGGTGGACTTTCCGAACCTGTTCCGAAATAAACGCGGTTGAAGTCGCCTGCAGAAGCTATTCAATCATAAATAAATAACATAACATGAGATCCTGGGTCCGATTCCCAGGTTGGGCAAAGTGTTATTGGGTTTTCCTACAGGAATATCTCGGTAACAGCTTGGAACATGGATTTATTCCCGTTTGTTAGCAATAGACTCGCTCTGATTCTACAAAAAATTCTAAGACATGGGACATCACAACACAAGAGATGAGGTCTATGATGTAGCAGTCTGATTATGCTACTACCACTGGCTCGTGGTCATTCACCTACTTTTCTCTTTCAAGCGTCAGAGCTACTTCAAATCCGTATGAATGTGAATGAATTGTTTACATAAGCCTTAAAATAGTGGATCAATATTATCGTTATGTTTGACTGGCTAAAATTATCATAATTATACCAATGAACGAAAAACTCCATTTTGTTGAGTGAATATGTACAGAAGGAGCGATGGTGATCTTATGATGGATGATTGGGGTTCCGTAGTTAAATTAAGCTGACAGAAATGCCAAAATTGACAAATAGTTGTTGCGGCATCTGCACACATCAAAAAAGTGTAAGCAAAACGCCAACTATAACAAATCATTTAAGAAATTTCTCGAAAAGAAGTACTGGCCCCTAAAAAATTTAAATGTAGTTTTGAAAAACATTTAGTAATGATTCGAATTTTTAAAATATGGAAGGAAAACTAAATTTGGTCGGAGTGGAGGGCATTTTGTACTGTAAAAGTTGAGGGGTTTTTGTAAGTTTTCGATTTTTTTTCTTGTAAAAAGCAATGATTGTTTCTTTGTTGTATCTTTTGTGACTTGGAGCGTTATGTCACGTCATAATTTAACGCATTTTGCTTAGGGATTTGGGTATGTTGGAAGATGGCCGCCGTCAACGCGAAATTGAGGACACTGTTAACATGCAACCAAAAGTAATTTGCAGATTATGGGCGCTTTATAGGCCTAAACAAGATATCGGCTAATGTGACCTACGCAGATACAGGATCACTGCCCAGATACACACAGGATAGAGATAGGACTGTTTTCTGCACGATATAGAGAGGAAGTAGCCTCAAATTTCAGTTGGCCAGTTGGTTGGAAAGCACGTTAAGCCGTTGGTCCCGGCTGTCATTTGTAGATCTTTGGCAGTCGTTACAGGTAGTCAGTGGCCCGAAAGTCTGACAACCAGTCCTACCACTGGAGATCGTACTACCCAGTACTAACTGGGTTCTGGAGGTCAGATAGGCAGTCGCTCCATGTAAATTACTGGTATTCAGCTGCATCCGGTTCGACTGGAAGCCGACCCCATCACAGTTGGGAAAAGGCTAGGCAGATGATGATGCAAGCAAAATTACCTACACATACAGAATATTGACATCGAGCAACCGCAGTAGCCCACCAGACACAACACCCGCCTGGTCGGAGAATCTTCACTCTTCAGAACGACTAACTTTAAATCTTGCTACTCATACCTCTATGTTTAATGTTTTAAAATACAGGATATTTGTTGTTATTGTGTATTTGTGGTGGCGCTACTAAAATGTTAATAATCCAATTCCAATAACTTGACTATTATGTTTGTAGATTTCTTGTTAGTTGACATACTCAGCAAATAAATATATATTTATAGCTGTGAGCTACTGTTTGTTTTGCATCACATTGTAAACTTCATTCAATAAAAGGTTAAAGAGAAATCAATAAAACAATATTTGCCTTGTTAATTATTTTATACAAATATGTTTGTTTGAACAATATTCGGTTTAAGCAAAGAAAATAAATTCGTTTCGTGAAGCCGCGAAACGGACACGACAAAAATGAATCCTTAGTAATATTTATGCGAAAGTAATTCTGACCATTTTTTTTTTTTAAATGAGAAATAGACAATAATAATATCAGAGTGGTACTCAGGGGTAGCAAAAGAAGTGAAGATCGTCAAATGAAACGTTGGGAAGATGATCTCAAAAGAGTTGCTGGTCCAGAATGCATCAGAATTGCAAAAGATGGAGATATGCTGAAGTCTTTGGAGGAGGCTTTTGTCGAAGGACAAGCTGTTGTGGGAAAAATGGATCGTCAGTAACAAATTAATGTATTATCCTTTCATAATTGTAAACAGCAATGTAACAGCAATAGAGGAGCTCGTGGGTAAATAATAACTGCCGCTCGGGTCGATTGTCAGGTTAAGCCGCGCTTGCCTGGGTTGGTCCGTCGATGGGTGACCACCTATTACATACCGAGTTTCCTCCGTGCCTCGGAAAGCACGCTAAACCGTTGGTCCCGGCTGTTAATTGTACATCTTTGACAGTCGTTACAGGCAGTCAGTGGCCCGAAAGTCTGACAACCAGTCTTACCAACGGGTATCGTATTACCCAGTATTAACTTGGTTGTGGAGGTCAGATAGGCAGTCGCTCCATGTAAAATACTGGTATTCAGCTGCATCCGGTTAGACTGGAAGCCGACCCCAAGACAGTTGGAAAAAGGCTAGGGAGATGATGATGATTCAAAATTTCACCCCATACTTAACCATTAACAAAGCTACTGCACATCATGTCGGTCAGTTTTATGAAGTAAGAGTACTTATTCGCGGTACCCAAAATACGGTTTATTTTATTTTTTAACTCTGTCCGTGTGTCGGTGTCCGTCTACATTTAACCTTGACGGTTAAACGGATTTTAATGTAAGGAACAGAGGTATACCATGACCTGAGTAAAGATATAGGTTACTTCTCACCCGGCCGGGTACCGATAAGTTCCCGTGGAATTATTGACTCCATGATATAAAATATTTATATAACATCCAAAAAATAACTGTCTCGTTTTTCGACTGGTCGCAAGAGCTCCTGGGTTCGATTCCCTGGAAAAGTGTAATTGGGTTTATCCATCAGCAATTCCGCAGGAAGCAGCAGCCACGGAGTCTGGATTTGTGCCCGGTTGATGGCAATAGGCTCGGCGACTATTACATGGGACTTAAACAGATCTTAACTGGCGAATTGCGGGTGTACTATGGTACACCTCTGCCTAACCCTTCGGGGATTACAGGCGTGATGTTATGTGTTTAAAAATAAACTAGGATTGGACAGCAGAGTCCCGAAGGAGGGTAATAACTTCGATTCCTTTTCTTTGTAACCGACAACAATCAAATAGCACGTATTCAATTTTCATACATTATTATTATACAAGGTGTAGTTTTGCAACCTCGTCAAAATTCAGGAGGTTGTCATAGAAGACGTAAATAATCAATATAAATTAAATTACCTGGTCAATAATAATAAACGCTGCTTTTTTTAGTTGTTCTATTTTGACACTATTTCAGAATTAAGCCCTTTTCAAAAGAGGAGAATCACCCGTTTGTCGAATAAATGTCTGCGTTTGTTTGTGTGTGTGAAAGCGCGGTTATAGGGCTAGTATTAGACGGGCCGCGTTTTAATACGTGTGGTGTAAAACTTATCGATTTCCGATATTAAGAAAAAAAAATATTATTGATTCGAGCTGGGAATCATTAGCATACTTACCTCCTTGAATTCGACGAGGATGCAAAGTAACACCTTGTATACCTACCTGTGTATTGTAAGTAGGTACAAATAGTTGAGCGACAGAGCGTGAAGACCTTTGCTGTCGCCAATCATGCATGCACCTGCGATCTATTGGTTGATATTACACACGCGTGAACGAAAATCACATGCTTCTCTGCAGTTCTGCGAGCCTGGTAACAACACAGGCCAACCGACATTTTTGAGAAAAAACGAGACAGCTGGGCAAAGTCAAAGAAAATTTAATTAGTTTAGTGCTCAACGTTCTTAAAACACAGTTTTGTTTCTGATAATCGTTTGAAAATTCTTATAAATGTTATGTATAACATTGAAGAGAGAAAAAGACAGAATGAAGTTTAAATTATTTAGCATTAAATGTAATATGATTTTTGGTGCAAGATCAGCGGGCTCGATGCATGCAGATGCATGCCCATAAAGAGTAGGTATACAAATACGACTGTTACTAAGTTATAGCGTCAACTAGCATTTATCATGGTGGATCCACACAGCCCGGTGCGGCACTGCCGGCGGCTTTACCACAAGTAAAGCCGCCGGTAAGTCCCGCCGGCAGGCGCTGGCCAGCGCGGCTGTGAATCGCAAAAGACATACTTCAGTATTGTTTTGCTTGCCGCGGTTGATGCGAATTGTCACTTTTTATACGTAGATATCGGTTGCCAATGGCGCATATCTGATTGTGGATTTATACGTATTACTAGTTTGTTTCAAATGACACACTATATTGGAAGAAAGAAATACGCCAGTGCCTTTTTACTTCATCGGAGACGACGCATTCCCCATCAAAGAATACGAAACGACACCACTCTCATCGAAAGCCGTTATCGAACAGTACTCCCGCTACCGGCAGTGGGGCGTGGTGGCCTCACCGGCAAAATGCCGCCGGCTTTGTTGCAAATGCCGCATAAATCTAGGCAGGTGGCCATGCCGCCGGTGCTTGCCGCTGTGCTGTGTGGATCTACCATCGGGAGCCCAAAGTCAACTAGCAGTTCACACATTGAATGACAGTATAAATAGTATATCTAAGAATAATATTTACCAAAACCCCATAGTTAGCAGGCAGTGCATTTTCCTGGAGCAAATCCTGCCCAATGCTGTATTTTTTTAAAGGCATCATAGTTTCAGTGCGAGTTAAAGAGACAATACTTTACCAATAGCCCCATCTCTTTTTCGCACTAGAAATTCCCCAAGGAAGCCCCCAAGCCCGAAGATTCAAACCCCATTAACCGGGAACACGTGACCAGAATTACCAGGAGAACATGCGTCAGCTGGCAGTGAATAGTTCCGCACACATCGATTAGTTAATGGACAGAAAATTGTTTCTAATTGGGACGTAGGTCGCAGTTGTCCTATTGCGCTGGACTATTGTGCACACAGGTATATGAGGAAAAAGGTTGATTATACAATTATACTTAGGTTAGCTTTTATGAATAGAGTACTCAAACCCACGCATCGTCTGCGTGGAGGGTTAAACGGCTTACTCCTCTCAGAGGCATGAGGCCCAAGTCTCAAATGTGCGAAAATAATATTTTTAAAACCTTATTTACCACGATGTACGACGACGAATTGCATGTGACTAAAAGAGTGATGAATATAAATGTTAATGGATGGAGAGGGAGAGGAAGACCAAAGAAACGATGAATGGATTGTGTGAGGAATGATATGAAAGAAAAAGGAGTAAATGATAGCGTGACGGTTGACAGAGGAGAATGAAAGAATGAAAACGTGTCGTGCCGACCCCAAGTAACAAGGACAAGCGCAGGAAGATGATGACAGTGCCAGACAGTACGAATACTACATCTTCCAATTAGTATCGTATTACCCGGTAACTGGGTTGTGGAGTTCAGTTCGGTTCTTGTTAAATACTGGTTTTCAATTGTATCCGGTTAGACTGGAAGCCGCCGCTAGCTGTTTTGTAAAACGCTAGACAAATGATGAGTATACAAGGTGGAAGGGACATCGAAGTTAGAACGGGTACCACGTATTCAGTACATCATTTTGACCCTCCCCCCCCCCCACAACATAGCAGTTTTTCATCGGTAATAAAAAAACAGCTGTTCCAAACATTTTGACCTTGTAGGTATTGCAGTTTTGTAGGAACAGTTATTGTTGTTGTTGTGCAGAAAGATTTACTGAAAACGCGGTAACCGTTTTAGCATAGTTTCCCTTCCAACCTGTAGATGACAAAGGGTAGATAACACAATTTCTATCGAAAAGAATAAAAAAGAGATTCTAGCATTTATAGTTTTTTACATAATCATGTTCATTTGAATACCAAATACGTAATTCGGGTCCGAAACAACGTAATACGACACTACGGTTGAAAAAAACGGTACAAAAACCAGAATCGGTATTCCATTGACGAACATCGATGGAAGCTATCGATCAAGCCGTCAATCAACTGAACTCGACACAATGGCCGGTATCTTGGGAACTCCAGACGGTTTTGAATCGCAAGGAAAATTTAAAATGAGAGTTCCATTTTAGCGTATTTCAACACCTACAATACATACGAGGTTTTCAAATTCAAATTATTCTGTTATGGAACTTTTACCTGAACACTTTGTGAAAGAAATTGTAGACCCGTCGTATGCCCGATGCGATTTCTCATTGCCAAAAATTACGATATTCCACAACTTCCATCCTTACAAAACTTTTATTCAGCATTGCCACGTTGGATGGCAATGCTGATCCTTTTGCTAAAAAAACTTTTTTGCAAAAAAAAAACCGACTTCCAAAAAAAAACACAAAAAAAAGTGGAAAATAACTTCACTTTCGGAAGTCGGTGACTATTGTTTGTTTCATTGACTTTTTGCCACCGACTTCCGAAAGTAAAGTTATTTTCCACTTTTTTTTGTTTTTTTTTGGAAGTCGTTTTTTTTTGCAAAATTGTTTTTATTTTACCCGTTTTAGTTATCGTATCACAAATCCTTGTCAAGTATCAATTTCGCAATTTCTTTTACTTGGATGACATATTTTTTCCAGATATTTTGATTTCAAAACCAAACTGCTGAACCGATATTGATGAAATTTCTATGGGACCAATCGGGAAGTAGATCCATTCAGATAAAAGAAGAATTTTTCAAATCGGTTCATAAATGACGAAGATATGAGGTAACAAACACAAAAAAAAATACAACCGAATTGAGAACCTCCTCCTTTTTTTGAAGTCGGTTAAAAAGGTAAGTATTTTCTTTTCCTTCATTTTGATACGTGTACATATTTTTATCATTAATTTTATATATTTTTATTTTGTAAATAATGCACATGGATGTAATAAATAAACTTTTGTTGTTATTATGAGGAATTTGGGCAAAACTTCATGGTTCAATTATAGTAATATTATTTACTAAAAGAATACCCAAAAGTGTGCGACAGCTACTGCTGTTCGTCGCTTTAGACGGAGGTTTTAAGCTATTTCAAGTAAAATATCTTACCTAACAGTCGTGATCAATATAAACCCCTGATGATATTGATGCTGACAAATGACGGCTGTCAGCGATGCGTGATCGTGCGTCGACATCTCGTCGATTGCTGACGAGTGACGTCATTGATGACGCACGCTCAGATGTGGGTTTTGAGACAAATAGAAAAAGTCTTAAGTGTAGTGTTTTGTGTGAGTTCAAGTTTTAGGGGTACAAAGGTCCTAAAATGGAAAACATGAGGATTCTAGAGGTGTCAACACCTTAGAAGATGTACTCGTAGGATAGAAAACCCACCCAGTTTAACCTGTTGAACGTTCACATATCCGGGAGCCTTTCCTGCACATGACTACTGACAGTTTTAGTGAGAGGTGTGCGTTCTTTCTTCGACTAAGTAATTTTTAAAATGACGACCACGTACCCGAAAGCGTAGCGTTGGACGGCCGTCAAATAAACATGAAAAGGGATCAGACAGACAAAAGTAACTTCGCATTTATGAAATTAGTTTAATAGTAATGATATAATGGATGTAAAAGGACCTTTAACTAAGCCAAAAGGCACTTGTTCACTCCATAATTGCGATAATTTTTAACCGACTTCAAAAAAAGGAGGAGGTTCTCAATTCGGTTGTAATTTTTTTTATCTTAGTCATTTATGAACCGATTTGAAAAATTCTTCCTTTGTCTGAAAGGATATCATTATTTTCCTATAGAAGTTTTATCAAAATCGGTTTAGTAGTTTGGTTTTTAAATCAAAATATGTGGTAAAATATGTTATCCAAGTAAAAGAAATTGCGAAATCGAAGAGTTATAGACAAGGCTTTGTGTGTGATAGGATAACTAAAAAGAGTAAAATAAAAACTTAAAAAAAAAATAACCGACTCCCACAAAAACAAAGCAATTGAATATAACTTTACTTTCGGAAGTCGGTGTCTCTGTATTTCATCGGTGATGACGCATTCCCGGCCAAACGCCACCTGCTTTAAAACCGGCGCGGCGGCTAAGCCTTGGAAAGTAAAGTTATTTTCATTTTTTTGTGATTTTTTTAATGGAAGTCGGTTATTTTTTTGCAAAAAAGTTTTTGTTTTGTTCTAACTAGACCATAGCTGGGAATAGTTACGGAGATATTGGGGGTCAAAGTTCCAACTTTTTCACAAGTTTTTAACGTTACAACTTTACTTTATATACCTCCACGACCCTCCACCCTCGTACTATTCAATGCATCCATCAGCACAATGTTTTGAGTGCGTTACATTGAGTCCTACCGTAAAACGTGAAATTTGACTCCAAAAAAGTCGTTTCCCAGCAAAAAATTGACATAAAGTTACATAGTTCGAAGAACATAATACTCGGCCTCAATAGTTAGTGTGACTGTGATCGTGCGTCAATACCTTGACGATTGTAGACGAAAACAATGACGCATGAGGTACTCGTACAAATCAAAGAGAGATATGAGTTAACCTCATTGGAGGCATGACATAACGTAAAAAAGAAATGATAATATACTAGCGGTTGCCCGCGGCTTCGCCCACGATAAAAAGTACCTTTCCCATGTCATAACACCGATCATGGTCTATCCGTGTGCCGCAGCCCATATCCAAATCGGTTCAACCGTTTAGGCGTGAAATGGTAACAGACAGGCAGTCTTTACTTTTTTAAATTATGTTGGTACTTGGTAGAGCGTCTTCAAACCGTATACCTACCTGAATAAGCTAACATTGTGAACGAATTTGAAGCGGATTTCCTGCTTTTTCCTAATTTCTTTTAATCGTCAGAACAAGGAAAATGAATTAGGAAAAAAACTATTATATATTAGTAAGTGCCAATTATTGTTTTATGTTATTTTGTTATGGATCTCGGGTCTGAAAATAAAGATTTATTTATTCATTTATTAGTAACTAAGCAGTGCATGTTACAATATTGTTAATCTGTCATTTAATATAGTTAGTATATGTATTTACATTATCAAATTATTATGCTGGTTAGGAAGACACTTACAATACGAGTTTTCAAACTTATTAGTCATAGTTTCCGTGGTGTAGCGGTTATCACATCTGCCTAACACGCAGAAGGCCCCCGGTTCGATCCCGGGCGGAAACATAGCTTTTTGTTTTTTTCTCTAACTTCATGTAATCATCATTATTTATTTATTGACTTATACTGGGGTTGAGTGACACAATTCACTTTAATTTCCATTTCCTCATTGTTTTTAGTTCAATGCAATTTAGATCCAAGTACCTACTTAAATTACTTTAGATTGCTAATGGACTCCGATATTTTTTTTAACAGTATAAATGGTTACTATGCAACTCTGAGATATTTATTGCATTTTTTGCGTATTAAAACATTGTTAAAAGCAAATGGAAAAACTAGAATAAGCGCCATCTATAAGAGAATAGACATAGTGTTCATATTCACGAGTGGTCTTAATAGTTCTGCTATTTGCCGCTAGATGTCGGAAGCGGTTTAAAGTTCATGAAAACATGGAAATAATTTTCATTTCTAAGCTGTCGAATAATATAATAGTATGGAATGACGACAATTGACTTCTGAATATGAAAAGTCTTTGCAAAGTCAGAACAAGATACATTTATTTCGATTAAGTTGGTATAAAGATTGGTGCTTTGTAACGCAATTACGCAACCTATTTTCAGGACGAATAAATACACAACTACCACTCTTGCCATAAGAATGGTGTTGAAATAATTTAAATAATTATGTACCTACTAAAAATAAATAGCATAGTCTAGTTAAATCTCAAGATGCAATTTCATAAATAATTGTTAAGTAGACTTTAAAATGGTTTAAAGCGCCTACACAGAATCACTAGCAATTCAGTAGAAAAGTAACATTATTCTATTGTGACTAATTCAGGTACTTTAGGTATGTATGTTTGTAAACTCATACAGTGTATAATGTATCGTGTAGGTCTTCAGATAAGATAGGAAATCTACTGTTGGTATCATCATCATCAGCAACCCGACTCTTTATTTGTGACAATGTCCACGCTTCTGTGCCAGCCTCATCCTGGTTTATCCGTGATCTCGAAGCTGTCGTCTACCCATCCCGCTGCCTAACAACCAACACTCCTCCTTCCATTCCTGGGACGCAACTTGGTAATAACTGAAGGTTTGAACCAAATCCAGCAGCACCAAATCGCGCTTTTCCATACACCTATTCTTTTCTGTCGCTCAGAACTGTCATTTGGCAGAGCAAGTTATGGTAGCATCGACAGTGCCCTCTGCAACTGCTAGATGAGGCGCAACCCTTACTCCACCTGCCATCACCGTGTCTTTGCTAAGTGTCCTGTCCAATGCCATTTGAGTTCTCGAAAAGAATAGAACCCAAACTGCAAAGCTAATCGTTAACATTATGCAATAAGTACTTACAGTCGAACATATTGATATCTCCTTAGCTGTCCACTGACCCTAGTCTGTAGGCGTCGTTTGTTTAACTAAGCAAACATAACTTATCAAGGCAAATGCGTTTTCAGGAAAAAAACTGCGCACCCAGATCGTCGCACGATAAAAAAATGCAATGGCTGATAAAACTGCAGCGGATTATCTGCGCAAAAGGTTGGCGACCTTTGTGTTGGTAGTTGGGTTTCTACTTTATTTTTCATGCCTATTTTATTAAAGCTGTGTATTAAAGTAATAAATGATTGATTTGGGCTGGGAGGGAAATTACTTTGTTTAGTTTAATTCATCACTACTGCTCTTAAAACAAACATTGTGAGGATACCCGCATTTTCTTTAACTAAAATTTCGAAGGCATATAGTATGACTTGTATTTTCTCTCAAAGGGCCTATGACCTAGTGGGTGCAGGTAGAACGTTATAGGCGAATAGCTAGTGCCTACATAGATCAAGCAATCAAGGGGTTTCTATGGTAGGTAACCAGTGACTGGGTTATGGAGCTCTGATAGACAGTCGCTTCATGTATTGTTTTTTACACTAAATTGCCAACTTGCATTTGGCCGCAACTCGCCTGATGCGAAGCGATGACGCGGCCTAGATGAAACCAATTGTCTGAAACTTTGAAGAGATCCAGTTTATAAAGATCGGGAAACACGGGACCGTATAGACTGGAAGCCGACCCCAACATAGTTAGGAAAAGCCTATGTAGATGATGACGATATATACAGGTCATCAAAATCATGTGGTCGTCGAATTAATTTCTCACATTAATTTTAATCAATCAACGATGTCGCAAATCATTTGTCACTCAAATTGACTTTCGCGAAAAATGATCGACTCCTACGCCGCGTAATGACTAGCTGGCGCGCGCGTGGGTAGGACGGAATTGATTTCGTCTTTACACTATATTATTATTTGCGTGAGACTTGTTGTTAGTTATGTGGTCCTGGTATTTTATGAAATTTGTCGATGTATTCTCAGTCATGAATAGGGCAGTAGGTATCTCAAGTTAGTTGTCTGCGACACAAAATAAACTGCTTTACAATAAATAATAAACGACAATTTGTTTGTCAGCCACATACGCGTAGGTTTTAGCATTTTTGAGCCGTTGCAGAGGTTTCCTGTTGGCAGCAGTACTCGTATAAGTATGCCTGATAGATAGTTCTAGTGTCAGTTGAAAGTGATAGTTGATATTTTTTTTCTTACCCATCTTCCAAGTCTACTCTATGGGCGAAATTAGATTAGCTCCGTTGATCAAGGAAGTATGATAAAAAAGCGAGGAGGCTTATACTCAGCAGTAGATGGAACAAGGCTGCCAATGATGGCGATAATGGAGTAACCTATACCAATCCTCTTGAAATCTTTGTAGAAATAAGAATGCTTTGAAAGCGACTTCCAGTTGTGATCAACTGAAAGTAGCGAATATCGTCCAAAATAGCTCTCCAGGGCCTGATGGCCCTGGAAAGTTATTTTGGACGATATTCGCCCAGCTTATCTTTGCTTGAGATAGAGGAGCTTTTGGCTGAATAATAACAGCCGCTCGGGTCGATCTTCAGGTTAAGCCACGCTTGCCTAGTATGGTCCGCGGATGGGTGGCCATCCATTACATACCGAGTTTCTCCGTGCATCGGAATCTGTCTCATTTGAAGATCTTTGAAAGTCGTTACAGGTAGTCATGCCATGGCGTATCGTATTACCCAGTACTAACTGGGTTGTGGAGGTCAGATATTCAGTCGCTCCTTGTAAAATACTGGTATTTAGCTGAATCCGTCCGGTAAGACTGGAAGCCGATCCCAACATAGTTGGGAAATGGATAGGCAGATGATGAGTTATGCTCGTGTTAGACCTGCGTAATTCAAATCAATGATCATCATCCTAAACTAAATTGATATACTTATCTATATCTTATCATCATGTCGTATACCAGCTGACTCGCGCAACTTCGTCTGCGTAACATTTTTTATTGATGCTGCGCTCCTATTGATCGCACAGCGTGATGTTATATAGCCTATAGCGTTCCTCCATAAATGGTCTATCCAACACTAAAATATTTTTTCAATCCGAACCAGTACTTTCTGAGATTAGCGTATTCAACCAAACAAACAAACTCTTTAGCTTTTATTAGTATAGATTGGATATTATAATCTAGCTTATAGTGCGTTCAATCGATAAATATTATTCACAGGGCATTACCTGAAGTCGAATGAATGTTAATCTACGCATAAACTTTATACAAAGTATATTAGTAATTCCTGTCTGGCTTAAGTTATCTTGGGAACTCCGGAAAAATATGTAACATAACATCACGTATGTAATCCCTGACGGGTCAGGCAGAGGGCTACCTATTACTACACCCACATTTCACCCATTTTTCGCACTTTTTGACGGCACGGTTACCGCAGAGGGTGAGTGATTGACAGTTGCGCTGCGTGTCGCGGGTTCGATCCCCGCACGGAACAAATATTTGGTAGTTGTTCCGGGACTGGCTGTTTGTGTATGTGAGTTTAAGAAAAGACAATTACTAGTGTGGCGTATTTTAAAAAAGTTTGCCATTTATGTCTAAGGTTTTTGGGAAAGACCTAATAAGGTGTAATGTAATAGGGGACGAGCCCATTGCCATCAACCGAAGCGAAATCCTTGTTGAAAAAACCCAATGCCACTTTGGCAGACCTGAGAATCGATCTCGGGACCTCATGCTCAGCTGTCGCGCTTGTGACAACTAATAACTATAAATTTTGCTGCTATACGGGCTTCTTAAGCATTATGAAGACATTGCTGACTGTAGACCATATCGGGACAAGAATTGAAAATAGTATGCTTAGCTACTTCAGTCATGTAGGGTGAAGGGGGATGAAGGGGGGGTTGAACATGGAACGTGGACAAAGCAGGACGTATTAGGACGTTATCAATGTTAGCACCCATCAGTAATTTGAAAAAGAATGGGTAAGGCATAGGTCAATCGGACGAAGAATAAAATGCACGATCGCTCACTCGCCGCACCGCCGCTCAACCGCTGAACCATTACCTCCACAAACCGCTAAACAATTCGCGGTCTTAGGCACAATTTTATTTTCTAATCTGATGTTATATTTTTATAATAAAACTGGGTTAGTATGACATAAGACTAGGAAGCGATCACAATAGTCAGTTCTTCTCATTTTGCACGCCGTTGCGTCAATCTCGGTGCAACTTTAAGATTTTGTGTACAGGTTGATGTTTTACGAAATTTTTTAACAATCTCTGATTGGATGGATGGATAGATTACAGCCCATTGACTCTCACATTGAGTAAGAGATTTATGTCTCAGAAGTGGGAACTTGTAGAGTGGTTATGAAACGTCAACTAAGAATAAAAGCCAATGTTATATTGTATGCCTCTCTTCTCGAAAATGGAAGGGCATGTTGGGTGTTTTTGGTTCTGGACTTTTGTTTTGATTCTTTTGACTTTATTTTTGCATGCTATTTAGTTCTTTAACAAAACTAGGTCAGTTGTTTGAATACTAAATTGATCTAAGCCTTAAATAAAAGCATTTTTATTAGCTTAGTCTCTACAAAGTTTTGTCAAAAATCAAAATTACTTTCTTTACTTCTAGAAACCGTGGGAAAACTTATTAAACATAAAATATTCTAGGTACTATTTCTGTATAAAATTATCATTCTGTATATTACGCCGTTCCGGTCTACTTGCCCAGTTGTCGGCGAGTTGCCGTGTTATGTAACACCCTGTAGCAACCGCCAGACACTTTTATTGGTGCAACGCCATCTACAACTAATTCGGTCTGTGGTCTATCGGAACCACCGTGACTTTATGGTGCCCTGGTAGCTAACAGAAATAATAATCAGCTGTTTTCTTAGTAGGCCGTTGATCCTTTGCTGAATATTAGAGAAGTGAGAGGGAGATAGATTTATTAGACAGCGCTGGTCTGTTAGAAACATCTCAAGCTTATGGTGCTCTGGTACTCTAGAAACATTATGATCAGCTGTTTCTTGTAGGTCAAAGTCGATATTCACCATGACGTGAATTCGTGATAGGCTGTGATGACGCCTTTCTCAATAGGCAGCCTATTAGAATCACCTTAAGTTCATGCCATCCTAGTACCTCGAGGAAATAGTCATCAGCTGTTTCTTGAGTAAATGAGGTCGAATTTAGCAATCATTGATTGATATACTTTTAGACTACGTCTATTGGAAGATTGGTTATATCTTACTGAAATCGTTTTATGGGGAAGAATAAACATGAATCATCATTTCAGACTTTCAGTTCCTTGAACATGTCAGATGTCAATAACTTGGTATTTTTTTTATTATTAACTCGTGAAGTAGTTCCCTTAACCTACGGGGCCATCAAACCTAAAACTCCGTATTGTGCAGTCCCGCTTTCAACCTCTTACTTTTAGTGCACCCATATCTCACCAGTTCTGTTTAAGTCCTATTTATATTTAGTAGGGGTGAGCCGATCCATCAGCCAAACTCCGGGCAAAATTTTGTGACGGAAAACCGCAAGTTATACAGCCGCGCCTACGAAACGCTAGATCAAAGAAGCAGCCAAACAAATAAATATGAAAAAAAAATATATATTATCGGTACATAACAGAGTTTAATATTACAATGAATGAACCACTCAAATATCACCGTGCACCGTGCGCTACCTCAGCAGAACGCTGACCACCTTGCTGACAATATACAAGCAATTGTTATGTTCTCAGTAACCAAAGATTCCAATTAATGTCTTTATTCGATTGTTTTTCTTAATAAATTAGTCATTTGTCACCTGGCGATGAATTAGGTTGAAGTTCGGGGTGGAATTTCATGGTGGTCTTGCAAATTGTAATGTCTGACACACCTCACCTGTATTTTTACATGGGAATTATGTCTCATTTGTTGTATATTAGATAATCAGCATTGTTCGTTTCCTGTGTATGCGTACTTAACTACGTTTTGATAAAAGTTAACGAGAGTTTTGCTAACCTAAGAATAAGAAATGATATTTTTTTGAATCGTGATTTTTCTTTCTGTCAATGATTCCCTTAAATAATCTGCCTAGCTTTTTCACAAATATGTTGGGGTCGGCTTACAATCTATCCGGATACTAAATACCAGTATTTTACATGGAGCGACTGTCTATCTGATCTCCACAACCCAGTTAGTACTGGGTAATACGATACCCCTAGGTAAGAATGGTTGTCAGACTTTCGGGCCACTGGCTGTGACCTGTAACGACTTTTAAAGATCTACAATTGACAGCCGGGACCAATGGCCTAACGTGCTTTCCGAATCACATAGAAAACTCGGAATGTAATGGGTGGTCACCCATCCACAGACCAACCCAGACAAGCGCGGCTGTGCCAATGATTCCCTGAGTTAGAGTCAAATTAGCTTCGACTAAAACTTTGCCACCTCGACGGCGTAGGTGGTGGCTTCGAACAGGTCTCTCAAGGTGTAGCTGGGATTACACATTGACCAGGACAGGAGGAGATCCATAGTTTGTGTTGAGGCACTGCATTCGGACCCTGCTTCATCGGAATACCCCCGCCGGACCATGTTTAGACCAACATTGATAATATTCTTTAGAAACTTTACAGGACCGATCCGTGTAGTATACCTATTTTCCGTTCGATCCTTTCAAAGTCTTCTTCGTAGTTCTTTTGCAACCTTCTTAGGTCTGACAACTAGTTTTTCCAGAGTATCGATTTATCCAGTAACTAGGTTATATAGGTAAGATAGGCAGTCGCTCCATGTAAAGTACAGGTTAGGCAGATAATGATGCCGTCATCTCTAAGTTGAAAAGGTTCCCTTTCCTAGCGCCACGCGGCGCGGGCTTTCCTAGGGAGTGTATCGGAGGCTGCGCGGGAGTGGGTCGGCGACCCGTCGCGAGGCGGCCTTGCACGTGCGTCTGTACAGCCGAGCGACAGAGTGGATGGTGTGGTTACTTAGGTAGGTAGTGGTTAGTACACACGGAGACACATCGAACAATACATATCCAGTATAACATGACCTTTTTTATACAAATTTCCTGTACAATGATAGATCCGCATAAACTGGTATTGTATCGCTTGATTGAACGTCGTGCGAACGAATGAATGAACATAAATGTAAAAACCTTTTTAGTACTTTCACAGTTTTGATTACACCCTTTCAGTAATCATAATGAAGCGACAGTAAATATCATTTTTTTTTATAGACTTCTTTGTGGTAGTACTTTTACTATTACCTATGTATTTTGTCGTGGTAGACACCTTATTGTATGTAACAAAAATAAAGATCACAGCAGCAGTGAAAAACAATTTAAACCTCCTGACCACTTCAAAGATCCATCAGAGAGCCTTCCACCTGTGCACGCGTTGCCGTGGCTGACTTGGAAATCTTTAAACAGATCATGCGTTCCCAAGTCGGCCGGAGCAAAGACAATCTCTGCAAATGGGTGTTCATGGACGACTCAGACCTCAAGCCCGTATGCGGCGTCTCCCCACAGACAATGGAACACCTTCCATCTTGCACCGCATCACCTGCGCACTTGATGATCTGCTTACTGCATCAGTGAGCGAAGTTCGCGTGGCTGTGAACTTATTTGCCATCGAAACGCTAAGAAGAAGACCGCCACATTTATCTTTAAAAAACATCTGAAGTGTAAAAAATTGAGGCCTGACAGTTTATGCACGACAATAATTAAAAACTGATCCTCAAACTATCAACCCAATATTTAAAAAAAATGCATCGAAAGTAAATACTTATTATAAATGCAAACGGTAACAATGTCGCCCGGCTGTACCGGTGCGTACAACGACCGGAGCGTTGACACTAGTCTATGCAGTTTTGGTAACAACACATCGCATGCACTCTAGCCCTTAAAACTCCTTTAAACTGATGGTATCCTGGTACAGTGAATGGTGGTTGGGTTTCGGGGCGTTTGAAAAATTTACTGACTGACCTTGTAAAAGTCTAGCTAAGGAGAGGTTCCAGGAAGTTTATTAAATGCAGAGGTGGTTTTTAATGATATACAAATTCTCTAAAGGAGAATTACTTATTATTCTTTACAGAAAACGAGAGTTTGGAAGTAACTTATTGAACGGAACGGAAAATTTGGAAAAACCTAAGTTAGATCAGTTAGGACAGTAAAATTATGTTTTGCAAAATGGAACATGCGCTTGTAAAGATAATAAATTCCATGGAGTAGATTTTGCAGCGTAACGATAAGTTTTTGCAAAATTTAAAACGGAGAAATAGTGAACATAGACGGACAACAATTGCTCTATTTCATGACTTATCTCCTGGTTACCCTGGAGTGTAAGAATAAAAGGCATTATTTTATTTGCTTATCTTTCTCCTCAAATAAGTACACATAAGAAAAGTAGGTCATTATGTGCGTAAACGGACTAACAAACTCATTTACTCTACGCTTATTTAGTTATTTAATTAGTCATATTATCACATTTTATTCTACAATAGAAGACGCTGGCGTAGGAGGCCTATGTTATCCAGCAGAAGGCACATTATAGGCTCACAATGAGTTACGTAGTTCATGCGGCTTAAGAATTATTAGCTTATGCCCACGACTTCGCCCGCATATACTTCGGTAATGGTCCCGCGGGATCGTACTGCCGGGATAAAGCGTACCCTATGTGTTAATCTGGGTAATAAACTATCTGTCTGACAAATTTCATCCAAATCCGTTCAGTAGTTTTTGCGTAAAAGAGTTACAAACATTTATCCATCCTCAATATGAGGATACATAGATAATTTTGTCAATTGGAAAAATTAAAAGTTAAAATAAAAAATAAAATGTTTTGCAACTGTCATCTTATATACAATTTTTTTTAGTTTATTTATCAAAACAAAGTTTACAAAAACCCTATACTGGTACTTCAGCAGGAGTACCTGCTGAATATAACTACCTATGTGAATTTATTTTCACAAAGTATACTTGCGTTCCCCCACTGGTTCGAAAAAGGCTTTTTTTTTCATTTGCTGCAGATAAGTGCATCGGCCCAAGGGCCAAGGGCCTCCGAGCAGGCCCTTAACCTCGGTGAAAGTACGACTTTAGACCATCTCGCTTATTTAGTTCATTCACTCTGGAAGGGACAGAGGAGTGGAGTCGCAAATGAATTTGTTTTTTTGACAATCAATTTTTGGTTTGTGCTTTCTTAGAAAAAAAAAACTTATTGTATTTTTTTCTTTTTCTAATGCCGTAATTTCGAAAAGAGCTTCTTCTTTTAATTATGTTTAAAGGTATGTTGCCTATTCATATTACTTTGTCTTACAAATGTTAGTTTATCATAAGTAAGAAAAAAATTAAAAGACCATAAATACATTAGCGTTATTTTACATAAAACATAATTACCTTTTAAATATAAAAACCAAATTCCAAAAACGGAAAATAAAAGATTGATCATTGATAAATGAGCGACTTCTACAATAAATTTCGATTCCTGGTTACAAAATATTTAGCAACAAATACAAAAAGTTTTCCCAAAAAAATATTATAACACCACTAAGTCTCCACAACCGGCCCTGCGCCAAATTTTCAAGGCTGCTAGAGTCGGAAGAAAGCTTGGAAAGCGACAGTGGAATGCTCCGCAGTGCTTACGCATCCCCCTCCTCTTCCCCTCCCCTTGCCTGCACGACGGAGGGGGGGGGGTGGAGAGTGCAACGCCTTCAGGGCATTTCTTTTTGGATGAAAAGAAGTCGTAAAAACTACAATAGTGAATAGTTGCTTTGTGCGCCGATGTTGTTATGGATTTAAAGTAGGAAAACTTTGTATGGTTGTTGGATATGTGGGGCTTAAAGTAAGTAAACTATTTTGTTAAAAGTCTTCTTAGGAAAGATTATGAAATTCTTATCATTCCTTATTTATAATCTGGGTCTATTCAAGGTTCGAGTGAATCGGTTACTTTTAAGCAAGCGTGGTCAACCCTAGGCCGCATCATCGCTTCACATCAGGCGAATTGCGGCCACACGCAAGCATATTTAGCATAAAAAGAACGAAATCATGCAAATCGGGATAATATTTGTTACCTACTTGAAGTCATGCTAATCGGTTTTAGGCAAGTAAAAAAAACGATTGGATTTTTATCTTTTAATTTTGCGAACCGCCAGTCTATAAAATTAAGTGCCGGCTTCTCTGTATCCCGAGCGTTTTAATCTGAATCTTTTCAAAGTACGAGTGAATCGGTTTCTTCTAGGCGCGCGTGCTCCACCCTAGGCCGCGTCATCGCTTCACATCAGTTGAGTTACGGCCAAACGCAAGCCTATTTAGAAAAAAAAACAAAAGGGCCAGGCGCCCTGGTCATAAGTGAAGATAAGTCAAAAATCACAGCTCACAGCCACCGAAAAGCCTATGACAATGAAGTCATTGAAGAAATTTGAAAGCTTGCTAAACAAAATGTCATTAGCCTAGGTGCAAAGGTCACCGTAGACAATATTAGTTCAGCTCATACTTCGGTTAACACTTAGGCACAACAAGGCATTTTTTCTTACATTTAGTTCAGCATAAGCATTAATACTAAATTAAGTTAAGTACCTAATCCTTTCACTTGGTCTTCTCACAGAACCTGGCACATTTAAACATTATCGTCTTCCATTCATCAGCAAACAAGTCCAGTTCAGGGTTGGTCTCCACGAGCGCGTTGAACATCGTAAGCATACGCGGCATAGGGGAGGTGGATCGAGCTACAGTGCGACAAATTTATTAAACAATCTATGAAAAGGCTATGCAAGCTAAGCTGAAATATAGCTTAGCTCGTGATGAAGCTTGTGCCTTAAACAAGCTACAGCTAGATTTGAGTCGATCTAGATTACCCAGATTCGAATCCACGACCTTTCAATCGCTTGTCACTAACCGTTGACTCATTGACACTTGTATAGGAATTAAGTTATTCAAGATCAAAGGTTTCGATACTTGTCTATATAAAGTCTGGTTTTAGGCTTTAAATTACCTAATGTAAGTTATAGAATCAGGCTTTACTTTGCGGAAATCCATGACATTAAATGTTATGTAAATATCTAGTTTTAAAAATTATTCAGGTCTGGATGTAGGATGTAGCGCGGCACGCAAAAATATGCGCATGAACCGGACAACGAGAAGACCGCCATCACCACTCCATTTGGTCTATTCGAATTCCCTCGAATGTGTCCAGGACTCAGAAACGCCGGACCAATCACGATCGCGCGCGAAACGACCAATCAGCGATCCGTTTTTACCATCACCGCACCGCAGATCAGGCCGATCAGTAAAGTTGCAGCGTTCCCACCACTGTACGCACGGCGGCTCGTAATCCCATTAGCACTGTCGGTAGCTCGGCGATCCATTTGTTGCTATTTCTCGTGTGAGAGCGTCGATCTTCGCTGGTAGCTGCAGCTGACTGGAGTATCATTCTACACTACCTAAGCGCTACAATGCAGGCAAGAGCAATAATCATTGGCATGAAAATGCACCCAAAGCTAATCTCGACATGTGTGTCGCCCCTTCACGGGCATCACCTAATGTCTAAAGTGTAAGAATGGAACTCTAGAGGAAAGTTTGAAACACGCTAACTTTGACTTGAAATACAAACAGACAAATAACATAATAATATGCTTGTAATCCCCGAAGAATTAAGTAGAGGTGTGCTCTTGTACTTACTGTCTCTTAGTCCTCTTCTATAATAGGTACTAGAAATAAAAACTCCTTAACATTACGAATGTAATCCACAAAGGGGTAGGAAGAGGTGTACTTTTAGTATATACGTACATTTCGCCAGTTATGTTTTAAATCGCATGTAATAGGGAGTCAACCTGTATCCATTAACTGGTCCGAAATCTGCAGTCTCCGGGCTGAGACTGAGAAATTCGTGAGGCAAATTCTAGAATCAAAAAATTAAAGACATGTGAAATCCGCCAACCCTTACTGAACCCTCATGTTGAATTACGGCGCTCTCCAACTCGGATCTATAGATCATTCTACGTTATAGGTCTCGAGTTCCAACCCTAGACACGCACCTCTGATTTTTCAAATTCATGTGCGCATTGTATTTATAATTATCACCTGCCATGCCTGAGAGATATTTCTCGACGGCATGTAAAGCCAAGACAGAGACCCATGGGCGGTATAAAAAAACTCTGACACCAGGTTCGGCTAGTGCCTAAACTGGTGTCAGAGTTGTGGTTGTGGTTCGCACCACACGACAAAGAGGAAAGAAGACAGCGACAAAGGAAAAAATGGTTATAAGGTTCCATAAAAATGTTCGTGCAAGGAACAGAGATACGGAAAATCTGCTATTTCCTTTTGCTATGAAAACAATTAATTATGCAAATGACACCTAAACAACACGGAAAACAGATGAAACAAGCAATAGATAAGTCATCATGATGATCACAGTTTCATCATGTTTTCAAGCGTGATAGGCCACCAAGGCTCCAGATGATTTGAGAGATAATTCTAATTATGTCATTAATTGATGGATTATTGTTGATGAGTAATAAAATGCCTTTCTCCTGGGTTCCGTAAATAATTTCCAAGTGACTTGGGAACAAAATAATCAAATGTCGCATAGTTACTTTGTCTGGCGTCCACTGCTCGACATATATAGGTGTTGTACAACCTAGTAATGAAACTTCTAATTTTGAAAAGGATAGGTACTGTCGTTTAATGAGTGTTACGTTATAGGGCGATTAATCTTCAGCTATACAGCTTGTAACAGACAGGTGAGGTCATATTTAGGAGGTGATTCCGACCCTCAAACTGAACAACTTTCTTTATGCAATCAACATCGTAATCGCGAAAAAATCATCAGCTATCCCATATAAAACTTCAATTACTCCCTACTCGATCCAAATGTAATTAATTAATTATGCCAATAATATAATTTACCGTTGTTTATTGTTGAAAGTCGTCTTTGACTGTCGTTACAGGTAGTCAGTGGCCCGATAGTCTGACAACCAGTCTTACCAAGGGGTATCGTAGTAGCGAGTACTAACTGGGTTTTAGAGCTCAGATAGGCAGTCGCTACATGTAAACTACTGATATTTAGCTGCATCCGGTTAGGCTGGAAGCCGACCCCAACATAGTTGGGAAAAGGCTAGGCAGATGATGATTTAATGTTGAAAACTGTTACAAAATCCGTTCAGTCGTTTTCAAGATCACTGCTCCCAAACAGACAGACACTGGCGCTATCTTAACTTGATACAATATAGAGATGAACTTACAACAATTACCTTAAGGATTCCTAATTATCTAATTAAAAACAATGTTCTTCCTTGGTGACGCATCTGATATAATTAGTGCATTGTTTAAGTATTTATCACGTAACCTTATTTACTACTACTGGTTATTTACGGATATACAATACTTAGGAATAGTGCGTTTCATTACTAACATCACGCCGTAATCCTCGAAATGTTGGGCAGAGGTGTAACTATAGTGCAAACTCATTTCACCATCAACCGGACACTCATGGCTCATGAGTCATGTGACCTTCGGGCTGCAGCTGTGAAATACACTTTGGAAAAACCTTATAACACATTGCCCAACCTGGAAATCGAAGTCAGACACCTCATCTTCAGCAGTGGCTCTTGTAGGTACTAGAACAACGCAGTGAGTTACATTTTGCAAGCGGAGTAGCGATCAATTTCTGTACGACATGTTTTTTTGGATATTTTACTCTCTACAAACTCTGACCTATCCTTCACAAGCGATCCAATTCCATAAAAATGAGACAAAAATCTTGGCTAAACCATTATAGCCTCTAACTTAAGTGACTAAGGTTCATTGTAATGTTGAATGTCTGTCTGTGTTGCCCCATACTATCGCCTCTACGCCGATCTCGTGGGATAGTTCCCAGAAGATAATTGTAATAGAATTTTATACTAGTTACTTCTATTCGATTATGTTCGCCTAGTACTCGCCGTTTGTTGTAAACTTATGTGCAATAATCGCCCTTATGGTTTTAGTATATAAAACCGTAGCTAGAATTTTTATGAATAAAATGAGCCATTATTGAAATGTTGATGGACAAAGTGAGCTGAGTGAAAGAGATAGAAATAATGACTAAATCGATGGATTATTACGTATATGGGGCAAGTGAATGAACGACACTCAAAAATTTGCAGATCCTCGTAAATACAGTTAATCCGAGATTCTCGTTCGTAACTCACTTTTTCAGCTATAAATGTTGCTCATTGTGAAAACGACGTTGGTTAATTATTACCTAGGTATTACACAAATCTATACTGGAAATATACCTAGGCAGATAAAAAGCGCTTATTGGAGACACAGCATTTCACCATAAGACTGATAGTGCATCGACAATCAGTCTTGTGGTTAAGTTAACTTTAAACTTTCTTAGTGCGGAGTTAATTTATTCAGTCTTACTAGTAGTTAAAAGGTAAATCAGATCGGGTCTAAGAAGTGGGCCAGTCCCATTTAGGTATTTCCCTAAAGGCCAAGCCCCCTGAAAGCCATTAGATAAAGTATAATCGTCTACGTATCTAATTCGAGATGCACGAGCTCTTCGTTCATTATGGGGCCCTGGTACGTGTGATTGGCTTTATTGATATTATTGAATCAATGATGATTGATTGATGATGATCACTTTTATGGAAAATTTGATCGATACTTGGAAAAAGAATTTTTATTTAAGATTTGTGATTTTTTTAACTGACTTCAAAAAAAGGAGGAGGTTCTCAATTCGGTTGTATGTCCTTTTTTTTGTGTTTGTTATCTCCGTCATTTATGAACCGATTTAAAAAATTCTTCTTTTATCTGAATGGATCTACTTCCCGATTGGTCCCATAGAAATTTCATCAAAATCGGTTCAGCAGTTTGGTTTTGAAATCAAAATAGCTGGAAAAAATGTCATCCAAGTAAAAGAAATTGCGAAATTGATACTTGACAAGGATTTGTGTGTGATACGATAACTAAAAAGGGTAAAATAAAAACTTTTTTGCAAAAAAAACCGACTTCCAAAAAAAAAAACTAAATAAGTGGAAAATAACTTTACTTTCGGAAGTCGGTGGCAAAAAAGTCAATGAAACAAACAATAGTCACCGACTTCCGAAAGTAAAGTTATTTTCCACTTTTTAGTGTGTTTTTTTGGAAGTCGGTTTTTTTTTTGCAAAATAGTTTTTATAAATCTGAAAGAGGATGAAACATGAAGTTATGTTGCTATTATTTACACTATATCCATCCATACTTATTTTATTGCGTTGAAACTGGCTGGGTAAAAAAGTGACGTTATTACATTTTAAAATTGCATCAGCTGAAACAATGATTGATAACAAGACTATAATATATTTATTGCATTGTGTATTTTTGGAAACGAATATCATCACTGCGTTGAAAGAAAGCGCCCTCAGAAAATCTGGATATACGAGTACTTGTCGGAAAAGGTCAGGACACGTCCAAAATTAAATGGAGTGTAGGATAATTACAGACATGATTATAATCCCCGTATCTATAAACAAGTCAAAGTGTTTACTTGAGCAAATGTAATTTTTTTAAATACGATTTTTATTATGTAGTTTGGTAATTGGTTGTTGTTAAGTAACTGTAAAAGTTAGAATTCTTAGCTTTGTTTTCTTTGACGGTTCTTACTTCTTTAAAATTCTTGTATATTGCATAAAAAAAATTGCACAAGTAATTGCTTAAGCTAAAGTAATTACTTTAAATTGACTATAGATAGGTACTGGTGTAAGTGTCAGTATAAAATGTCAGCTTTTCTGGATGTAAGGCCCTGGACCAGCCGATTGCTTTAGAGGAACTGGCATTTAGAGTATATAACTCTATTGTCACTCTTGCACCTTTCTTGTTCTCAAGTCTTTCTTTGAGAAAAATCTTAGAAGCAGTGTGAAAGAATCATGATCTACCAGTAGATAGGGCATACGTGGGATTGAACTCTGACACCATTGAAATCTAGGGATCTAGGTACCATATCTTGAACCCTTTGAGTTCAAGAATATGATTCCAAAGTAATCTTGATACTTTCATCTGGGTGTCCAAAAATAGTACATAAATATGAGTGGCTGGCTTCGCTACGTGCGGTGCTTCATCAAACGCCTAAATCCGCATTTACATGCGACGCGTGCGCTCCCTCCCCTCCACACCGTGCGCTTGCGCGGACAAACTTTCACTTTCATTTGTAGGGCAAACGTTTTACTGCGACAAAGTTGCTTAGGACACCTCCATGTTAACACAAAACCAACTTTGATTACTTACAATAGAGATGGAATTTATTTGAGCCCGGATTTGTTTATAGAACTCCGTTGTAATTGGAAATTCAAATGACAAAAGTCGAAAGTGATGATTCAAATATCAACGCAATTGTAATTCTTGAAGCATTACTTTTAGGTCGCTTTTTGGATGATACGGAGATGGTTTTAAGATACTTTGTTTTGAAGATGCGCGAGTTCCGATATTCAGAGCCTTTGACGGGTCCACGTTTTGTGTTATGAAATAGAATTGACACGAACTTTTGTGTTGATTTTTTTTTCCTAAACATTTTTTTTTACAAATAAGGTCTTGCACCATTTACTGTCTTGAGTGGCCTTTATGGGAAGAAAATGTGGAAATTCCGATTTCTTCCTGAAAACAAAAAAAAAAAACATACGTGCAACGTGTTGTATTTGTAAGGTGTTTGAGAGGAAGCCAAGGATTTGATTTTTTTAGACTACGAATATAGACTGGTAGTCAGTAATGTACTGAACAGATCAGTTCTTATATTATAGTAAGTTTAGTATCATATTTAGGACTCTTTTTTGTCAAGGTGGTTTAATGTTATTTTGAAGTTTAACTTTAAATAAATAGGTTTTATACAAGAAAATATTAATTATATTATTGTCATCTAATTAAATATTATTAAAACTAATAATAGTTTTAAATTATGTTACTTTTATGACAAGTTTCCATCAAAAGCAACAGGAGTCATTAGCTATTATTTTATAAAGGATATCAGACTCAACACAATATTTTCTAAAATTGAGCAAAAAGATTGCAAAAACACACACTTTTAATTTTCGTTTACTTCATTTATATCTAAAAGGAGTTCCAGGATCACCAAAGGAAAATTATTTATCAAAACGGTGTCAGCCGATATGCGTTAAAAGTTAATTTTAAAACGGAAACCGAAGATGTCCTACTTACCGTTTGAGGGTGAGTCAGAAAAAAACCCGTTATAACTTAGTCATCTATCACACCGACGTGTAACACCAAAACACATCATCATCTGCCAAGCCTTTTCCCAATTATGTTAGGGTCGGCTTCCATTCTAATCGAAGGCAGCTGAATTCCAGTATTTTACATGGAGCGATCTATAAGATCTCCACAACCAAGTTAGTACTAAGAAATACGACATCCCCTGATAAGACCGGTTATCAGACTTTCGGCCACTTGACTACCTGTAACGACTTCCAAAGATCTACAAATGACTACTGGGACCAACGGCTTAACGTGCTATCCGAGGCTCGGAGCAAAGTCTGTATGTAATGATGGTCACCCATCCACGGATCGACTTAGGCAAGCACTACTTAGCTTTGGAGATCGACCCGAGCGGCTGTTATTATTTAACAACGAGCTACGTCATAACGCAATCTTCTTCTTTCTCTCCTAAAGAAAGATAACGCAGTTACCAACAAACATGACGTTTTCAGACTGTATTTATTCCCATTTTCCCTAGCTTGCTTGACTCAGGGAAGACTAATTAATTCATCTCTTCTTCTCTTCATCGTCGACTCATGAAATTTTAGGTGAGCCTCAAGTGAGCATCTATACGTCAGTATTGATGCTCACTTGAGGCATTTTGTTTGTTGTAAGTATTAATTAATTGTGTATCGTTCATTATATTAAAACACAAGCCAGGATTTAAGGTAAGTGCATATTAAATTAAATTATATGCAAAACCACAGAAGTTCGGTACAGAGGAGAAAAGCTGAAGGTTCCTTGTCAAAGATTTATAAGCATGCCTTCGCGTAGTTCGCACGTCGTGCCATACCGCTTCGGTGTGACACACGCCCGCTCTGCGTACGCGCCGTTTCGCGGATGTATGATGGCGGATTCAGGATCTCTCACACTCTTGCTTTCGTTTGAATGTTCATACTTTTACCTTGACACGCATTGTGTGATGGTAGCGGTAAATTGTTAGTGTTATTAAGTGACTAGACCGATTCTCTTGTATTGGTACTGGAACAGCTCCATTCGTAGAACAATGTAAGTTAGTCAGCGAAGTGGAAGCAAGCCTGACTGCTTAATACAGCACTAATCGCATCTCTTTATACGATACTAGCTTTTGCTCACGGCTGCGCTTCCGTTATGTACAGAAATTAAGCCACGGGAACGTTTAAAATGTAGCCTATGACACTCGGGGATAATGTAGCTTCCCAAGATTACCCCCTATTTACAAACTTACAAACAAATTTTAGCTCTTTATAATATTAGTATAGATTGCAAATCGCTAAGCACGCTATGAAGAGAGTGTACTTTGAAGGATCCGAAATACATAGCTTGCAGAGTAAGCAAGCTGAAATGGGCTGGCCATGTTTTTCGATAGACCGATAAAAGAAATGAGTCGTGGAGTGGACACCTCCGATCCAGATGGCCTTACGATCTTTATAAATTAATGTGACTGGGGCAGAATGTATATGGAAGGCTGAGGACCTTATTCTTGAGACCCAACCGCCAGACCTGTGACAATCTCGACGGACACCCGATTATGTCATCAGTACAAACATTGCACAGTACCCGTTCGGATATCCTACGGTTGCTTTCAACTACATCTTATGTAAAACGGCAGTTTATTAGCTATTAACAACCTGCCTCTGTTTGCGTGAGACTTGACGAGTTAGGAAATATGTATTATAGCGATTTAAACAAATTATTTGTGTCAATTTTTATTTTCAATTTACATAGTTATCTATAACCAAAATAATAATAACGTACTTATAAAAAAGAAGAAAAGCATTAAAGAGCATCAAAAATTCGTCCACATCGCTGTCATCAGGAATAATGCCCAGAAGGCTGGCAGCATTGCCACCTTGGATGGCAATACATCAGCATTGCCATCCAAGGCATTTTTGGTTTAGAATCATCTTGGCCAAAAAATATGCCAACCGCTTGGCGATGTCTCGAAAGACTCTCGGACCATTTTATAAATATTTTGGGCCATGGGGCCCTAGTGTTTCAACCCCAATATATAAAAAAAATGAAAATGTAATATTAATATTATACACAAATAACTTCACGTAACAAAATTTCAAAATGATGTTGAAAACCGCTTACCACGATCATACATACAAAGACGAAACAACCTACCTTCTTTTAATCCCAAACTGAAAATACTCGCTCACCATCAACGCTAACCATTCGATACGTTTTCACAGAACTATAAACGACTTCCTTCCACCAAAGGGGTGGCACAAAAAGACAATTGTATTACATAACCTCTCGCAAATCGTTGAATGTCGGTCAGTCGGTTGTGCAACAGTGAAAGGTTGCATAAGCCAGCTAAGTTGAGATGAAGCTCTTGCGCCAGACCCGAGGCCCGGCGTAGACGCGACAAGGCTTTGATAGAGGAAACTGGCTAGTGTTTCAAAACTAGAAATATGTATTTCAACGACTACACTCAAATTGACATTTAATGGATGCACACCGGTCACACTAATCAACCGCAATATAAATTCGTCGAATTTCAAGTTATTCATAAACGCAAAAAAAATATAATATAAAGGAAATTCAAAACAAAAATAAAGTACTTAGCGTCGAATTTTTTTTTACTTTCTTCTCCACACCTCTAAGAACTCAACAAAAAAAGACACATGAAAATTCGGCCACTATAAACTTTGTTCCACTTTTTTGTCTAATTTCACTCGACTATTCTGTTTTGTTAAGGGTTTTGGAGGAAAATGGGAATTTTGGCGTCTTCAGAATTGATTCTGTATAAAAATTGAGCTGCCGTATGTTTGTGCGTCACACAAAAAGTAGTAGACGGATTGGATTGATTTTTTAAGGTTCCGCTGTTTCCCAGAACATTGCATTTCCCGAAGTCTTTCGGGGGACCGGGAAATCCAAGCGTTTGGCGAAAACCACAGCTAAGCGTGACTGAGTTTAGCTAGTAATCAATACAAACTAGATTTTTTGAGGTCAATTTCCATATTTCTTTAAAATGTGGCAGACAAGACCGAAACCGATTTTCTTTATATTTATTTTAATGTCGGTGATGCTGATGACTGATGGAGGTGGAAATTATGATTATTATTTTTTTTTTTCGATATGTGCAATTCGCACAATACATGTAGTCTTCTTTTAGAAGATTGACCGAATTTAATTTATGCTGAAAAAGTCTGAATACGGGTTTAGACTTACCGGATTAGTAGGTATAGAATACTCAAGAAGAATTAATATGATACAAGACCTAGTTAACAAAGCGTAATCATCAAATCCGTTTCCCATGCGAATGACTAGCGACCCGCGCAACTTCGTCTGCGTAACATTTTTGATTGATGTTCTGCTCCTATTGGTCGCAGCGTGATGTTATATACACTTTAGCCTTTCTCAATAAATGGGCTATCCAGCACTGAGAGAATTTTTCAATTCGAACCAGTAGTTCCTGAGATGAGCGCGTTCAACCAAACAAACAAACTTTTCAGCTTTACAATATTAGTATACGTAGATCTGATGAGAGAAGCATTATTATTTTAAAATAAGTATATACTGAGATGATATTTTTATGTACCTAGACAACCTTAACAAATGTGAATGATTCCAAAAATCAGGTCCTATCTACATTTTAGTAAATGACACGTTTTTATAGAGTCTTGCGCAGTGATAAGCGCTGTTCGTGCAGTATCTGTCTTATGCAACTAATTATTATCTCTAATTACGTAGTTAAAGAAATTATTATTGATAAATCATGAAAATTACGTGGTGGAAATTGTACAAGAGCTATTAGGAAATTCGAGATATAAAAATGTATTAAGTGGTAGTAGAGACCTTTTGTGAGAAGAATAGTTTGCACAAGAACTGAATACCTAATTTTAAGTTAATCACTAGTATCAAAATCAAAAATATGAATGTAAGATGTGTTGTAGTAGAATATACTGAACTTATAAAATTACTAGCTAGCCAAAAAATTGCATCAACCGTTTAGGGCGAAAATAATTATTACGAATACAAAATAATACTAACATTATTCTCACCAACTAAATGAAACTTAATTCTTACATTACATTAAATAAATAAATTCTGATAATTTTCTTTATGCTAAAATAGAACAATAATTCATTCTACGTTTTTATTTGTCACTGAATTGACAAATGGTCGATCCATTCGACGATGTAACGCAACAAATGTCCATATTGTTGCGTCACGAAAAGTACTAGGACGGCATGAAATCAAAGAGACTCATCGTTAGCGAATTCCACCTGGTACCCGTTACATTGTAATAATTTCACGTGAAATACCAGGGTGACATGACATTACAGAATTAGTTGGTTCAATCCTTACTGAGATACAGATATTCTACCGACTTTCGCTTCTGCGGTCCTCGGACAATCTTGAGATCGAAAGGGGGGATGTATGTAGGTTGCGCCAAAGTCTTTGTTCCCCTCCTATTTGCGGCAATTTCAAGCTAAATCGTGATGCTGTGCACTCATTTATTTGCAAAATCCGTTAAAAGGTAGTTTAATTATTGCAATTTCATGCATAATACTCACATTATGCATAAAATTGGAATTTATAAGCAGGAGATCGTTCATGTAAAAGAGAGACGGTTTTTAGGTCGAAATTAAAATTAAGATCCGATTAATCTGTTTTAAGCCTATTATAATTTATTTTAATTGTTTAACATAATTTATTGCTGGTTTAATTCCTGATATTACAGCAGTCGGAAAAAAAACAAGGCCCGTTTGCACAACAATACACTAAACTATGAGTAACGGTTGGATTAATAAACAAAAACATATTTAGTGATCATAGGTTTTGCAAGTGGCCCTGATAAAGGGATAAGTAAAAATGCGTTTTACAGCCGGTTTTGCTCCTAAATCGGGGATGCCTAACTTTTTGGAAGTCCTCTCGAAAACGAAAGCGTTGTTTTATGACAATGAGGGCTATCGTTTTTGAGCTCACCAGATGGCGCCACTGTTGAGTAAGGTCTTGTCATTAATTCTATTTTATACTTTAAAGTACCAATAACTTCATAAAAAGTCTATTTAATTACAATTAACAACATAGTGTAAACTTAAGGTACATATTTACAATATTGTCTCTATAATTAGCAAGCATGGAAATTTTTTAAAAATCATTCTTCCTTCAAGTACTAACAAATTAGAACTCCCAACTTGCTACCTACAATCTTCAAGTCGTAATTAATCAGGAATGGCTCAATCTTGACCACCCTCGTGAATATTAATAAAACTCACTCTATGACATCTGACATTTCTGAAGACCTCACTCTACACGAACGCCTCTAGCGGCGAATTCATGCGCGAAAGCCCCCATTTAATTAGAATGATACCGGAGGAAAGATGCACAGGACAAATTGGGGATTTCTAAGCTTAAATGCTTTGTCGTAATATTTTAAATCATTGGAGCTCGCCTCAAATGAATTTGGCTAGATGGAGAGATGGCAGATGGAATAAAGTTTTAACCGAATGGTGGCTAAGGTTGGGTTGTTTATCAGGTAGTCGAAAAGCGCGTTGGGTCGACGATATCGTCAAAATCGCGAGAAACAGATGAGGGACGCACAGAACCGAGAGGTGTGGCAGAAGGAAGGGGAGACCTGTACCCAGTAGTTGGTGATTCCGAGCTAGAAAAACGCATTTCTAGGTAACAGAATGAAGAATTAAATTCAAAATGAGTTCCTAGTTACATAACCCAAAACCTAGTAAAAAACAATTAAACCGAAAGTCATTGAACTAAAATCCAAAATTGTTTTTTCGCGTGAGAACAACGAAAAAATTACATAAAAAAAATTAATATGTTAGTTCCACGTGTTGCGTAAGGTCTTTAAGATCAATGATATGGGAGAAGTGATACAAGCTTGTGTGTTAGTAGGTGAGAGTGTTGTGCAATCATTGTGTTGATACAGATTTTTTTTAATTACTACTGTTACGTGATAACCGCTAAAGTTTATTGTTTTTTTTTTTGGGAGAAAAAAGGTGTAGGTGTCATGGTTTTTTGGTGGTTTGATCTGTACAAAACACGCTAAAAAAAAGTTTTTTTTTAGAGGTAGTCGTAGGTAGCAAAATGTTAAGTAACCGTTTTTTTAAATTCACTCCCTAAACATTGAATAAATTAAATTAAAAAAAAAAGAAAAGGGATCGTGTGGAAGGCATTCAGTTGGATGGACTTGGGGGGGGGGGGGGTGAGCATAGGATATTATGGCACCACTTAGGAGAAACCTGTGTCCTGCAAGACTGCTAAATAATTGAAAGAAAATATTATTTATGACAAACGAATTTTAATAATTGAAATTATTATCAGAGATTCACTCGATGACAATTAAAATTAACGTTCAGCTACTATGTCAGTGGGTGAGCGAGGTTGTGCAATACTTGTGCTATAATATACATTGTTATGCACGTGCGTCTGTGATACACATATTTTTAATTACCGTTTTGTTACGTGATAAATATAGTTTTATTTTGTTTTTTCATGTGTTTTGTTATGATATTACTATTTTTTTAAATTTTTAATTAAAAAAAAATCATAAATATATAAATGAAAGTGATGACTTGGAGGCGTTTATGTGTGATAGGCTGAAAAAAACCACTCCCAGAGAAAATTGTAAACCTGTGGGGGAAACCTTTGCCTTGAAGTGGGACAATACAGGTTGATAAAAAATATCTACCAAAACGTGTACTGGGTTGCGGATTTACAACAATATTTTTCTTAAAAATAACATCATTTCTTTAGAGTCCTGTTTTACAAAATCTTAAATTCATTCACTGATCGACAACCTGCATATCCTGAATAGCTGGGTCTAGAAACATAAAATTTGCACAAGAAAGGATTTTTGACAATTTGTCCCCTGAAGGGCTTTAATAAGAGATGAAAGTTTGTATGGAAGAATCGTTATCACATATTATGGAAAATCCCAGCAGACACACGGTCTGTAATTACGTAAAAATTTAAGTCAGTATGGCAATGTCAGTGGGTTGGATAACAAGTTGCACAACACAATGTTAATATTTTTAGCAGCTATAATGTGCATGCAGCCTTAATACAGTTTTTATATTACCGTTTTACCGTAGTTTACGTAATAAATGTTTTTTTCTTTCTACTTTACAGTTTTTTTTTTGTATGAACTGTTAAGCCTACATAATAATTTAAGAAAAACCTAACCCATCCACTTAATGAATAAAGTAACTTAAGTGAAGTTTTCTCCTAAGTTAAAGTTTATATCAAGTTTTATTATATTGTACCTATATTTACTTTAATTATAAATAAATAGGTAATTATGTATCTATTTATAATCGTTTCAATAACCAACTTTAAAAACCTGAAAAAAATCTTTCATCGATCAGTTTATAAAACAACAACCAACGTAGATGAGCAGCCAACTGGCGGCGTAACGTAAACAGCAATTAATAAACTTAAGCCCCGGTTCTTCTGTCAGTAAGTTTAACTGAATATTAGTTCTATGAATAAAGAATAAAAGAATAGAATGAAAAAATATAGAAATAGAAAATGAATAGAATATTATATTATCAGAATGTTTATTTTAATTGTATATGTGTATTAGTATCATTTTCGAAAACAAGTAGTATTTTTATTTTTTTTGTACCCTATCACAATTTTGTTCAATTTAACCCAAAGGTTGACTGGTAGAGAATACCTTGTGGCATTAAGTCCGCCTAAGTACTACTATAGTACATGAAGTTTAAATAAATAAATAAAGAAAAAGTCTTATAAAAAAGACCCACCAGTTCTCAAGATTACTTTGTTTAAACAAACAAAAACACTTTAAACCATAAATATTAATCAGCCGTAAGATGTAGTCCGATAGTTAAAATTTAACTGCGAGTCAACCAAAACTGGCTACGTCACTAGGAGTCAAGAAGTTCGACAGAGGGCGTTGTCCGCAGTGAAATTCGGCGTTATGCCGTACCTGGCGGCCTTCACGCCGCTTTCCATTGTACAGTACCTTCGTTTTCTGTTCGCCTAGTACTCTGTTTCACTTAGTATGCACAAAAAAAATGTGGCTTGTTGGTTTGTTTACATAAAAAAATTGTAACTTAGTTTTTATGGGAACGAGAGGAAATATAATGTTTCTTGTGGGTTGTTTTGAGAATTTTAATTTGTATATTATGTTTTAGGTGTTTCTTGGCGCCATTTTTATGGTGCAGCATAATTTATAAGGTGTCTTTAGTTACATTCGTAAACATGCCATAAAGCATAGATAGGATCGCAAACTGCATAAATTAGTAGATACGGTTGCTAGCTGCACTATGATTCATAAAGGCTACTTATTTACGTACGCGAGCTAGCTCAACAGTTACTGTAATAACCTGTTACGTGAAAACTATGCTCTAAGTTCCATACTTTGAATTCTATAATACCTCAGAATCCCGGTCCGAAGATAGGTCAAGCCATAAAAAAGGTAAGCCTATCAGCAAAGCTCTAGCACAGCTGGCTGCCCAAATCCTATGCTACAAGATCGCTGCCAGGCGCGCCTGACACTCCTAGGAATTGCCAGACGCGCTAGAGTCGTCAGTATCGTCACTCATGGACGCTTTTATAATGTTATTCTCCTTTGCTTCAGATTTCTTACTCGTTTACTAATTCTTAAAGGTTAAAAGCTTAAATTTTGTAAGCCAGTTAGTTTACAAATAGTAACTGTGAAGTTTTTTGTCGGCTCCTCGAGAATCCATCAATCGAACTGATCACCTAGCTATTCGCGTTTCATAAATTTACATGGGCATGTAAGCTTATGTGAAACAAAATATCTAAGGGCGTATTTCACCAATAAAACTGAATATGACAAGTTCATCTAAGCTGCGTTCAAAACCTGTAAGTGTCATTATTCCATAACAACGATTCTGTGACTCTTAAACGTGATTTAGCTGATCGGGTTTAGTTTTATTGGTGAATTTTAAGTTAGTTTAAATATTATTTACATTAACTATATACATTATAATAATTAAAATAACGAAACTAAACTAACTACAAACTATAAAAGGGCATCAAAAAACTCCTCCTCAACGCTGTCAGCCGGTAATAAGCCCAAGACATTGGCGGCGTTGCCACGTTGCATAGCAACACTTAGCCTCTGGCCAAGGTAAAAGCCAGCCCATAGGGAAATTTCCTGATTTTTTTACAGAAAGCAAGTATCTATTCTAAAACATCTTTGCTTAGTTCCCATACTTACGAATGATCATTAGGACGATAATGCCATGAACCAAGCATGCTAGTAGGTTGATTTAGAATGACATCATCAATGCATAGGTCACAGTTATAGTAGCCGATTTATTGGTTATTCCTAATATCTATAATGATCTAGTGGTCCAGTGGTCGCAAGCGTGACTGCTGAGCAAGAAAGAGGTCCTGTGTTCGATTCCCGAGTCGGCAAAGCGAAATTGGTTTTTACATCAGGAATTTCTCAGTAGTAGCCACGGAGTCTGTATTTGTGCCCGGTTGATGGCAATAGGCTTGCCCCCTATTACATGGGCCTTTAACATAACTGGCGAAATGTTGGAGTACTATTAGGTAGACCTCTGCCTAACCCTTCGGGGATTACAGGTGTGGTATTATGTTTTGTCCGAATATCTGTATCAGGAGTTTCTCAGAAACGTTTTCAGTTCACGAGAGAAGAGAGTGATTATTACTGACCAAGGACTTTCTTCAGGTTCATAATAAGATATCTTCTGAGGGCCTAGAGAAAGAGGAGCTCTCAGCTAAATAATAACAGCCGCTCGGGTCGATCTTCAGGTTAAGCCGCGATTGCCTAGGTTTGTCCGTGGATGGGTGACCACCCGCAACATACCGAGATCCTCCGTGCCTAAGAAAGCAAGTTAAGCCGTTGGTCCCGGCTGTCATTTGTAGATTTTTGGCAGTCTTTACAGGTGGCCCGAAAGTTCGACAGCCAGTCTTACTAAGCGGTATAGTTTTACCCAGTACTAACTAGGTTGTGGAGGTCAGATAGGCACCGTGTAATATTCGGGTAATCAGCTGCTTAGACTGGAAGTCGATCCCAACATAGTTGAGAACAGGCTAGGCAAATGATAATGAGTTTACATCTGGTGCTTTTTAGACCTTTTCCCGTTTAGGTCTATATTATATAATAATCGTATGAGAAAATCCAATTTTCCGGCGGCAGCGCGGGGCGGGGCACGCGGGTGAACGCTCTCCATTTGACGCTATCATCCGCGGTGCGCGCGCGCAGGGCACTTTATTGGTGTGCACGAAGGGCCGGGCAACGAGCATTTATTTTTGTTTTTTCAAATGATAATTATGAGGAGGGATGAAATGCTTGTAACTAAGAGAGTGACGAATATGTTGAGAGGAAAGTTAATGATGGGTGGAATTTTTGAGAAATGTTTAAAAAAGGGACGACTGTCAATATTGACAGGGGAGAATGGTGTTAATAAGAAAACGTGTTGTCGACTTTATAGAATATTACTAACATTCGTATTTTTATCGGCTGTTGATCGACAAGTACTCGTACTTTATCTTAAGAACTGCAGTGAATAATAAGATCATGCAAGGAACGAACCATTATTGCTGCAGAAAAACAAAATGATTTAGTAAGAGATCTGGGGGGTTACCATGATCTGGCGCTGTTACTTTCCCACTCTCGGAATAGTCCTAAAACATTCCTGCACTAACAGCTCATGGTAACCCACCTGAAAAGTAATTTATAGGATTTATATTACAAGTAGATCTAATAATAAGCTTCCTGTATATTAATAGACCATAAACGGTGGAAAAATATGAACTTACTTGATCGTCTTAAGTAACTTAATCGTTGCAGGAAAAATGATGTTATATTCTAGGAGGAAATTAAATCTGACATGCCAGTAAGTTGAATTTTTTCCGTGAAAACCAAAGGAATAAACATAATATTGCTTCTATATTTCATGAAGGGTATGATATAGAGGTTGTATCTTTATTTCACCCACATTTCGTTAGTTATGTTTAAGTCTCACGTAATACTCGCGAGCTTATTGCCATCAACTGGATACCAATCCAGACTCCAGGACACTACTGAGATTTTTTAATGGAATAACCCATAAACACTTGGGTGTCGAACTAAAGTCCTCACACTCAGCAGTAGCGCTTGCATCCACTGGACCAACGGCAATAGAATAACGCTAAAGAGAAATTACATCTTGAATCAGAAATATGTGGTCCATATCTAAGAGAGCTTCAAATTGAACAACTTACTCGCGTAAAATTGACACCAAATTAAAAAACTAACTTGACCGAACAAATATAGAAGAGATTTTTTTTTCGAGATTCACGTTTCTGATACACAATGTATTTTCTTTTTAACTTTATTCTATTGCTTCGTTGAGCTAAGCAAAACACATCTGTCTTTCTTTTATGAAAACCTAATGGAGCACACTAAAAAAGGACCGGCCCTCCAACACGTGTCCCTCCTATCTCTGTGACCCACTTTCGCACACATCCACACTCATGCGCATGTGTGCGTGCGTGGGCCGCGAGCTTTACACCGGTAATGCATTAGTATGCATTCAGGTGTCGGTGTGTGCGTCGAATTTGGAGTAAACAGTGCGTATGTGTGTGTTTATCTAGGATTTACTAGTAGTGTGAATGTACTGTGGGTTCGGCTGGTTTCTTTTGTTTATGTTTTTTAGTGGTAAAGTATCTGCAAAACTAGTTTTTTTTCTAGCTAGACAATAAAAAACCTAGCTTGGTTAAAAAAATATAATAATTACATCTGTCTTTTCCCAACTATGTTTGGGTCCGCTTCCAATCTAACCGAATGTAGCTGAATACCTACCAGTATTTTACATGCAGCGACAGCCTATCTGACCTCCAAAACCGAGTTAATACAGGGTAATAACGCCTTGATAAGACTGGTTGTCAGTCTTTCGAGCCACTAACTACCTGTAACGACTATCAAAGATCTACAAATGACTGCCGGGACTTAACGTGCTCTCCAAAGCTCGGTATGTAGTCCACGGTCAAACCTAGGCAAGTGCGGCTTAACCTGATGATCGACCCGAGTGGCTGTTATTATTTCATCACCATTCCTCTCAAAATGGTAAAGGATAATGTTGTGAGGAATGGGGCTTGTCCTAGAATCAAAAGTTTGACAAAAGACACGCGACATCCTAAAACCCCCACTGGGGCCGCGTGGTGGATTATGGCCCACTCTCCTCGCTTGATTCCTAGCAATGAGAATATGAAACGCTCACATATAAAAGACTAATGAAAAACATAATAATTTTTAGGCGTAATTCACTTATCTCAAGGCAAATACCATCAAAACCAACAGAAGGTGATAAAATCTAAATAAAATAATCTCAGAAGGGCAATAACGCGTCATCTAAGCGAGAATCGCACTCCACTTGCAAACAACACACTAAACAATATACAATACTCCTACAGTGCAACTATAAGATCAAGGAGCCTAAAACTAAAACTAACCGCAATCAGATTTCTACAACCACTTTTTCACTGGGCTGTACCAAAATCCAAATATAAGACCAAGAACAGACTTAGCCAGTCAGAATTTAAAACATTTGCGTTTGAAAACCAGTGAGACTACAGGTTAATATGCTTTCGAAAGCAATGAGTATCTGTCGTCGATAGGAATGGACACTCACAGTCTTCCATGACCCCAAACCTTGTAAGATTGTATAGGAGTAGGGTAGCCAGTAGGAACAGTCCTGGTGGGTTACCATGATCTGTAAGTGCAGGAATCTTTTAGTATTCTTCCGAGAGTGGGTAAGATATGGCGCTAGACAGCTGTCTAGCGCTGTCACTTTCCCACTCTCGGAATAGTCCTAAAATATTCCTGCACTAACAGATCATGGTAACCCCCCTGATCCTGACTTACCTACATTAGTTTGTTATTTATTTCACCACGACTGCTCACAAAACAGTGAAGGAAAACATTGTGAAGAAACATATCCTAGAATTTAAAAAATCGAAGACATGTGACGTGCATCAACCCGCAGTGGATCCGCGGCCTGGATCATGCTAGATCCCCTCTCATAGAGAACAGGCAATTAATCTTAGCAGTAGCACCTTCCATGCACAATGGTATAAAACAGCCACATAGCTCACTTTCATTCACGTTATTTAATAAAACCTATATAAAGCTCAACCCACATCTAATACAGTTTTAGATGTTTTACGGATATTTCCTCTAACTGGCCTAAAGTAGTTTTTATATAACATTCTTTGCGTAGGCAGCTGTTTGTGTTACTTTTAAATTAATTTAAAACGGCTTTTGAAAGTTATGTAAACTCGGACTAAATTAATTCACGATGTCAAGCTGTCAACTAAATAATCAGCCTATAGTGCTGCCATTACGGAATAGCTCGTGGATTAATAATAACAGCCACTCGGTTCGATTTTTAAGTTAAGCCGTGCTTCCCTAGGTTGGTCCTTGGATGGGTGACCACGTTACATACCGAGTTTCCTCCGTGCCTAAGAAAGCAAGTTAAGCCGTTGGTCCCGGCAGTCGTTTGTAGATTTTTGGCAGTCGTTGCAGGTGGCCCGAAAGTTTGACAACCAGTCTTACTAAGGGTATATTTTTACCCAGTACTAACTGGGTTGCGGTGGTCAGATAGGCAGTCGCTCCATGTAACATTCTGATAGTCAGCTGCTTAGACTGAAAGCACGTTAAGCCGTTGGTCCCGACTGTCATTTGTAGATCTTTGACAGCCAGTCTTACCAAGAGGTATTTGTAATACCCAGTACTAACAGGGTTGTGGAGGTTCGCTCAATGTAAAATACTGGTATTCAGCTGCATCTGGTTAAACTGGAAGCCGGCCCCAACATGGTAGGGAAAAGGCTAGGCAGGTGATGATGCATGTTGTTACTAGAAAACAGGTCCACGTAATCCACCAGTCGAGTCTAGTTTAGTTTGGTAGATACCACGTGTTGACTTCGAATTTTCGGTTGTAGGGCATAACAGTTATCTTACCATGTTTTCCTCACAGTTTTTGTGCAGTCTCAAAGTCGGTCAGTCTTTCAGAGAGCTGCCATTCGCTGCTTTTTATAGTGAAGAACAGGCACTACCTCGTTGGTCTAAGATAGATTTCTAGGCCGGGCAGAGTATTATTAGGTATTTCTCTCAGAAAATTCTCAGTTAATCATCAACAGAGCATAAATTCCAAGTCTGTATTTATGGCGCTGTTGATGGCAATAATTATGTTCAATCGCCCTCTTTGCGAAATGTACTGAGGTACACCTCTCCTTAAACCTTCAAGAATTACAGGCCTGATCTTCTTCTTCTTCATCGTGTGTTTAGTGCCTAACCTGGCGTCAGAGTTTTTAAGCCGCCCAAGGGCCTTTGACTTAGCTTTACATACTGTCGAGAAATATCTCTCAGCCATGCTGGTTTCCTCACGATGTTTTCCTTCACGGAAGCAAATAATGCAATACGCACTTGATTCCGAAAAGTCAGAGGTGCATGTCTAGGGTTCGAACTTGAGACCTATGACTTGGCAGTCTGACGGTCACACCACTAGGCCTAAATAGCAACAGACAATAAAAATATATCTATGTTCATTCTTATACCATTTAGTTTTTGGAAGTATATATATGCAGGTTTAAAATGGCTACCTAGTACCAAAACAGGGTCTTAAATCTTCAAGTGTACCAGGCTGTCATTACATCCTACATGGAGCGATAAGGTAAATTGGTTCACAGCCCGCAAAACAAACCGGTATGAGATTAAATTGTATTTTTATTGCGAATTGTTTTATTGGCTTGCATCTCATTACTGAGCTAGCTACTTGTCAAAATTTTATGGTGTTCGATCTAGATATTCTATCGGGGAAATTCAGAAGGAAATAAAGTTAAATCTAGGAAAATACTTGCGGCTTTTTATTATTCGCCTTGACAAGCACACTACTAGGTTAGGCAGAGGTGTACCCAATAGTACGCCCACGTTTCGTCAGTTATGTTTTAAGTCCCATGTAATAGGGGGTGAGCCTATTGCCATCGACCCGGCACAAATCCAGACTCCGTGGCTGCTACTGAGAAATTATGATGAAATAACTCAATTTTAATTTTGCTCGACCTGGGAATTGAACCCGGGAGGACCTCATGCTCAGCAGTCGCGATTGCGACCACTAGATCAACAAGGCAGTCAACTGGGAATCAAACCTATTGCACAATCATTGGACTGAAACATAAATGGTCAAATGTTGTTATTGATACAACTTATAAATATACTTCTGCTGCCTTCAAGAAGTACTAGCGTGATGTTTTATTGTGGCCAGAGACTTCCACTTGAAAACATATGACTAGGATGTCAATAGGGAGAATAATATGTTCCGACATAATTAGGCGGCTTTGAGAACTGTTAACCGTAGCGTCGGTGGTCTACCAGGAGTCCATACTTAGCAACAAACGAATTGATGGATTAAAATATCTGGGTAAAACTGAAAGTGATGCAGACGGGTTAGTTTCCGTCTAACCGCACGTTGTCGTTTAACTGGGCCAGTTAAAAATAACGGCTAACATTCCCGCCTCAGTTAGCGCTCCGCTTTTGCCAAATGTTTAACCCTGATCGGTTCAGGGTGTAGAATGTGGGCATCGGTTACGACCTCTTATTGTGCGGGCAAGTACCTTCAAACCTGCTAACGAATCTTCGTTCCTGGTACTTTTGTGATCGTGTATTCCTGTTGGTGCTACCGCCACGCGTCTCAGTGATGGATGTTACAGGAACTGAAACAATTTGTTTTGATCAAGTCGTCCAAAAGAAAATAAAATATTTCCCGTTGTTTTTCATAGCCAAATTGTGGGACAGCGAGGGAACAAGTTGCTATAATATTAAGTATTAGCTTATATATTAAGGCCTTGTTTTTAGTCGGCTATATTAGATTTTGTGTAGCAGCGCGAACGAATCCTAGCTTAATAATGGAGAATTACATATATGTATATTATTTCCGTTTCTCTACACCAGTAGAGTTTTCAGTATTTTTATTCTAAACATTTAACCGATCCAATATTCAATACTCTGTTAACTTTAACTATGTGATATCAGCAGGCACTTCACTGAAAACACCTGAAAAATGTGAATTTTCTGTATTTGTTTATAATTTGGTTCATCTCTGCCAGTTTCGCCTTTTATTCGGATTCTTTCATACTACAAATGCAGTAGCATTTGTTCAGGAGATCCAGCATATTTTTTCATTTAGTTCTTGCCACCGAACTATCCACACAGAGTTCTTCTTTGGCGTTTTATCTCTTACCTCTCGTTGAAAAGTACTGTCCATAATAAAATCAACAAATATAATCAAATCGGGTAATATCCCATATAATACTATATCTGATATAATGTCAATAAATATAATGGAGCTGTTATAGGTATTATTCGATCGGTACGGTTAGCGCACGCGTAACGTCCGGCCCGCTAGCTTCTAGGACTGGCGCGAGGTGAAATGTGGGGAGTATTTGAGAAGAAAAATCCATACTAATGTTACAAAATGCAAAGTAACTGTGCTGTTCGCCTGTTCTGTCTGTTAGCTTTTTACACTTGCAAGGCTGAATGGATTTCGATGAAATTTGACACATAGGTAATCCGTTATGACTGATGAGGTTAGGAATTGGGATACGTCACAGGACTCATAGGATAGGTAGTTTGTTCCTGTGAGATAATTTCCGACAACACGGGTGTAGATGCGGAATAAAAAGCTAGTATTCATTAAAGGGTAATGTAGTGAGAGTAATAACTAAAATTATGCAGTCGACTGACAAACATCTGTTTCTAATTTATATCACATCACAAGTGGTAGTACATCAACGATAAATCAACAACGTATTTATATTATTTTCTTCTACAATGTATTTATACAAGCCCGTGACAGCCCTACCTGACGCGACGGTGCAAGTGCAGTGCGTATTTATATCGGCCCAAATTCTAAAGTGGGATGCGTTTGTGGGCCAGCCCTGCGTATCCCTCGCGCTTATACATCTCGCCGTTTATGTGCTCCTAGTACCTGTCGACGATTTATCGATAGATTGCGACAATTATAGTTGTATGTATCGATTGACATAGACAGGTTTTTTATGCAGTTTCTTGTGTGTTAAGAGGCAATTTTCAGATTATTGATGACAAATGGGAGAAAAAATGTTAAATGAAAGTAATCTAATACGACCTGGCAGTCCTAATGCAGTTCCTCAAACTTTTCAGAAACCGATTGGCTCCACTTAGTTTCATGTGTGCTGCAATATCATTCTTCGAATGACAGTTCCTTCTCAAAATCAAATCAAAATCGTGTTCTGACAATGTCTGCCCTTTTCATTAAAACATGACACAAATAAAACCTCTTCGACCGAAAATTAGAGATTTAGCATAATTTTTATCATGAGTCATTTAGTTGATGACAACTAGTTGATGTGTCATCTTCTCGCATTCCTTAGACCCTAGTACCAGTACCTCATGAAACAGGAAGACTGATCATAGCACCCGGAAGTCTGACAACCTCGGTTATTCATTAATATAATAACGCCCTATAAATTATTGAAACAATGGAAACTCGAGTTTTTTTCCTTTAGCTCGACACGCGATGTTTAGTTGTAAGGCTGTGGAAGTAAATAGAAAAATATGGAAAATATTAATTCAAGTTTCTGTGTTGCATCCAATACCTCTCTATAAACGGAGAAGAAAATCAATCTTCAGGTTAAGCCGCGCTTGCCTAGGTTGGTCTGTGGACGGTTGACCACCCGTTACATACTGAGTTTCGTTCGTGCCTCGGAAAGTACGTTAAGTCGTTAGTCCTGGCTGTCATTTGTAAATCTTTGACAGTCGTTACAGGTAGTCAGTGGCCCGAAAGTCTGACAACCAGACTTACGGCTTACCAAGGGGTATCGTATAACCCAGTACTAACTGGGTTGTGGAGGTCAGCTAGGCAGTCACTCCATGTAAAATACTGGTATTCAGGAGTATCCGGTTAGTCTGGAAGCTGACCCCAACATATTTAGGAAAGGGCTAGGACTAGGCCTAAAGGGATAACCACTGTTCTCAAAACGGCAAGCGAAAACATCGTGAGGAAGCAGCATGTTCTGGAATCAAAACTTCGACCTTCAACCCGCACTGCGCTCGCCTTGAGGATTATAACCAGTGATCGGAATAGGTAGAGCTAATGTACATAAAGTTCAAGGAACAGAAACAAAAAGTGGGGACTTCCTTACGACAATTTCTTTTTATCCGAATATTTTTTTCTGAACCTCGGAAATGTCTCGGTAATAACGTTATTTATTAATCAGTACAGTAAACTAATTGAATTCATTATATTTCCTTTTTAACCGAATTCGACAACAAGGAGAACGTTCTCAAAAAGCCAGTAGATACGTTTTCTATTGTTATTAATTCAGGTAAAGAAGCTGGTAACAAAATTAAATTAGCTTCCGCACTTACTTACGGCGTTCAAACGCAGATAAGGAGATTACCTTTATTTTTAAACAATAAAAATCGTGCACTTTTTTTTTAAACAGAAACAGTAGTTGAATTCGATAGTTGTTTTACTTTATTAATTTTAGTTGTTCTTACATTCGGAATAAATGTTCCGAAAAAAAAAAATATCGTAAGGAAGTCTCCACTTTTCGTTTCTGTTCCTTGAACTAGGCACATTAGCTCTACCTATTCCAATCACTGATTATAACCCGTTTCCAATCACAGAGAAGAGGTATCTGTCTCAGCTGTGGGAACACGAACTGGATAGATAGATGGATTGTGTGAGAATGATAAGAAAGAGAAAGGAGAAAATAATGCCGTGACGTCTGACAGGGGAGAATGGAAGAAGAAAACGTGTTGCCCGACGCCAAGTAGAATGGGACGAGAGACACTACCAATGTTTATAGACCATGTTTTCTTACAAAGTTTCGAGAGCAGTGAATATAAAAGTGCCTGCTAGTTCGCTCCCTAACCTTTTCAGTTGCGCCCTTTACCATAATTTTAACTGACAATCTTGAATTTCAGACGTCATCATCACTTACAGTCGGAATAAAGTGGACAAACGCGAGCCTACCAAATTAAAATACCTACATTTTTAAGTTATTTATCAACTACACAATCTTCGCACATGCCGATTGCTTCCAAATACAATGTATATGACGTATCATCGCAGGTGTAAGCAGTATAAAATCGTCGATGTAGGTAATTCGAAGAAATCACTAGTTTTGTACTTCATTTGATACGACTAAGGTGTAAGTATCAATTTACAGCAGACAATGTTGTTGTCCAAATCGGAAATAAGTTATTTTGGTGGTTTAGCATCTCATCACGTTTATATTTCTTGATGGGGTAGGCAGATGTTGCGGGGGGCGAGTCTATTACCATTAAACCAGACAAAAATCTAGACTTACTAACTAATGAAAACATACCATAACATAACGTCACGCCTGTAATCCGAGTAGGGTTAGGCAGATGTGTACCTAATAGTACAACCACATTTCGCTAGTTATGTTTAAGTACCATGTAATAGGGGGCGAGCCTATTACCACCAATCGAGCACAAATCCAAACTGCGTGGCTGCTACTGAGTACTTCCTGATGGAAGATTCCAATAACACTTTGCACGACCCGGGAATCGAACCCAAGAACCTCATGCTCAGCAGTCGCACTTGCCAACCACTGGACCAGCAAGGCAGTCCGATGCAACTAATGAAGAACACCTAATAAAACAACCCCAAGGACACATTGACCAAAATCAAAAGTCATTTTATCAAACAAGCCGGAGAACAGCACTTTTTGTTCGTCAATTACTCAAAACAGTCCCCCAAAACGGCCGCCCTTCGCCACTTCCTAGTGTTTTAGCTGGGAAAAAGAAGTGGCGGAAAACTCCTCAGCAAGACCTACCATCGTATCTTGAATGAGATAGAGGAGAATGTAATTAGGTTATCCCGAGACAAGGGCCGACAACGACCTGAGGCGAAACACGTATACTTGACCAAATACGCATATCACCATCTTCCTGCCCTTGTCCCATGTCACTTGGGGTCGGCGCAATACGTTTCTTTCTTCTGCGAAGATCCTTAAAACAAATACATTCTCCTCTGTCAACCGTCACGCTATCATTTACTCCATTTTCATTAATATCATTTCTCACACAGACCATCCATCGTTTCTTTGGTCTTTCTCTCCCACCCCATCCATCAACAATACCAAACCAAATAAGCATATAAACAGTACATGACTAAAAACAAAAGAAAGTATCACATGTCTATAATTATATCTGAATCCGATTGACAGTATAAATATAATGTCTGTCAAGGTGATCAGGGATACAATGCTGGTATTTTTGTAGCTGTCTACTGCCAGGAATTGGCGCCAGGTGCTTGGCCAACGTTTGGGCGAACGTTGCATAAAACGATGACTCGGATAATTGCCTACCTGACCTGGGATAACTGACTAAGAAGACTGATTGACAATCATACATAGCTCTTAAAATTAACTTGATTATATTGACAGCTGTCAGAAATTAAGCCGATAATTTTGTTAAGATTATGTTTTTTATAGTTTAATTTAGTTGGCCTTATTAAATTCCCATATTTACATAGCGTACTGACTGCATAAAAATATGCATTTGTAATTAATTGCATATCGAAATCGATATGACCAAAGCGACTAGTCCCTTTAGCTTGGCAGCTGTCATTTTAATTAAGATTTTATGGGTTACTCCCCGAGTACCCTGATCCCCGAGGCACCCGTCCCGGAGAACCCCGAATATGGACTATACGTAATACCTCTGTTCTTTGGGACACCATCATCAACCTGGACGTCCGCTGTTTCTGGTTGTTAGCATATCGATGGCAATTTAATATGAGTCGCTCCAGAGCTTAGCCAGAATTTTAGTTATTTCACTACCGTCTTTCAGGTCCTGTAGTGCACTCTGCTGGAGATAGGTCTCCCTCAAGGGTCGAAACTTCGACTGGTCTTGTGCTTCTCGCATCCAGCGGATTCCTCCAACCTTTACCAGGTCATCAGTGTACTTTGAGACATCACTGCAGAGCAAATGCCACTTATCATTCATTAACAACTTTTTAAAGTAAATGCTTTACTTAAAATTCGTAAAACTGACGTGAGGCTAGCCTGTCCAAGTTTACCGTATGCGCAATAAGGTATGGACCTACATGGTCACTGTGAGGAGCCCTAACTTGGCCAGAAATTGTCGCGGCAGACCTCGTAGGCGATGACGAGACGAGATTGACGAAATTAATGACCAGAAATCTGTCAGACCATATGGGCCACGTGGTTGTCTCAGGTGGTCTATTGAGGAATACACAACACATATTTGAATGGCCTGTCCAGATCTCGACCGTGTTTCCATGTGTCTGTTATCGTGTAGCTCAACCTCAATACCAAAGTAGATGAAGACATCTGGTGAGCCTGACTCAGTAGGGTGCGCCAGATTTGACCACCATCACTCAAGTAGGCTCATAACATAATCTACGCCTTCTAAGATATTTTTCATCTTGTCCTATCTTTAGATTTTCTTATCATACTGCCACGCCCTTATTTACAAATATAGATTAGAAATCTATCTTCCAACCATTTGTTCCAACGTTTGGCAACGTACTGGCAGGCTGGCCCAGTAGAATTGGCACCGGATGTGCCAAGATATTCGACACATCCAGACGGGTGTTATTCATTACTGGGCAATGTGGACTATTGCAGGTATTGTAGACTTAAAACAGATCTACATAGCTTCCTATTTAGTTATCAGTTAGTCAGCCTACTACTCCCTCTCCCTTCGCAAGAACGGGGAGCTTGGCACAATTAAAGAGAGGCTAATACCCAGCTGTAGCAGAAGTCGGACTGTGAATGATGGATAATGATGACTCCCTCTCACAGAACCTAAGCTTGTGTCCCAGCAATTGGAACGATATAAGCTGATTATGCTTGTGTTGTATTGTAATTTATATTCTTAGTTCGTTCCGTTTTGGTGGAAGAAGGGATGTTTCCTCTTTGCGAATCGAAGGTACGAGCATTATTTATCACACCATTGATTCAGGATTAATTCGCATTGGTACCAGGTTTTTGCTCAGGCAGTTGCTCCATCTGCATCTGGTTGGACTGGAAGCCGACCCCAACATAGTTGGGAAAAGGCTAGGCAGATGACGATGATCATGGTGCCAGGTTTTGAACTCAAACACAGGTCTTTAAAACACTCTTGCGTTTAATGCATCAATTTTTGGCATCAAATATGTAAGCTCTTACATGTGGTGACTTTTTAACAGTTGGAAGTTGAATAGGGTTGTCAAAGAAAACAAAAGGTATATTTTTCTATTAAATAGGTATATATTAAATTTAATTGCACCTATAACATCGAAGTTACGTGGTTTTTTACCACTAGCATTATTGTCAGAGAAAATTAGCAAGGCCTCATTCGTTCCTACTAAATAGGACTTTTAAAGCGACATAATAAACAAAGTAGGACCGAAATAATACACAGTTGATAACAAAATCATTCCCAAAAAGCAAAAAAATATATTTTAAATGTTGGCAAACAGAAAAAAAGGGCTTTTTTTGATATTATATTGTAGTTTATTGTGCAAAGTTGCTCGCAATGACCTTTTCTTTTTTAAGTCTGTCAATATCTAAATCAATATTTTCGCGCACAATAACTAAATATTGAGGAAAAAATAATAGTCTTTGGCTCAGAAGTATAGAAAGATTTGATCTTGTAGCACCATCTGGACGACGTAGAATAAAAAAACTTTAAAAACAAAACAACATTTTTTAACATCAAGCAAAAACAAGACAAATCTACGGCCCTATCAGAACTCAACAATAATTTGCATTCCTTTGCAAGTTCTCCATTTGCATTTTCGCCTATTTAGTACTTATAAATTGAAGCCAAAACAATTTTTTCTTTAGTTTTTTTTTACATTTAAATTTCTTATTTATAGTTTTATACAAGTAGTTGAAAAATATTTCATGTGCTTAGGCTTATTTTATATTATATTTTTAAATAAAAGCAGGTAAAAACGGGACGGAGTATAGTGTATATTATGACGTCTACACACAAGGTTTTATTAGTTTTTAAATATTAATATTTTAATAAATATGTTATAGTTTTTGTGACGAATATTGAATAGTATCGTGTAAAACATAAATACGCTTAGAAATTAAATAAAAGAAATATGTAAAAAGATTGTTTTTCAAAATGTTTTACAAAAGTCCAGAAAAAGTTGTTATAAAAATACACATGTGTTTGTAAATAGTGATTATTATAATACAGTTTCATAAATTACGAAATATACAAGATTTTCGTTTACTCTATCAGTGTGTAGATGCCATTTCTCTTATATTCATTATTACATTGTAGGATTCAATCTGGTAACTATCTGTTTCGAGACCCGTTTTACTATGACTGCCACCCCTAACTTTAGCAAAAAACCACATTCAAAAATATTTATATTTTATTTTTACAACATTGCCATCAGGGTTGGCACTCAAAGTTAATATTTGCATTTTGTATTTTATTTTATTAAAATAATATACATCTGTTTTAAGCAGCCTAAAACCCGTGCTTGTAGCTACCGTAAAACAAAATTAAGTAGCGCATAACATTTACATCAATAAGTATTTTTAACATAAATAACTCCTTATACTTGCCAACTGGCGACGCCATAATAGATCATGATTTTATCATTTAAAAACATCACTTAATCTTAAAGTAAGTAGACAAGAAAAATATCTAACAAAAAAGAAGTTAAAGGTACTTTAATAGGAATAAAAATTTTAGACTCAACAAAATAATATTAACCCAAAGAAACATTAAACCTATACGCTTAGCGCTACGCCTGAAGTAGAATTATGTACACATTAAATATTTTAAAAAGAAAAAAAATAGTTGTTATTCTCAACAATCAATAAAATTTCTTACATCAGAACAGGCAAATACAAACAAACTTATATTTTTTTAAAGATTATTATGCTACCACAAAGTATTTACCATTTCTGTCCTCTTAAGTGCAAGGAGTTAGAGAAAACAATTACAATTAAATCTAGGCATTTGATTACTGATTCAAAATTATATACAACCAATTTACATTAAGATAACTAGACTAATTTATATATTACAGTAAACTAACATAATTGTTAACGAAAAGTAAGAAAAACATCAATATTTACTGTCTTCATGTATTAAATCTGATCAGTCATATTTGTATGAGTTTTTTTTTTTTTATGAATGCTACGTGAAACCAGATGTCGTTTTTACAAGTTATGCATTCTAGCTTTTGTATAATTCGTCCAAAAATGTATATTTTTCCAAACAGTATATATTTCAGAAAAAAAATAAAAATTAAGAATATCTTAAGTAAAATCAAAACGATCATAGTACAAGTTATGCATAGAATATAAGCAATAACAATTATTACAATAGTTTTCATTTTAACTAATAATCCTTTACATTTTTACAACAATTTTGGAACGACATCTATTAATGACATGTCATATTAACAAAATCGATGACAAATTATGGAATATTATGACAATGAATTGACGTTGAATTATGATGCAGCCTTTATGTAAACTTAGACTTTATTTTTATGTTTTTAGAGTACATTTTCGAGACAACAATGGCAGTGATCATGTTTTGCTGTGCGAGTCCCAGCCTACGTTTGAGATCACTTCTTTACGGCTGAAACTCACCAGTAACATCAGATGATAGGTATTACACGTAAGACTAAAAAAACACGTAATTACATAGATTTATTATATCTTGAATAAATAATATAAGTTTTTAAATTATACATGTCATTCATCAAAGTGACAATCCTATCCCAATAGCGGTAGTGTTGCGCATTGACGCTCTTCTATAAATCATTTTTAAATAAAATTGTCTGTATATATTTTAAAACTTTTCCCACAATAAAGATCCTCACTTAATTAAATATTTACTGAATTACGTCGTAACGTCGAAAAAACGAGAACTGGTTCAATCGTATGCATCTATGCGTCGTTACGTATTCTTCTAATCTTACGTTTATTAGCTTAAAATCTAAACTATCCGTGTATATTTATAAAAAAAGTAATGTAAAAATCACATAGTAATTCCGCTAACTAAACTTACTAAATAGAGGCGTCACGTTTTTTGTTAAGTTTAGTTAATGCACAGTATCACACGGGCTTCCGGTATGCCGATTTTTACTCGATCTGTAACAAAAAGAAAAAAAAAACATTAATATTTTATATAAAAAAAAAACTATATACACATAATCATATTAAGAGAAGAAGTATGTAGTTTAAGTTATGATGAGACTGGTATGTAACTTTGGATAAGGTAAAAGCCTCTTATAAAATTTAAGAAAAAAAAAGAAAAGTACAGCATATGAATTTTTGTCTGAAAAATATAGGTATAAGATTATCAACATGATCTTGTACAAAAATTGTAGCAAAAAAAAAAAAAAAAATATCAATTATCCAACAGCCAGTCTGAACTACCGACTCCTAACCTAAAACCGACTTTCAAACTCCACATGACCGCAACCAAATTGTTTAAAAACGGTTTCATGGTCCACACAAGTATGCCAGCACTTGAGAACCATTACATCATCACTACGGAAGCATGCCGACCGACTTTCACAGATTATGCAACGCCAAAATCAACTTACATAAGACCCCAAGACCCAATGTCCCAGTAATATTCTTACGTCACGGTAATTTTTGAAGTTGAATGTTAGTAGAAAGTAGGACGTGCGAAATGTCATCACTAATTTGTCTATTCACATTGGCACGGTTTTTTTTAGTTCGTCATGTTTTGAGTTATTTTTTTAGGTTATTAAAATGCATCATTGACATTGTGACATCACTATTGAATAGAATTTGACCCACTGGGTTTTCTAGCTTTGTTAGTTTGTATAACTTTTGTATAACTTAAATGCTTATTTGAATGTTGACAACCCTGGATACCTATTTAATACCTATTTTATAATTTGCGATTGTGAGGACCAGTTGGCTAAAATTCGGAAGTGTTTCATCCCTAGCTCTTTCTAACACAGGCAGGCCGGATTAGGATGGAAAGAAGATATATTGTTTTGTTCCATAAACGGTGTGTAAGAGACCTTATGGGGTTAATTATGATTTTAAGTAACTATCAGTACCGTACTTCTTGTAAAAAGTTAACAATCATACACTTCGTTCATAGACAACCTTCTCAGTTCTTTTCTTAATTTCACTTAAGTTTTTTTTTCTAATATCTGAGTACCCGAAGCAAACATCATAATACATATTCTAGGTTCTGTCTGTCGCTAGCAGCTGTGCCACCCAGCTTTAAAACATCTGTTGTGCTAAGAGTGGCATCAGGTAATATCAGTTACTTAATGTTATCGAATAGGCAACCGATGACGATTAACTTTGCATTGAGGAAGCTCTTATGTCATAGAAAAAGGCTTATATAGTGACATTTATAAATGTGAGAACGATGTGGTTATCACTTAAATTGAGAAGAAGACCCACAAATTATATAATAGGTACTTGACATGGAAACGAAAAAGCAACTTTTTGGGCATTTTGAACTTTAGAAATAAAATTTTGCGCCGAGAAGTCTCAATTTCGCTATTTAATAAATAGAACTTCAACTCTTACACCCGTATCTATAAACAAGTCAAAGGGTTTACTTGAGTAAATGTCTTTTTTAACATACGATTTTTATTGTAGGTTAATATTGCTTGAAGTTAGAACTGTCAAAAGTTAGAATTCTTAGCTTTGCCTTTTTTTTACGGTTCTTACTTCGTTTAAATTCTTGTCTTTTGCATAAAAAAATATGCAAGTAATTACTTAAGCTTAAGTAATTACTTTAACATGACTATAGATACGGGTATTAGAATGTATGGGATTTTTCTTTTCGTAAGAAGGCGAATGTCTGTCGACTAAAGTCCCAGATAAATTGGCGTGAACTGATAAAAGTGATAAAGATTGGAATTCTGCAATTCGTCAACGGATGATAGATAGTGAGAGGTTTAGACAACATATACACACCACATTGTATTTTAAATTTAAAAGCGAAGCCTGATATTCTACCATGGAGTTTTCAGAATACTAAGGTTTGATCATTTCCTGCATCAAACAATATTAGAGCTACGTTGGTTAGTCAAAGAACCGACGATGCTGGTCAATTATTAGCCAATTTCTATAAATACAGATAGACTAATGGTCAGACTTAGAGGGTAGTCAGTTCTTCGGAACTGGTTCATAAATTAAATATTGTTTTATTTCTCACTTGAAAAGCGTGAGAATTAAGCCCAAAGCTTAATTCACAAATAGCCCTTTTTACAACCGCATCTATAGTCAAGTTAAATTAATTACGTGACCTTAAGTTTTTCCTTGTCCATTTTTTTTTTTATCAAAATGGCAAGAATTTAAACTGTCAAAAAAAGCAAAGCTAAGAATTATAACTTTTTACAGCTCTAACATCAAGCCATTACTAAACTACATAATAAAAATCGTATCTTAAAATAAAATGACATTTACTCAAGTAATCTCTTTGACTTGTTTGTAGTGGGTGTTGTTTGTTGTGTAGTTGTTGTGGTGTTAGTATTGAATCATGAAGCCTAGTTAAAGAAACCATCTTCTTCATCCGAACAAAGTACCAGGCACACAGAGATGCTAACAGTTCAATTCGATCATAAAAAGATTAAAGCAATCAAAAGTCAAAGTACCAAGTACTATCGTGGTATCCCGCGTCGGCTGAGTGCATTACCCGATGCGTTTCGGCGGCGGGTCATTGACCTTACTGTGTGATTTTTTTATGATACTAGCTTGGGACTCGTTCGTATGTGACCTCGGAAATAGATTGTGGGTTTTTTTGTGTTCGGTGAAGTAGAGTAATGTGTGTGTGACATAATACACGCACACATGGTTAAAATTCGGTCGTCATTATTTTAACGCGCGCCTTTCCAGAGAGACGGCATTTTCAGAACTTCATAAAATGTGTAATAGTACTGTAGTAGTATTCACTACTTACAGCCAATTTAATGGATACCTATACAGGAAACCCCTTAACTTAAGTCTAGACAAACCTGTTAGATGTCAGTTAAACTATGAATCTAGGAAATCTTCTCTTTGACTACCAACCAGTCTGTCAAGGTTGATTTTAGGAACGAAAATAATAGAAAACCCACGTAAAGATATTTTAATGGTAGATCCAAAAGTAATAGGAATTCATAAGTGACAAGAAACCACACAAGATTTAAAAACACAGCACATTATTTCCAGTATTAAATTGACATACGGTACAATGCTGCAGAAATACTAGGAGTGCACACTGCATAGAGAGCATTCAAAAGTCACAGCTCAAAATAAAACCTAACATTTTATATACGAGGTACCAGGAGCACATAAGTAAGAAAGGACCGGGAATTGATACCAATCTATCGCATGCATCATAGTCATACATTTCCGCCATTCTACTCCCACAGCCTGAGTGGAATGGTAAGCAGTTGATATCATCTGTTTCGCTTTCGTTTCAAGTATAGCATATTAAAAACAGTACAGATAAGAGCTAACAAATAAACTAGTCATCAAACACAACACAAATAGATTATACGAGTTTACAATTTAAAACGCATACAAAGCGAGCGTGCATGATTTTGATGTCAATGCATTCAACTCTATGACGTACAATAAGGTAAACTGCAATAGAAATGGAGTCGGTATGTGCCCTGCGATTTCTTAGCTGTGACCCGAAAGACCACGTGGGTGTGAAAGGCCCAAAATTTAATTAGAATTTGATACCAACAACTTGGAAGGATATTAGAAAAGGAGGAACAGGTTGTAAAGTAAACATTAGATTATGGAACATTCCGCGAAATCCTCGTACCTTAAATACGATAGCATTTTATAACAATTGCCACCAACTCGAAAATAGGAAGGAAAATAATCTTTACCATCAAAGGACACAGCTGCCAGGTCATTAGTATTTTGACGGAGAAGGTGCCAGGTACTCGTAAATAGAAAACGTAATAGTAGTTAGTAGTTAATGAACAAGAAAGTACATTCGGAGGACAAAATGCAGTATTACTAGGAGACTATAAACAAAAGGAGATAACAGAATGCATTTCTTAAAATAAACAAGCACGCTGCAGAGCACGCTGCTATTCTTACAAAACATTACGTTACTTATACAATAATGACATTGGCTGTACGCGCATTCGCGTGACGCTTCCTACATCCAGCTCGATGCAAGTGCGATGCACGCTGACGTAACAGAATCCCAAATGTGGGCCAAATTAATAAAAAAAAACATGGCCACGCCCACTACGGTAGCTCACGCACACGAGCTCGCAGTGAAAGTGCGTCGGACCGGCGCGCGGCGCTTGCGCTGCTCAAAGCGAGCCGATTGTCATTTTAAATGCGGCCGCCGAAACGGACGCACGGCTGATAATAATTACGTTATGATTTGAGAGGTCAATGTTTTGGGGGAATTGAAGTATGCTGCTCAAATTATGTAATGGCTGTTTAATAAGTTATCTAACTGACTTGGATTTTTAACTGGCACACTTAATACTTTTATTTTTATAATCGTGTTGAGTACAAAGCAAGTTTTTATTTTAAAATACATTTCAGTTAAGAACTGAAAAAAGTAGCTAGCTGTTTTCGAAATATCGGGTAATATCAACCAACTTATTTCATATGACACACAAAAGACGACTGCAAAAATACTACGTTTCAAATACTATGATTCACTAATCAACTATGTCACACGTGAATGATCTACTATCCAATGACAAATTCCTATAAAATCATTGATAAGACTATCAATGAGACACAAAAACAAAACTTAACAAATCAACTGCATATCATTCATCACAATGCTTCCTATTCTCAACATAAGCGTCCACTGATGTATTTCTAACTGTGTTGTTGGCCCCTTTATGTAAGAATGGAGTAAGGGACATTAAATTATACTCAGCTACCATAAAGCACATGGGTTTAAAAGACGACACGCGTGAAGCTAAGGATTCAGTTAAAGATGGATTCAAAATCATACGAGTACAAAGGAGTGTTGAAGTTAGCTTAGAAAAATTTGATATCAAAATCAGAAAATATAAAAATGATGAACATATTGAAGCCGATACTATCCAGTTTTATAGTTAGTAGAGCACTTCAAGTAATCAGAATCGTACCATTTTTAAGCCTATAGAAGTTAAAGTAATCTCTAAGATAAGTGGATGGAACTCACACAATCAATGAGTAATGTTTTTTCTCATGGAATGTGTTAGATAAATGAGACGATTGATTATCAATAATGTCAAACAATTACGTGGTGAGTTCAATTTTCATGCCAAAGAAGGAAACGTAATTAATTAAGGCACACTATTTACAAATCCTATTAGAAAAGCAGAACAAAAGTAGGTATTATTAAACTACCTTAATACTGGGGTATCATAGCACAGATGAAACTAATTCATTGAAGAAAAGTCTAACCATGCGTAGCAAACACAGAAGCCTACTTTTTTAAAGTTACTACAACGAAGCTATGGGCGCCTAGTACATGACATTCGCTGAGAGCATATGTTTTTTTACTCTTATTCCTTTAACCTAGTTTTGTTTTCTGCCTATCGTATTAGAGTTCGTTTATTATTTTGAGTATTTGACCACCTAAAATTTCACCATTAATTAAATTCACGTTTTGAGGAATTAAGTTTCAACTTGCTTCCTTTATTTCTTTAACCATTTAATTTTTGGTCCTTTCATGCACAATCTAACTTTACTCACTGAACCCAAATATATCTATCGGCGATCTATCAGATATGTTTGTTTGTTTGTTTAGTTATTTGATAACGAATGTGTGTCATTATTATCATTGCGTGTCCTAAATACTCAACTGGCTATGAATGAGTGTGTACTTAGAGTTGGAGTAAGGTTTTTCAAATTGTTTTCGAAGTAAATAAGACTGTAGAAGTCTTGGTCCATTAGATAGTAAGAAGGGAGGGAGAATTTTGTAGATTATAAATTGATTAAAATAAACTTTTTTTTGGCAATCAAATGTGCTTTACATTTGATTGCCAAAAAGAACTTTGAAGCAGCTATAATGCTAAAGAGATGACAAACATTAACTATTGCTTATCTTTCGATTTATGTGTCGATTTAAATACAGTGACTATTTTTTGAAATTTCAGAAACTACTCTCGAACAAAAAGTTATGCGAAAAAATATGTGAGTCGAATTGAGAACCTCCTCCTTTTTTATTCATCGGTTAAAAAAATTAATTACACTTAAGTGAAAATAATATTACGTACTAAATAAATATCGGATAAAACGCAAATTAACCACCCATTTGAAATATGATACGAGTAATGCATCGAATGGATAAGCAAATTTCAGCCAACGTAATAGAAAAAAAAACTAGCACTTAAAGAAAACTCATCACTCCAAATTCAAATATCGAATAACTTTTCTCCTAGATGACATAAAGAAAAACAAAAAAAAAACAGCAATACTTGAAGTTTCTAAACACAAAACAAGGAAAAAAATAATTCGACACAAAGTTGCATTAGATCGAATTACCTCACACATTATCTAATCAGGTTAAAAATTATGAACACCTGCTCCTCCGAAATTTCCTGGAGCAATATAATTGTTTCCCAACTTGGAACGAAATGAAAAGATTCTATTGTTTCCAAATTTTCAACGTGCACAGCTCTTAATGAGCTACACCAGTGAAAAACATGTGACTTGAGACTGGAGCGTGGTCTTTTGAGCTAAACAAATCCACGTGACTCTCAATGTGGCTAAAAGGGAAATAAGTACTTTCTTCCTACAAAAAGAAACCCACCAAAAAGTTTTGAAGTAAAAATGGCGAAATATTTGTTAAATCCTGAAAAGAAAATGTTCGAGAAAGGTTTGGACATTGTTTTCAATATTGAGCAATTGCTTTTAATGTTATGAATATGAAGGTGTTGTTTTGAGTTCCTGATCTTGTTTAATTATGCTTTTGATCGTTAATTATGACATCCTTTTTTATCCCTTCTATTGTCAAAATATCGGTGTTGAAAATCGACGATTCGATTTATGAAATAGTTTGTAGTTTTTTTCTTTAAGTCTTTTCGAAATAGTTCGTTGTTAGAAAACACTTTTTAATGAATACCCATATCATGGGGGTGTATAGAAAATAAATAATCCACCATCTTTGGATTTAGTGAAGATTGACCTAAACAAACATACAAATATTGCAAGTTAAATAAAAGCTTGTAAAAATTACCTTTACTTTATTTACCATGTTTTTACATAACTAGGATAACATGAGCAAAAGAAATGTGACAAAATACAGAAACCTAAAATCATATACTGCGGTTGACCCTTCGCCATACCAAAAACTCACTTTTTTGAAAAAAAAAAAGAAAACAAACTAAGTACCCTCTTTTTCATTACTCTTCAACAACCAGAAACCGTCAAAAAAGCAAGCCGAGAGCTGGAGAGGGTATTACGCAACCGCTTTTCATTCCAAAAGAAGAACAATAACCCTTGGGGGACGAAACTTTGATCACGTGATCTGAAAGAACTCGTGCGACTCCGAACAGGTGGGCGGTAGTTGTGACGTTTTGGATATCTGGCCGGTGACAGGTGGCGGGTTTGTGAAAAGAGCCAGGAGAAAGAAATAAAAATAGCTAAATGGTACGTTCCTTGCAATATTTCAAGGAACTGTGTTTTTCGTGAACAGTTATAGGAATGAATTTTTGGCTTTTAATGAAAGTTTGGTCAACGTAAAGAAGAACGGTCATATTATTGATTTGAAGGAAGAATGGGGAAATTAAGTTTGAGATCCTGCCCAAGTAAGAAGTTAGATATTAGTAGTTTTTCTTTCTTTTGTCGCGTGGTTAGTGCCAAACCTGGTGATGGCAGGCACACGTACCATATCCTGTTTAGATACCATACCGTATCTAAACAGGATATTTATTTATTTCTACTTGAGTGCATAAAAGAACAAGTGGTTCTTATTAATCTTCTTCTGGAAATTAAATAATATTGTAGAAAAAACTTTGAAACTGCATAACATGACATCACCAGATGGGTTAAGCAAAGGTGTACTTAATAGTACCTATACCCACATTTCAGCAGTTATGTTTAAATCCCACCTAATAAGGTTCGAGCCTATTTTTATTAACCCGGCGCAAAGTCGGGGGCTGATTCTGAGAAATTTAACTGTTAAATTGAATCAGTAATATTTTGCAATATGCTCATAATAGCTGCTTAAAATAAAATCACGAACCAGTCCACGTGATTTCTTCTAAAATTTATCTTTGTAAGGTTTTTTTAGCGACAGTTTAGGACGCATTATATTATAAGTAATATTTTTAGGGGAAATTCGATCGATGTTAGCTTACAAAGTTTCAGGTAATACTTTCGTAAGTTACACAGTCATTACAAATGTCGTAAAATTCTGCGAATTAGTAAAATTGAGAGAGAAGGGCAAAGATCGACACTCACTGGACGCCTGATGCAGGAAATCCCTGTCAAGGTAGACCGTGACGAAGGTGGTGTGACGATTTGGTAATGTTTCGCCACCATCGGGGCGAACATGGCCAGAGATCGCACGGGATACAGAGGTTTGGAAGGAGAAAGGCCTCACCCACAAGTGGGGTACTTAATAGGCTAAAAAAAGTATTGTTAAACATTGAAAGGTTGGCAGATCACAGGAGTAGCAGAGACCCCACAGGATTATTACAAACAAAGAAAGGTCTATGGGAGCATAGACCGGTTGGTAAAGTAGGGCTGTGGTTAATGATGATTATGATGAAGTAGGACGAAGAATAAGTTAGACTTTAGATAGGATAGAATAAGATATAGAAATAGGCCATAGAAAACAAGAACTTAACTATGACCAAAATGAAAAGAAAGCAGCCAATATCCTTGAAATAAACAATGATAAAAAAGACCCTACTGCATATGACGCTAACAACAATACAGGCATGTAACCTACTGAGAACTGTCCAGTTGATAGGCTATCGCAGCCAATCTCGTGACCTATTTTTGTATATTAAGTGGCCTTGAAAGGGCTCGAAGTCAATTGTGTTAGCACTACGAACTCTCTTCTTGCTACTGTGGATAGGATAAAGATGTACAAGATGGAAGAGACATCGACGCACAAACGCTTACCACGTATTAAGTACATCATTCCGAGCCCCCAACAAATAAATTTCATCGGTAATTAAATCAAATCTGTTGTTTTCTACAAAAGTGCAATACTAATACGGTCGAAAATGTAAGGAACAGCTAGTTGCGTCTGACAGGGTAGAGTGAAAGAAAAAAATGTGTTGAGCCGATCTCAATTATTAACAAGGACTAAGGGCAGGAAAATGGTGATGATAAAATCGGTGGTTTAAAAATTGACCATCGACAGAATTGATGCAAGCTTTAGGTTAAGTCAATCAATACTTTTTGGACTCTTTCTTTCTTTCTCTTTCTTTCTTTTTTTTAAAAAAAAAGAACGTTGCCCCACACTAGGAATTTCTCCTGTATCGTGGGTGCGTTTACAAACATTTAAACTCACATACACAAACAACCAGACCCCTCTTCTATGTTTATCGCTGATAAAAAGTCACTCTATTAATGACAAGTGACTCTATTTTTGTTATTATTTTTATTTTATATTCAGAAAAATTTTCAGTAACTTTGGAAAGGGTTTCAGTTGGTAGCATTTTCTTTATTCAAAACATTTTATGAAATTTTGCACGTTTGGTGATCAAGATGTCAATTTAGATTTTTTTTCTACAATACATCTCCCAATTACTCGACTCTTTTATATTTGGCTTCAATCAAATATTTTTGTGATAATTTTTGCGGTCATCATTGGACTGATTAAAATTCGCGTGAGACAGAATCATGTTGTACTACGTTCCTATCGGTTCTTCCTGTATGTTATCGTTTATCAAATAGTCATTCAAGCGACAGACGTATAATTAGTTGTGAATCATCTGATTTTAACATTGTAACATATTTAGCTAATTATGTTAGATGAACAGGCTTCCCATTATCACTTATAAATGGTTTTGTATTGGTTAAATAAATATTAGAATATGTGTAGTCCCACGAGTCTACGACAATTTTCTGAGATCTAAAAAAGTCTAGCTACATCTCCCAAATAATCAACTTTTTCAATAAGACCTGGGCAGTCCTCTTGCTTTTGTACCACTCTTTGATATGTATCTATTAATAGCTATCTCAGTACTCACCCCTTTTTAGCTATATCATCTTTCCCAACCCGTCTATCATTTATCATTCCTCTTTAATGAAGAGTTTTTCAACATCCTCATCAGAATTTTACCGGCGAAAACAAACCACTTATCATTCTTCAATAATCATCATCTTAACATTTAATCATCGTTGACTTCGATTTCTACCTACCCCGCTGAATCAAAAGGCGTATACAAACATAATCGTGTATATGCCGCGTCACAGATTTCCCCGGACATTGCCGAAAACTTTCCAACGTGGCCGCTCCTGCGCCTGAGCACCGACTTATGCAATAACTGAACCATGAAATTTTTTAGTCTAGTTTCGGTAAGATTAGATTAAGTTATATTACTACTAACATTATATGGATTTTAATCTGTAATAAATATTTTGAATTTGAATTTTTTTTCTTTTCACTTTTTTCTAATTTATTTTAAGTTGCTTTGATCTTTGTATTTAAAATTTGGTCCTTAAAGGTCAGATTTGATTAAAATAGTTAATAAAATTTCAATTCAATAATAATCTACCCATAATTTGTAACCAATCCAATCGCCTTTTGTATAAATAGACAATGTAAGGACAGTGAATTTGACACTACTCTTGTTCGACGTCAAAGTAAATTTAATTTGAATTCGAATAAGATATTACTCAGCACTCGTAAGTCGTGGGCGATCGGTCGTAAACTTATGGCTTGTCAGTACCTATAGGCTTTACACATTGGATAAACCTTTAGATCTCTAAAATACAGAAATAATTATTTTTCTACATTATTTTATATTTTTTGTCAATGTGTCACGGAAGGGCCAGCAAATTTTTAGCTATTTATTTATTGTTTGTAAAAAAAATACAAAAACAATGAAAACAAATAAAGGCAACATTCTCTTGCATGACATAAGTCGTTCCTCGATCGTTTGACACACATACTGCTGTGTTGCGCAAAGCGGCGCGCGCGCCGGTTGGCACCGGCCCTCTGTTCTGCTTAGCGCATTTTGTAAGTTGGAAACGGATGTCTGGTGGATTCTAGAATCTAAATTGGCTTAAAAAATAATAATAACTCATTTGGACTTAGTGGCCTATATTTTTTGTGAAAAGTATTTCTTGAAAATTATAGTATTATTTGTCTACTACACCGTGAGTAAATGCTTTAAAGGTTATCTCTTTATCTTTGAACTTAATAATTAAGTAACATGAACAACAAAAATATAACCGTCACGTTTACCAATCAACCTATATTTGCAAGGAAAGAAAAAAAAACTCCAAACATTATGATTTCATATAGCATAACACCGTCCAAAAACACAAAAGGCATTTAAACGAAAAAAAAGTGAAAGTGAGCCATGCACACGCGCACCAAACGCGCCAACAACCGTGCGTATACGCACGTAAAGATAATCTCTAATAGGGAGGCACAATACTTGCATTTGTTTCGATATTTTAGATCGATTCGCGTCGCAACTTAGCGATACGATTCTGGGATCGTTTTGAATGGTTTTGATCGGATACACCAAATGAATCGTATCATATCGTACTTATTAATCCCTCTAAGAATACTCGTATATGTAAAATTCCAAGATTTCTTTTGTAATACTTTTGTGTATTCCTGTTGTATTCTGTTGAATGTATTTAACATGCAATTTAGGACAATGTGACATGATACGATCCATTCATTTCGCTATCGATACTTTTGTATCGATCCGAAATATCGAAGTATCGCATTCTGTTTTATCGATATTGTGCAATATCGGAATCGGATCGTGCATCACTAATCTCTAAGTTGATTCATCGATGTGTGGGCAGACTATTTATTATGTCCACAAAGATACAGCCTTGGCCAAAAGTATTAGGCACACTACATTTCACTAAAAATAATAAAAAAAACAACTTATACTTTTTGAATTGATGTATTACCATTAAATTACACAAAAAAGAATAAAAAAAACTTAAAATCTAGTCGGTCCACCTTTGGATTTAATTACTGCACTAATTCTAGCTGGCATGCTGCGTACAAGCTTAGTACAATCCTCCCTTGTAATGGCATGCCATTCTTGTACTAACGCATTTTTTAATGCCGTTTTCGATGTGATACTATGCTCTTTAATCTTGCGCTTCAAAATGCTCCAAAGATGTTCAATTGGGTTCAAATCTGGGGACTGCGCTGGCCAATCCAACAAGACAATGTTGTTTTCAGTAAACCAACGCATCGTAGTCGCTGACTTATGACAAGGTGCATTGTCTTGCTGGAATATGACTCCGTCTAAGTTGGTATCGCCGAAAATACTCGTTAGCGAAGGCATAAGCGCAGTTTCAAGCACTTTTATGTACTTTTCGCTGTCCATACGACCTTCACAAACAAACATTTCGCCAACCCCTTGAGCAGCCATGCAGCCCCAGATCATTACGCTGCCTCCTCCGTGCTTTACTGTCGGTACGACGCAATCTGGATGGTATTCTTCGCCCACACTTCGCCTCACGAAGGTCACACCTGGCGTTCCAAATAACTGTTGAAAAATTAAAAAAAAAACTATTTTCAACTGCCTTAACTTTTATTATTTAATTTAAATAAATAACTGAACATGATTATTAATAACAAAAGCAGTAAAATTTACTTACCTCAAAGTTAGATTCGTCAGACCACACCACATTGGCCCAATCTTCCTCGGTAAAATGTTGATGTCGTAGAGCCCATTCAAGCCGTTTTCTTTTGTTAGCTTCTGAAAGCCAGGGCTTCTTCCTGGCTTTGCATCCTTTTAAGCCCGCTTCTTGAAGTCTTCTTCTAGTGGTCCGAGCACTTATTGGCTTTCCAGCCTCTTCGGACAAAGTAGCAGTAAGCTCTGATGATGTTTTCTTCCGATCTTTCATAGATTCGCGTATTAATTTTCTATCCTCGCGCTTCGAAGTCACACGTTTTCTGCCTGTTCTTGGTTTATTAGCGTGACTGCCAGTCTGAGCAAACCGTTTGATGGCAGATTGCACGGCGCAACGTGAACATTTCACTAACTTAGCAATTTCTTTTTGCGACTTCCCTTGTTCATGGAAAAGTTGTATTTTTACTCGATTTTCCAAACTAATTTCACTTCTTTTCGGCATTTTTAAGTAAATTACGCGTCAATTTAATCATTATGTTAGAAATAAAAGCTTGTTTACTTGTTAGAGTCCTGAACACAAGTGACCAAACATTGACTGATAATAACGCAAAAAACCAAATCCTTTGTTTTCAGTCACCAGGTGTTTTATAACCATAACAAATAGATGCTTGCTTTTCTAGGAAGTTATTTGTGACCCCGACATGCCATCTAAGATAAGCATTTATTCATTGTTCAATTGGTAAACATGAATTGTGCATTTTTCTGGGGTGCCTAATACTTTTGGCCAAGGCTGTATGTTAATTATTTGAATTTGAATAGCGAATGAACAATGATTATGTGAGAAATCGATCGTAGTGCAAACATATTAAAAAAAAAATCTCTCGATTCTGTCTTTTTAGGTTGTTTTTTTTTAATTGGAATAATTTACGTTTTAAGTTAAATATCCTGGGTTTATTCTAGTGCTATCAGCGTTTTAACTGTACATGAACTAGATTAAGTACAAAATGATTTACTTATGATATGTTTTAATTGAAGTAAGATTAAAATTAGGTTAAAAATACAAACTATTCTCGGGGCAACCCTGTTAGCCAGCTCGCATAAATTAAGCTCGATGATAATCGTCTTATTTCACTCAGTCTAACATACTTTAAAATCGATACAGAAAAAACGTTTAGCAGAAAGCGAAACCTATAATAAATAGTCGCGAAAGTAGAACCCGTTTATTAAGTCCGCCCACGTACTATTATTTTGATAATCTTTTCAATTCATTGATAGTTCGCCAATGTTTTTGTCTTTTTGGGCTTTCCTGACCTACCGCAATAGTTTTCTTCTTAATCTTTTCACGTACTATAAACCCGTATCTTCATTTTTCTATGTAAGTGTCTGGCAAGATTTCCTCTTGACAATTACTCTTTTTTTTTTATCAAGCACAGTCTCTTGAAAAAAAAAACATGCGTTGAACCAGCCTAACCCGTTATGGACGAGAGTGAAAATAAAGGTGCCAAAAAACGCTATGCGGAAGGTCGCGAATGTTTAAAGTACTAGGAACGCATAGGCTAAGGCAAGTTAGAAGAAAATTTAACTTTAGCGAGCCTATCTATAAAAGGATTCGTCACTTTAAACATGAACCAAAACAAAGCAAAAACGAGCTTGAATTATCTTCTGAAAAAGAAAACCTGACCTATATGGGTCACGTATGCTCATGAAAAATTTATAGAACCATGATTTATTTAAGACATCAACACTTTCAGAAGAGCTACTATACATTCAAAAAATTACCTACTTCCTGAAATCAACAAATAGAAAACCTCCAAACTTTACCATCATACATTGACCTATCAAAGATCAAAGACCTAACGGGGAAGGCTTCGTAGGACAGCCAGTCATGTACTAGGCGCGCATAACTCCAACAGAGTTTCGCCGACACCGAATGGAAACCGGTTTGCCAAAATTTTACGCAGAATGAAGTTTCAAGTTGATGCTACGCAAATTAGCATCCACACCTGAATTTAGCTACTAGTGTTCAGTTTTCTAAATTTCAAATACATTCAGAACCTCGCGAACTATTGTTCCATAAGCGTGCAAACATAAAATAGTTAAAATCAACAAGTCAAACCGACGGAAGCCATTAAGTAGGGCACGAGAGGCGAAAATTTCAACTTTGACAGTCGAAACAGTGACTTAATTTGTCGGTTGTAAGGTCCAGTTTCCTGTGGCTATGACGCAGCGGTGAAAACGAAAGTCGCCGTCAGACAACGTTTTGCACAAACGAATTTGAATACTAAATATTTCGATCCGGCGTAAGAGTTATGCTCCTTTTCCAATAGGCCTGGTATATTTTTCACGCTATTCCGGAGCTAAGTTGGCATATCCTGTAACATGGTACATCCGGTATAGTTTCAACAGACTCCTGCTCCCAGAAGGACAAAAAAGGACCACAACGAAAACTTAAGGACCAGAAATCATTATGCATGAATCTATAAATTACTGTAATTGAACAACAACTTAACCTCTGAAAGTCGCCAATTTCTAAGTTTTCTATTTAGTTTAGTTAATAGAAAATGCAATATTAATTTTTTTTTAAATGGTCCTAATTCCGCTAATGCTACTATAACTAGATCATTTAACCGAAGTGAAACCAAACGACAGCTAAATCGGAAAAGAGATTCAGAGAACAATAACAAAACAAATGTATTTTGTAACCTAGATACTCTCCTAGCAACTGAATTTATTAGCTTCAAAAACGAGAGAGTCACACCTTAATAAAATTGTCCATTTCTTTTAAAAAAAAACGTATCGGTTTGGGTACCAATTATAGCCACTACTTGTATGAACATTCATTCGTAACTTGGATCATCATCTCCCAAGCCTCTTCCTAACTCAGTTGGAGATGACTACCAGAGCAACTGGTTGCAACTGAATGCCAGTTTTTTACATGAAGTGACCGCCTCAAACAGGAGGACATATCACATCACATTACGCCTTGTAATCTCCGAAGGGCACAGGTGTACCTTAAAAGTCGACCCACATTTCTGCAGACATTTTTAAGTCCCATGTAATAGGGGCGAGCCTATTGCAATCAACCTGACAAACAATCCTGATGAAAAAACCCGATAACACTTTGCCCGACCTGGGAATCGAACCCAGAACCTCATGTTTCACTAGACCAACGAGGTTAATGGGTGATATACTTCGGAAAGACTGATTGTTAGACTTTCGGGCTTCTACGACCCATAACGACTGATCTAAAAATGACAACCGGAACAGCTGAACGTGCTTTCCGAAGAACCGAGGGACGCAATGGATTGATGGTCTCCTTCGAGATTCGATTGATTTCAGGAAACGTAGATTGCCCTACAATCGACTTAAAAGAATCATTTCTTAAAGGTACGCAATTAAAATAAATCGTAATAAAGCTTAATTAACACAAAACATAATCAGCACACATTTGACGTCATTGTACTAACAAGTCGGTCAATATTAGAAAAACATGAAATAAGCATACCTTATTAAGTACTACATTTTTGTAGAGCAAGTAGTTTTACAACCGTATCTATAAACAAGTGTTTACAAGAGTAAATGTCATTTTTTAAGGTTACGATTTTTATTACCTATTAAGTTTAGTAATTGCTTGAAGTTAGAACTATAAAAAGTTAGAATTTCTAGCTTTGCTTTCTCTGACGGTTCTTACTTCGTTTAGATTCTTGTCTATTGCATAAAAAAATGCAAGTAATTTACTTAAGCTCAAGTAATAACTTTAACTTGACTATAAATACGGGTGTTAGTTGCAGAAATATAAGCAAACTAAAATGTGATGATATTTAGCCAAATTCAATAATTTTATGTGAAGCTGACTCCATAGATAATAAGTTTTCAAATCTATTAATAAGATTTGGTGCTTTTTATACCAAATAGGCTTGTGTTTGGCCGCATCTCGCCTGATGTGCAGCGATGATGCGGCCTAGGGTGGAGCACGCTTGCCTAGAAATGCTTGCGTTTGCTTGCTTGGTGATTTTTATTTGTGCTGTTCCACATATAAAAACCACTTAATATCGCGTCCTGCGCTGTGGTTTGCTCACTACAGGAACTGATAGACGCTACTGAAAGCGCCAAACTCTAAGTTTTGTGCCGGCTCAATTTAGATTGCCATCAACACGCCAAAAAGTTGATTAGAAATGCAATCATCTCCCTTGGTGTTAAATGTAGACTGTATCATTTTGTTAACGAGATGGGCTCAACTTTCCCAATCGAATGTACTCGTAAATACAGAGGCCCTAAATAGGTCTCTGGGGGAAACCTTAGGCAGTAGCTTTAAAACCCGTAGATTTTAAATGTCAATAAAATTATATCCCTCATGGTCTCAGACTTAACGCTACTTGGCCCACAATATATATCGTAAAAGGAAAAACACCAGCCAAATGGAAAATTGTTTTTCACCGAGGAAATTCGAGTTAAGTCTAGCTAGGATACAAACATGAAGCCTAAGTACCAGGACTTAATAGGCAGCGAGGAACTGAAATTAGAATTCAAATTGACCAGAACCGGAATATTGAAATGCGTATATATATTATAATGTTAATAGTCGAAGGCGCTTGCAGAGTTTATGATAATTAATGTACAGTTATCAGTTATCCCGTTTGTTTCAGTGTCACCTACTTTTTTCTCTTTTAAGCGAAAATAAGATAACTAATTTTCAGGGTCTAAAAATTGATCTTCTTCCGGGATTTTCCGAAGGGGACGGCAAAATAGTAAATGATATTTATTCAAGAATAATACATAAGATTAAGACTAAAATGGTGAAGAGAGATTATATTTGGGGATCTCCATTGTAATCTTACTTTACTTTTTCTTGGATGTTTGTTGCTCTACCACGCCAGAACAGCTGAACATATCTGGATGAAATTTGGCACAGACATAGATTATAGTCTGGATTAGCACATAGGATAATCCCGGCAAAAACACATACAAATTTCTACGTGAACGAAATCAAGGGCAACAGCTAATTAGCAACAGGTAGATAAAACTTCAGCTTACATAGCAAGATTTCTAATACCAATTTTATTTTCACATGAGTTTGAACATTTGTATTGAAGATTACTTATAGAAGACTAATAAAAAGATTTCATACCATTTCAAGAAGCTATTTATACGTTATCTTTCAACATACATACATACTAGACTTTCCTTCGTATTATTAACGTTTTCAGCGCGCATTATCTGAAATCCTTCGGCCATTGCCATTTTAGTAAAGATAATCTTTTTTGCAAATATTCGTGTTATCATTTATGTAATACCGCAAAACTTATCTAAGTAGGGTTAAGGCCATTTTTAAAGGAAGTGCGATTATTTTTGTATCAAATCTACGTCACTTTTTTATTATTTTTGAATGCGGTCGTGACGATGTCTGCTATTTTGATAAATACTGATTCGTAGACTACAACAGCAATTTAATTATTTTTATTTTTTCAAATTATTAAACTTACCTACATACTTTAACCGCATTTCCTCTACTTTTTAAACACGGACAAGGAAATTCCTTTCTTAACAAGCAACCAGGCCTGCAGAATTTCAAGCGGGTACCATGTGTGTCTTTTGAAATTGTAATCCTGCTTACAGTAAGTAACAAACTATACATTATGTTTCACGTTGATAACAATCTTATATGCGTATATCGTAACCTAATCACATACTGTAACATATGGCCGCTTCGAAAGTGACAGTAACTTCATTTGGTTCGCAAAGCGCGTACTAGACTCGCGGTTCGAGTTAATATTCAACCTTAATCCATGATAATAAGAACCAAAGTAAATAATTAAAGGGATGCGTGATTTACATCACATCGTTCGTTGAAAAAATTAACAAATGAAGTGGGACGCGTGATCCTTTCAAAAAATTGAAACCAGTCCTTTGCTGCATTACGTTAGAAAAAGATGCTTTTTTACGGAAGTGAAAATTTAATAATATTCTATACTTCCGTAAAAAAATCTTTGCTACTTTTTTTAACGTAAGTTAAGCTTTTTATAACAAACTTAATCTATTCTTGAAAACCAAGTACCAGGACTCCATGAATCATAACTGGCATCAGTAACGTAAGCAGACTACCGTTAGGAAACATACCGAGCTGTCATAAATCGTACAGAGATTAAAATCCAGTGCCGTACTGCCAAAACCAGAGATCGTAAACTGTACTAAAGTTCAAAGACAACTTCTGAGAACTGATGAGACCCTAATATTACATCGCTGGAATATTATGAAAGCCAAAAAGCTTATAGGCAAGGTAGTGTAATATAAATAAAATCTAGCAACGGGACTTCAGTGAGTGTTAGCAAAACAAATAACTTTTCGCAATGATTCAGTTTAAACGTGGCCGTATTATTGAAAATCACGTGCAATTCAACGCAATGATTGTAAATGAACTATTATAAATTGAGTTTTGAAAAAACAATTATGGTTGAGAGAACACGTGAGTAAGAAAATCTTAGTAATATGTTAGTTGTAGTTGCTCGTACTTAACCATAACATCCTGTGTTCCTGACTCAAAGGACCTATATTTGTGAGTGCTGGCGAAGTATTTCCTGAACAAATTCTAATGTACGCTAATCTGAATAGAAGAAATCAATCATTGATGGCTTCTGTCCACATTTGACACACTTTAACATTATTGAGACCGGCAGAGTAATCAATCAATGCATTTCAAAGTACATCGTTTGCAAACATCGCTAGTTATCGGTCAACTGCAGGAAAAAAGTCACCTAAGAGATGATTAGCAATCTATCACTTAAGCCTTGCACCATACGGGACAATATTGCAACACAATATTGCAGTAAGCTATCAGCGATCTATCTGCATACATCTAACAAAAAAAAAACTGAAGGGTGCAGAAGAAGTAAATCTTGCCTCTAAAATATACTTATAGTAGAAATGGAACTCGTAAACGAAATGATAACGGAAAAACTAAAAATAAGTTCAAAGACGTAAATAAAATAGCTACAAGCATTGTGTGATAAAGGTAATATTATCCACGATTCACTCCTTAATTGAAATGATTAAGTTCTGTGCGAGCAAAAATTCACTGTGCAGATTTTAGAAACAGGGCTCATTCAATTAAAATTCATTTATTTCAGGTAAGTACCACACAGCCAATCTCAGAAGACATTCAAATTCTTTACTACTAGATGATGATGGAGCTAAATTAAAATTAGGTCAAAATTAATATGCCTATCTTTTAAGCTTAAACTGACATATAAATAAAGAATGATTAGTTAATGATGTAACTATTAATGCAATTGAAGTTTTCTTCGAAAAGTAATTGTGACATAATAGTTATAGGAAAAGACTAAGCATCTAAAATAGAATGTCAATTATTAGAATTAGAATGTCAGGAAGTGAAAACGGAATGAAACAAAATTCTATTAAAAAGTTCCTCACGTGAACATACTAGGTAACAAAAGAGCGATTATAAAAAAAAAACAATAAACACCGCACGGCATTTCTAGGCACATTCACAGCAATGCCCCAAATTCAGTCGCTTTACAATCAAAGAAACGCTCATACAAACTAAACGACACTTTAGAACTACTACAATAAACAAATTGCGTAACGCTCTCATAAAATACAAGAAACCTTTTTCTTTACACCATGTGATTTACGACTTTCCATACTCCGAACGAAAATAATCAAGTACACAAAATTTTTGTATCGCACACAACTCAAGCACGGATGCAGTCGGACGTGTGTGAATACTCACCTATAATGGTCAAAGTGAGTGATCCGGCGCTTGCGGCGCCCCCAGCTGCAGCATCGATCGGCACAGCTCGGTGATCTCCGGGTGGTTCAGGTTGATCAGATGCACGTACATCTGTTTGTGCAGGCTCAGTTCCCCTGACACCGCCTCCAGCCTCTTTAGTAACACATCCTTCTCCCTGAGCAGAGTCTTCACTTTTTCCTCCACTTCCCGGGAACGCACTTTTGCCTTTTCGCGAGACTTCCTCACTGCTATGTTGTTCCTCTCGCGTCGCCTTCTGTACTCGTCTGTACCTTTGTCTAGCACTTTTCCTGACGACGAGCGTCGTGGAGGAGCAGTCTTGTGTTTCAGTAGCGGAGGGAGGAGAGGGGCTCCTAGAGGCGGGAGCGGCGTGAATCCTCCTCCGTACGGTCCACTGACACCGACAGTCGGCTGAGGATTATATTGGCCAGTATATTGCGCACATGACACCGATCTTCGGTAGTCATGGGGCTCGGGAGGCTCTTCCTTTATGGGAGGTGCCTGCTCGTGCCCCTGGTTCGCCTGAACGGGAGCGTAAGACGCCCCTGAGTGAACCGGCTGTGGCATGTACGCCAACGTGGTCCGATTGTACCTCGGCTGAGGAGATTTGCCACCAGGAAGTATTTCCTGGAATAAGGCCATGCTCTCCTCACTTCGGAACTGGTCCTCAATGAGGTGTTGTAAATCCAAACTAATTTCCTGTCCATTGAGCTCGTCTAGGTCCGGAGGCGGGAAGGTCTGTCGTTTATCCTCTACTGTCTTCTTGAGGTCTGGTTGCGGTGGTGGTGGTGGCGCTGCGGCCGCGTCGTACATCTGCGGGGACTCCATACCGCCGCCCGGGCCAATCACGGGCCCAGCGGCGCCGGTAGCCCGTGGCTCCACTTCAAAGCACTGAGAAGCCGTCACTAAAGCACATGCACCGTCAAGTTAAATCCTGAGCGTGTTGCGTTCGCGTGGTTCACGTGTAGGTGCGGAGCGGTAGTGGCGCGCGTGCGGGCGCGTCGGCGGTCGAGCACGGACTGGCGCGCCGCGCCGCCCGCGCACTGCACGCAAGGTTGGCCGGAAGGAAGCGCTGAAGTTGCCGCTGAAAGTTTGCGAGTAAAAGTTTGCGCGCCTAGTCTGCATTTGGTGTTTACCCTATTGATTTTGTTGTGCTAATAATTTTATTTTTAGACATATTTTTGGTCTTTTAAGACTTATAAACGATGGTAGTGGATAATATTTTTAACAAGCCATACTTCTTTTTATTGAACTAAGATCAAAAGTAATATTATTTTAAGTTTTAGCCTATCATCATATATGATTCTCTTTATATTTTTTTTCTTCTTATCGTTTATAATATAATTATGATTATTTATTATAAAAATTAAAAAAAATATGGTTTGCATTTTGAGATATTTCGAATTAATTATTTTCATTTTCAAGTTTTAACTTAGGTTTCCTTAAGTTCGAACCACTATTTTTTTTCCACTAATTCATACATAGTAATAGTTTAAGTAGTTAGCAACTCATTAATTAGGATAAGTTAAAACGATTGCACTTAATAGTTAGAGCAATTGTATAATTACTGTTGCACTTGTAAGATAACTTCATTAGTGGATAGATAATAATTATCTTATGTTAAATTAGGTAAGTACTTAATAAGTAGTTTGAAATAACTTTTTTTGTTAAAAAGGACCAATTTTTTTTTATAAACTTGTATGCTAATTTGTTGGCTTGGTATAGACATGTCCTACCTATTTATCTAATTTTGCTGTGCCCGACAGGGTCCATAATTGTTTCTTCTTAATTGTATTTTACCACCTGTATATGTACATTATGGATTGCAATAAATAATTTGAATTTGAATTTGAATTTGAATGTAATGCGGACGAATGAGGAAAATGTCGTAAGGAAAGTTTTGAGTATGGATGGGTGAGTAGACGAAGACCAAAGAAACTATGGATGGACAGTGAGGAAAAAAGAGGTGTTTGTTGAGATGACGAGTAATAGAGAAGTATGGAAGAAGAAGACATGCTGCGCCGTCCCCAAATAATTTGAGATAAGGGCAGGAACCTGATGAAAGAACCAATATTTTCAAGAAAAATAATCTATTTTTTCCCATGATTTAACTTTCAACTTGAACCAAAGAATAATTTACAGATTACTTTACAGCTTATGTTCATGTTGCAAGGTAGGTTTCCATTACTTTTAATGAAAACTAAAGTTCACATAAGGATAATATGTAACATTTTGTTATGTCAACATTGTTTATTAAAAGTTTCAAACTCTTCCGTAACTTTTGGAACTTTCTGAAACAAGTGGTTTAACACACGTGGTTTGTCTATTTTAAACCTTTCGTTGTCAACAAAGTTTTGCTTTGTTGATGAGGAAATCGTAAACGTTTAATTTATAATTATCTGCCTAACGTGGTAAGTTTTAGTTTTTTTGTTTTTGAGTTATTTTAGAAGTTACAGGAACAGGTTGGAATGTTCGCGGTCCTCTTTTAAAAAGGGGGATTCTCCGGCTGTGTGTCTGGATGCTGTATACTATGATCTATTAATCACGTGCATAAGCCTGCTTTTCTGATGTAGAACTTTGTATTGTGTTGTATAACGGGCACTGTCCGCAACTCCACTTCCAGAGCGTGTATTTTGAAAAGAATTCGCGCTTTCGACGTATGACGATATAGGATTTTGTGTCAGGAATGATGCATATGTAGACGTCGCCCAATTTGTTATTGTAGTTCCACCCAGATTCTATTCTCGTTTTAAATATAACTATGATATCCAGACACAATTTAATTCGTTACTAGTGTTTTATGTGGGAATTGTAGCTGTAAGCTAGACCACGTAAAAATCTGGAGTCATTCTAGAACTGGGTAAGTAAATATATATATAATTTATTTGAGAAAATAACAGTGAGATAAGTAATTATTTTAAAACATTGACTAGTTTCGCCCTGTTCTTCTTTACAGATTTATATAAACTACATCAACTACACACTTTGGTACAGCAATACTGCTGTTCTACACACTTTGACCGTGCCTGCACGCTTTTGGTAACGAACAACCCTTTTATTAAAACGACGCCGACGAAAACTTTCTACTCTGGGGTATATAGGGTCATGAGCTAAATTCTTAGAACAATTTATGTCATCTTACACCGAATCTTGAGACCACAGAACTATGCTACACGCCCTCACTATCCCAATCGCGGGCCAAAATCACCCAATAATCGATTAACCACGTTTTACCGATTGTCACATCTCGACGATATTAATCGATTGCGTAGATACCGAGTGATATCGATGTTCGTGCCGATAGCTTCATTCTCTTCTTCGTCATCACGTGTGTCACATGTGCAACGGTTCACGAGAATCTTAATTGATAAGGGAATGTCAAAATTCTTGAGAAAAAAAGTTGACTATCTGTGCTAAGCGAGGTCTTTGTATCGAAGAAGCCGTCTGGACAAGTATTACCACCTTGCTTTGTTCTTCACGCCAAGTAGCAATGCTGTGTTCTGATTTGCTTAGAGTATGAATGCCGGTGTACACACAGGCACATTATACAGGGTGTAAACGGACCCTTCACGAAGCCGTCAACCAAGCATGTTGCACATCAAACTAGTAACTCTACGCAAAAATTATTGCTGGGAAACGTCTTTTATTTTTGGGTGAAAAATCAATGTGCTTATTGATGCATTGAATAGTACGGGGTTCGTGGAGGTAGTTAAAGTAATAACATTTAAAACTTGTATTAAAAAAAAAACTTGTGATAAAGTTGGAACTTTGACCCCCAATATATCCGTAACTAGAAGGTTCCTAGGTATGCTCTCGAACGAAAAAAATATCACCATGACGTGGAGAACAAGTGCGTTTCATGCTTCGTTAAGACTATTTTTACACCCATTATATATTTATTATATTTCACCACGATTTTTACGATGACAACGCCTGTAGTAATTCACCGCGCGGACCCAGTGCGAGTTAGTGGTTGGCATATGTCTTCGAATACAAGGTTCCAGGATAAGTCAGTTTCCTCACGATGGCTTCGTTCACCGTTTTAGTACAAATGATTGTGCCTGCTAGGATTCGTACCCGCAATACAAGTAGGCCACGACAGATTTAAAAAAAAATCTTGCAAACACGCAAATTTTTTTTTCTTTAAAAAACAATTACGTTATTCACAGATCCACAACCACATGTGTTGCTTGACCTAGTACATAACTGCTGATTTAAGTAAATATTTACTAAAATGTAAACGGTGCAGAATTTGATATTTATTCGCGAAAATATAATGAAGCTACTTCATTGTTAATGAGTTTAGTTACTCAGATTACGGTACGGAATATTTTTACTAAAACAAAAATTTAATGATATCATGTTTCGATCCGACTGAGAATACCTAGTGCATAATCGTTGCAATCGCAAGTCGCAGATTCCAGAGTTACTTGAGAGGATCGTAGGGTTTGGATTTCAGTCGGGCGTAATGGGACTTTGATACAGGAAATTCTCTGTTGGCAACACGGAGTCTTGTGCCTAGTAAATGATCTCCCAGTTACTGTTACTGGCTGGGCAAAGACCTCTCCCCATGACTTCGAAATCATTCGATCCAGGGCTAATGTGGAACACTGGTCGTTGGTTCTGTCTAGCTCGTCCCGCCATCTCCTGCGAGGTCTACCGCGTCGCCTTCTGGCTGTGTCAGGGATCCACATCGTGGTTATTTTGGCCTACAGCTCGTCGAGCAAACGGCAGACATGGTCATCCCAGTCCTACTTTAGCTTAGCAGGTTATGGTGAGGGCGCAGTGTGGGTGTATGCTCTCCCAATATTTTGTCAAAATTTTACCTTAACATTGTAATCTAATTACTATTTATTTCTTTCTAGCGAAAAGGCGGGTATTGGACTAGTAGGTTTGATAAACGTTTCCCTACAAGCTAAACACAAGTTGTTGTATGTTTTTTTTAGTTTAAATAAATGGATTATAAATTACTATTTATAATCCATTTATTAATATATAAATGGATATCTGATAAGGAATAATAATAAGTAGTCTATGTGCTATCACAGACTATAATCTATCTCTGTGCCAAATTTCATCAAGATTTGCTCTGCCGTTCTGGCGTGATTGAGTAACAAACATCCATCCATCCGAACTTTCGTATTTATAATAGTATAAGTAAAAAGTAAAATAAGATTGGTATAGATTTTCATGTTTTTGAACAGGATGAGGAGCTCGTGGCTAAAATAATAACAGCCGCTCGGATCAATCTTCAGGTTAAGCCGCGCTTGCCTAGGTTGGTCTGTGCATGGGTCCTCCGTGCCTCGGAAAGCACGTAAAGCCGCTGGTCCCGGCTGTCATTTGAAGATCTTTGACAGTCGTTATAAGTAGTCAGTGGCTCGAAAGTCTGACATTCGTATTACCCGGTACTAACTGGGTTGTGGAGGTCAGATAGGCAGTCGCTCCATGTAAAATACTGAAATTCAGCTGCATCCAGTTAGACTGGAAGCCGACCCCAACATAGTTGGGAAAAGGCTAAGCAGATGATGAACAGGATGAGGTGGCTTTTATAAAAAAAAATTGTGTATTATTACGTGGAGCGTGCTTACAGACCAGATTATGGGATATAGGAAAGAGGATCCAAATACAACGACGGAGAGCCTGAAATCTACCTTCAAGTGGTATGTTATACTTGAAAACAACTTATTGCCACTTAATAGGTATTTTGGACAAGTAATATTATAGATTTATGATATTTGAGGCATGGCATTGCTCTTGGGCACATTACCAGCTGATAGCGATGAGGAATTTTCTGATGCCCTTTTGTTTAAAAAAAAAAAAATCGTTGCCCCACACTAGGAATTTCTCCTGTATCGTGGGTGCGTTTACAAACATATAAACTCACATACACAAACAACCAGACCCGGAACCACTATCTGTAGGCCATACAAATATTTGTTCCGTGCGGGGATCGAACCCGCGACACGCAGCGCAGCAGTCAATCGCTCAGCCACTGCGCCAACCGTGCCGTCAAACGTCAAACGTCTTTTATAACTATAATGCATGTTGTTAGTTTATTTATTTATGCAACAAATTATGTAAACACTAAATACAAAAATCAAGAAAGGAACAGAAAAGAGTACAAAGGTAATGCTTATTTCAGTAATGTTTTTTTTATTTATTTAATAGTTTTGAATGGATTATAAATAGATACAGTCATCTACAAATAGACATCAAATAGTGACATATGTCAACACGTCACGTGTCATTGCCATTCTCCCAGACCTGAGCGCGACACAGCAGAAAGTAAAAACTACTCACTGGGCCATTGTCTCCTAACTAACACTATCAATTCACTTCTAGGAGTTAGAATGTATTGGCTGAAAAAGTTCTGGTTCAATATAATTGCTGATATCAGCTAAAATCAGCGGCGTTCTGTGGTGTCTGCCTACCCCATGTAAAAACGGCCAGAGTTTATATCAGCTAATATCTATAATCCTCTAATAAACATGAGCTTTACAAGAGACGGTCATCGTGAACTGCTTAGCCTTTTGTTATCTATGCTGCGATCTGCTTCCAGTTTAGCCGGAAGCAGTTGAATAAATAAATAAAAAAAGCCTTGTTTTAAGCTTTCACGGTTTATAACTGAACTTACACTATCACTTACGGGATATCTTCCGCGATTAATCACGCATTCTCCAATCATCTCGTGATCATGGCGAAATATCGGGAGCTAAATATAAACATTTATCGCGGAAGATATCCCGTAAGTGATAGTGTAAGTTCAAAAAAAGCCTTGATTTACTGATAAACTAAAACGGACTACAATAAAATATAAAGCAAAACGCAACTATTGCACTTCGGGGTCTTCGTCAATCCGAGCGTCCTTCGATGCATAGGCCTCCACCAAGCTCCTCCATTTCTCGGTCTCTTGGGTCTCTAGCCCACAAAGCATCAGCTGTCTCCACAATGTCATCATTTCAGCGTTTGCGTTGTCTTCCTCTACTTCTTTTAGTTGAATACTAGTTTTTTAACATAGAGTAACTGGCTACTTGACCTACATAACCCAGGTACTGGGTAACACGTTACCCTTTAGCAAAAAGGTTTTCTAACTCCCTATCTCACCCCATTAGTCCAGTCTAAACAGCCTTCTCATAAAAGTGTATTCCTTCTGGGCACACACCCAATAACGACTCCGCATCAACAAAGGAACCCAATAAAGCGGATAAGTGACTTTAGATTATGGCATTACACATTATTCTAGGCTGTTATTTTCCTTGGTACAGCTAGTGCATGCTAAAGCCCTAGTAACAGCCCCCCTCCACCAGGGTGGGGGTGGAGGGGGGTGCGGTGAGCGGCCCGACTGCTGTGACGCAACTGTGCGCCGGCGCAATGTACTGCGGCTGTTGTGGAATGGCATGCGATCGGAAGTGGAACACGACGCGCAACGTCTTAAAGATTTGTAGAAGAAATTATTCTACGAACAGGCTAAACCAAAAAATGAATAAGCGAAAATACATTGTTTTCTTTTTGTAAATCAAACAAAGAAGCTATCAAAAATATTATTTTTGTAGTAATCTTAGTGCTAAGTATAATGTGTGTAAAAAAACCCTCATCGAAACCGAAAGGTACTAATTCTCGAACCTTCTAGTCACTGAACTTTTGGAGTTTAAAATTCCAACTTTTTCAAACGTTTTGTTTTTTTTTTTGATACAAGTTTTTAATGTTATTATAACTTTATTGTAAATATCTCCATGACCACAGTACTATTCAATGCATCTATCAGCACAATGTTTTCAGTGCGTTATAATGAGTCCTAACATTGGATCACCTTTTTAATTTCACTCTCTATGGAAAACTCTCTTCTTCTTCTTCTTAGCGTGTCGATGACAATTCAAATTGAGTCAGCCCAATATTTGGCGACGAGTTTGGCACTTTCAGTAGCGTCCATCAGCTCCTGTGATGTGCAAACAACAGGACAAGCAGGATACGAAATCAAGTGTTCCATGGAAAACCTTTAAATACTCTCTAGTAACATGCAAAAAGTGATCAATATAGACATAGTAGAGTAAAATCAATCGTTAAAGGAACGTCAAAATTCCCTCATTAAAATTCGATATCATCATTTACGCCCAATGACTTCCACGGTTGCACATAGTTCTTACCCTAAGCATCGCAAAATAAAATAAATCCCTAGCAAAAATCTTACAACGACCAATACACTACACACGTACGTCTCAGTGAATGGATAAGTAGGCGAGCGACAGCAGAAAGTGGTTGCAGTGACGCAACCGCGCCGGTAACCCAGTCACCGTGCCTTACCAGACGATGGTGCCCACCATCACGACTAACTAGAAGAGGTGGTAATGCCGCCGGTAACTAACGTGATGATCAGGAGCGCATAGGTTATTTGCGGGTAAGAGGGCATAATCCCGGCCATCCAGCAACCAGTCATCGTGCCTTACCAGACGATGGTGCCCACCATCACGGCGAACTAGTAGAGGTGGTAATGCCACCCGTAGCTAACGTGATGATCAGGAGTGCATAGGTTATTTGCAGGGAAAAGGGTACTACCCCGGCCATCCAGCAACCAGTCACCGTGCCTCACCAGACGATGGTGCCCTTCATCACGACGGACTAAAAGAGGTGGTAATGCCACCGGTAACTAACGTGATGATCAGGAGCGCATAGGTTATTTGCGGGTAAAAGGGCATTATGCCGGCCATCCAGCAACCAGTCACCGTGCCTTACCAGACGATGGTGCCCACCATCACGACTAACTAGAAGAGGTGGTAATGCCGCCGGTAACTAACGTGATGATCAGGAGCGCATAGGTTATTTGCGGGTAAGAGGGCATAATCCCGGCCATCCAGCAACCAGTCATCGTGCCTTACCAGACGATGGTGCCCACCATCACGGCGAACTAGAAGAGGTGGTAATGCCACCCTTAGCTAACGTGATGTTCAGGAGGATATAGATTATTTGCAGGTAAAAGGGTACTATCCCGGCCATCCAGCAACCAGTCACCGTGACTTACTAAACAATGGTGGAACAAGAAGAGGTGGTAATGCCATGCATAAAGAAATTACTACAGGGCAGAAAGATTCGTCCTTGAAATTTGTCCGTGAAATTTTTAGGGTATGTTTATTGAAATTGGGGACAATATAAAAGTCATTTCTTATTTCTGTTTCCTACGCGTGATGGTTATGGGAAAATTTATCATTGTATTAGGTTACCATGACATATCAAACGATGGTGGCCCACTAACACATCGCAGTCGAAGAGGTGGTATTTTTTAAAATTAAATTGATTAATTTAAAAGAAGAAACTAAGAAGATGAACACTGATAAGCAGTATCTATATACAGATTTTTTTGGCAAGCTGAAAGTAACTATCTTGTTCCGATTCTGTTGAGGATCTGTTATAATTTGGGATGTCTGAAAAGTTTTATTTAACTAAGTTACTCGGTTTAAGCACGATGATTAATTATTGGATAATTTATCTTTTATTGTGCCTTATTGGATTAAGAGTAAACCAAAACATCAACCATGTAATACCCGAAGGATTAGGCAGAGGTGTAGCTCATAGTACAGCCACATTTCGCCAGTTATCGCACCTTTAGTAATATAAGGACTCAAGTCAAAATTTTTGTAAAGTTTGATTTTGAATGCTAAGGGCACAAAACGATATTATCAACCGCTGAAAGAGAGAGAAAAAGAACATTAACGACTCGGTTATCTCTCTCACACTCCCCCCGCTCGTTTAACATTCTTACTGCAATTCAGAATCTTTAAACACGTATTCCCAAAAAACTACTTTTTTGTGTTAAGCCTTTATATTACTAAAGGTGCGTAATATGTTTAAGTCCCATGTAATAGGGGGCGAGCCTATAGCCACCAACCGAGCACAAATCCGGACTCCGTGGCTGCTACTGAAAAAATCCTGATGGAAATACCCAATAACAATATGCTCGACCCGAGAATCGAATCCAAGACCTCATGCTCATCAGTCGAGCTTGCGTTCACTAAACCAACAAAGCAGTTAAAATATGCACATCTAGATTTCTGACATCGTTTTAAGTCAAAAAACTTCAAATTATCCCATAAACTGCAATGGTTGGGTGTACGTATAGTTGATTCATGATCAATGAGCCTTGTTTCACTCATTGTTGAATATACTTAGACCTCTTTTACTATTCGCATAGTTAATCGCGTCCAGGTCGTACCAGGAATCTTGACCTGAGTTTGTTGAATGCCATTCATTTGTTGTTGAAAGGATTCTCCCCATTGTAACTAGAATAAGTTATTTAAGTTGAAGCAATAAACATTTTTTATTCATGAATTTACAAACTTAACCTAGGTTAGTGGGGAGTTAAATGGACGAGCAATTTGAGCTTGAAACACTAGGGCCATGAGGTCCGAGTGCCCACTTAGTCTTTCGTCTTAGTCTTTTGTTAGGCCGACTCTTCACGTGACCAGGTAGATGGCTGGCATATTTTTTGGTCAATGTGGTAATGCTGCCAGCCTTCTAGGCACTTTTTCCGTTGACAGAGATGTAGACGCATTTTTGATGCCCTGATATTATTCATCATCTTGATACATGTACATTTTATTATTTGTACATTATGTATTTATGTTTTCTCTGTTAAATATCCCATTTTCCTTAAAATGGCAGAGGAGTGGCCACCGTCGCGTCCCACAGATGGGAAAGTATTTTAAATATAGAATCCGTAGGAAGATTATATTACTTCTGTGAAAGTGTGTGACTCAAGGGCATGACTTGAATTTTGGAAAAGATGACGAAGATACGCTGTTCTAAATTGTTGCGTTTGTCTGATCATTTTTTTAGTGGACGTGATAGTAGTCATATCAGCATTTTTGTTGTCTGTAAGTTCATGTTTGCCTGATACATATTTTGACGCGTGTATAAAGTTTAGGGTCAAAATGCTTTCTTATTTCTACAATGTGAACTCATGTCGTCTGCAGTGTTTTTCACTTTGTTCACATTCGATGTCTACGTGACCCATGACATTCAAGGAATATTTTTTTGTAACAAAAGGAAATCGAGCTTGCATTCAGATAATAAACGTGTTTCCTAAAAACATATAATTTATGTTTACTCCATAAACCTTAAAATAAGTAAAAGTAGTCAAAACCATAAAAAAAATTTGAAAAAAAAAACATACTAGTTCTAAGAAAAGAACGTCGTGATATTTTAATTTTACTCTTTCGTAAAAATATTGAAAAGTATAATTTATAAAATATATTAATTTTCCTCATTGGCCAAATGCTCCATGACATGTATTATTTTCTTCAGCTTGTCCTAAATGATTCATTATTAACTAGTTAAAAGACGGATCTCAACCGTTCTGGGTCTCCGATGATTCGCTTTTGCCCCTGACCGGATATCATCATACGTCAGCAGGTTGTGTAATCACCAGAAATAAATATAGAAAGCAGTCCTTTTGGGTTTTACCATAACTTTTTTGGGACTCGACACATAAATATTTAGCAAAGGGAGACTTTAGACAGGGATGTTAACAATACATAAAATACGTTAGGCTACGTCACGCGAGAAAGACTACGCGATACAGAACGGTAGAGTAAATAAAAATGCAACAAATAAGGTTCTCTTATTTCCTGGAACTGATTGGCAAAATATTCAGAGATAGAATAGCAATATTCATAGGAAATGGTGAAACTGAAGAATTGTTCCAATTACTTGTGGATGAAAAGCAAGAAAATTCTAAAATTGCTAGATAAAGCTGAAAAAACTTCAAAAGTTAACTGAACGATTCAGAAAAAAAAAATCTGTCTGACTACAAAATTAATTAAGTAAGACATCGAAATAGTTTTAGACAAAAAGAACTTGAATGTAGGTAACCACGCCGAGTACTAGGGCGTCATGAGTCGAACAGCGTTACGCAACCGGCCCACTCTCACTTTCGCGAGCTGAGGCCGCGCCGAGCTTTGTGCGCCTCGCCGGTCCTAATATCATCAACAACCTACTGCTGTGTTCTGATCGCCTGGTATTTTACCTACCTCGCAATAATAATAAAAAAAAAAGTTTGTTAGCGGTTTCATCTGAACAGTTTAACTTACCGATAAATTAACTGTTGGATAACATCGGAACAATTGACTGACATTCTGACTCAGTCATTGATTCGATTCAATGTATCGTTTCTAATGGCAACTATGGTTTCGATGAAAATTATAGTTGGTTTAAAAACATGAATTAATAAGGTAATTTTCAAATTATCTTCTTAGATAAATTTATGTCAATTATTAAGAACTGTCTCTATTAGCTTGTCTATATGACTCGCTGGTTTGCGAGAAGGATGACATAACTCAAAAATTTAAATTTTTCGATGTTGTTTGTAGTTCAATATAAAATTAAGGAAAGCAAGTATTAAATTAAGTAACGAAATACGTAAAATAAAACTTTAATCTTTTGATAAAAAGTTTCTTTATGCAAAAAAAATATTAGCGATATACTGAAAATATTTTTAGAACTTACAAAAAAGCTGTCCTGTATTTCTTATTTTTCGAGTTATGTCATTATTGTTGCAAACAAGCGCGTTTGTTTCAAAAAACATCGAAAAATCTAAATTTTTGAGTTATGTCATCCTTGTCGCAAACGAGCGATGTATTTATTAGTTTATTATAAGTAATTAATAGTACAAGTCGCGTCATTTAGTTTTAATGCAAATAAATTGATATCTTTGAAATTTGACAACATCAAACGGATTATCTTAAATCAATGTGCCAGCTTTAATGACTTTAAAGTGCTGCGGAGTTTGACAAGTCTTCCATACTATAATTATTAAGATTATATCAATATTAATAAATTTAAGTATAATATCACCTTTAAACGTACATTTCCAAACATCGCAATGATTTATTGCATTTGTTATTACTTTAACCGAAAGATACCTTCCTTCCTTAGATTCCTTGAAACTAATTTCAATAATTCATCAGCCTAATATCTTCTATTGTAATATTCTAGGTTGGTCTTTTGGGTCAACAAAGACATTTTGGCCCACGAATGACATCGACAGTTATATTTTTTTTTAAGTTGTCGGTAAAGATGGCGTTGTTGTTAGTTTTAGATTTTGACGCGCCAACAAATCCTAATGCAGCTATCTCTCTTATTTTATTTTTCTTTCTCTATATTTTTTATATGTATGACAGTGCAACCTTCTTGTCTTGTCATAAATGAATGGCTGAATAGTCCTTGTTATATCCAGCCTCATATTATAGAGTGCTATTCCAAAATTCCTGACTCTAGAAAAGCAAATCTTCACCTACAACTTTATATAAATCGTCAAGTCACATCCGAACAATACAGCCGATATAGGAGGTATACCTACATTCAAATTTTATGATAGTACTCAGCTACATGATTCGTTTGCAGCGAAAGTGTGTCATACCTCGTACCCACGCCGGCCGCTAGGTAGGAGGGATGTGGTATTTCCCACTACCTTAATATTATGAGACAGACGTTATAGGTATTAAATAATGGACTTTGGGTCGCCTTTTCTGGGTTCGAATTATGTTAGTGGCGTAGAAATGAAAATTTGGCGAAATATTGAGGTACTAAGGCAACATAGACTTGAAAAGTTAACGGATGGAGATGGTGAAGATGACCAAAGAATTAACAACAAACGACAAGACGGCTGACGGCGGATGTCATGACGGCTGACAAGGGGAATGAAAAACAAATCTTGAAGCATCATAGACTTGAGAGGGGGAATAAAGATTCTGGGAAGATGGATGTAAGAGTATGGTAGACTGACCCCACTTATAATTTCAAAAAGATTTCAAAGTTGCTGTTGAAAGTTTTTAGACATGAACTTAACCATGGCTTTAATTCTTTTTGATACCGCATTGTCATTTCAGATTTGAATTACTATCGTTTAACGAATCAGGAGCCAATTCAGACCATAAATTTAAGCGTAAGAGAGCTGGCTGTAAATCTACCCTCCTACGTCCAATTAGATCACAGTGTACCTTTTTGGGAAGAATTATTGGCTGCTGAACAGAGTAGGCTGTTGATACACCTAATCGCCAAAATGAAGACAATTTAATGTGCGTTTTCATTAACACAAGGTGCCACCAAAATGAATACCCAACTAATAGCGCTCTGTGGGATTTTATCCGCTCGGTTCAGGGCGGAATGTTGAAAATTGAGTGTATTTAGGCCTTCAGTAATGTGTCATTAAGAGTGGACTAAGATTGGGCAGATTGCCTTGTTGTAGTGATCGCTAGGCTTGAGGTCCAGGGTTCAAATACCGGGTCGAGAAAATTTTAATTGGGTTTCTCCATTAGGAATTTTTCAGTAGCTGCCACGGAGTCTGGATTTGTGCCCCGTTGATTGCAATAGGCTCGCCCCCTGTTACATGGGTAAACATAATTGGCGAAATGTGTGAGTACTGAGAAAAACATAACGCAGATTCATCGAATAAAGTCGTTGAAAGAGAAAAGTTTTCAAACAAATGACGTTTCTGAATCACCATACAGGGACAGGTTCCGACTGGTCCGAATGGAAAGTGAAACTTGTATCATATTGAGAAATCTATTCCCATTCATATGTGTTATCCGATAATTGATGAAAAATAAACTGCTGTATACATGTTGGAAGGGACACCTTTTTATTTGTGACCTACATTTTGCAAATGATGATCTAAGAATCATAAGAAAGCCGGACTGAAGATCACGCCATTTTTAATCCACCTATCAAACTGTCTCGTCAGCCTGCTCAATTAAATCTGAACACCCACAGCTGTCCATCCTACACACTCACACTTCATTCATTGCTACCTAATGATGTGATGGTTCATTCAAATACAGACTATTGTTTGCATAGTGTCTATCTATTTTCTTAGAAGAGTTAAAGAGAGGTCTCCTCCAAGAAGGCCAGTGGTGGATGGTTTGGACTTCAAAAAAGGAGGAAGCTCTTTTTTAGGATAGATTAGAATTAATCGAAGACGCTTGAGCCTATTTGGAAAATTCATTTTTTTTTAATGGTATATATACTTCCCAGGTGGTCCCATGGTCATCAGGTCAAATCTGATGATGGGATCCTGAAATCTTCAAATTTTATTTATTTATTTATTTTATTTTTTACATTTTAGGAAAGCTTACAGACTAATAACATTATAATAACAGTAATATATAACTAAATTGCTATTTACAAGCTTCCACAGATAGGTAAATACACAAATTGTTACTGCCTTACAGCATAATATACTTCCTCAAAGTAAAGTTGGTTCACACACCATCATAGGCACACTTGAAGCGTTTTGGGTATTTTTTCTATTTACAATGTAAAATTGTTACTTGATAAGTAAGGATTTGTGGGAGATACTCCAACTAAAAAGGGAAAAATAAAAACTGTTTTGCAAAAAATCGGCAAAAAGTCAATGAATCAAACAAAAGTCATCGAATTTCGAAACTAAAGTAATTTTCCACTTTTCGTGCTTTTTTGGAAGTCGGTCTTTTTTTAATAGTTTAGTAGGTACGATAATTGGTTTTATGTACACATTTAGTAACGATTATTTTTAACTGTGCTACTTTGTCGCTTATCACCCTGCAAGTATCTGTAATTGAGGGAATTGGGTGACCGTTACCATGGTAACTGTAGCACATGTTGATTTAATATTTGTATTTAATCATTTTTCGGATTCATGTGCGTGCTGTATAATTATCACTTGCTTCGGTGAAGCAAAACATCGTGAGGAAACCAGCATGCCTGCGAGATATTTCTCGACAGCATGTAAAGCCAAGTCAGAGACCCATGGGCGGCGTATACTCTGACACCAGGCTAGGCACTAATCACAAGAAAAAGAAGATATTTATATAGAACCAGACAAAAGACACAAGTTATGAGGGAAATGTATTTTTCAAAAAACTTACTTGATAAGACACACCTGCATACTGGTTAGAGAATATTTATGCGATTTTTTCAAATCTCAGTAAAGAACTTGCATGCATTTTTATGCATAAAACTTTTGATATTTGTAGAAGCGAATTTATACACTGTGTAAATAAATAAAATGTGACAAACATTTATCACATTTTATTTATTTACACACGAAGACGAGACGATGCGTTTAATGTACATACATTAAACGCATCGTCTCGAATGACAAACTTTACAAACACATAACATAACATTACACCTGTAATCCCCGAAGGGTTAGGCAGAGATGTACCTATTAGTACACTCACATTTTGCCTGTTATGTTTAAGTAAGAGGAGGAAAGCCTGTTGCCGTCAACCGAGCAAAAATCCAGCCTCAGTGGCTGCTACTGAGAAATTCCTGATGGAAAAACCCAATAACAATTTGCCCGACCCGGGATTCGAAATCAGGAGTTCATGCTCAGCTGTCGAGATTGTGATTGCTAAACCAACGAGGCAGAACTTCATACACTTGCATCAAAATATACATGAGTTTGGTGAAGAAAATGTCAGAAAAACCGTTTTAAGCTTGTAAGAGCTGAAAATGCACCCTGAACAACCCACTGCCAACTCATCATCTTCCTGACCTTGCCCCATTTTACTTGGGGTCACCGCAACACGTTTTCTTCTTCCATTCTCCTCTGTCAGACGTTACGGCATCATTTTGTCCTTTCTCTTTCATATCATTCCTCATCTTTTTTTGGCCTTCCTCTTCCTCTCTATCCATCGGCATTTATATCCATCGCTCTTTTAGTAACATGCGTTTCATCCCTCCTCGTTACATGTCCATACCAAGACAGACGACTTCCTTTAAATTTTTCTGTAACAGGCGCCACTTTCAAACTACCTCTAATATACTCATTCTTTACTTTATCCATTCTTGTTACTCCACACATCCATCTCAACAACCCACTGCCAACTAACAAAACAAAATTAAATCAAAATCGGACTAAGTCATTAGAGTTCAACCAAGCAGACAGTGGAATTAGCATACAATATATTTATATGTGACGGATAATTAGTTGGTCAACACTGAACACACTGACCTGGCGTCTCCATTGTCAACGACCTTGGTACTATTCAGATGGGCTATATGTGTTAAGACGTAGTAAGGGTCTGGAGCAATGACATCGCTTTGAAGTTCTGCCAGCCTGGTAGCTGGAAAAAATGGTTTTCATTCGACTGTTTCTCCAATGTCAACAATGATGTGGTACTCTTTCTTCTAATTGGAATTGGAAAAGGTGAGGTGTAGGAAGAAAGTGACATCGCTGTTAGTTTATGCGGCCCTGGTACTTGAAAGTAAATGGTTTTCGTCAGCTACACCGATATCGTCTATTTTCTGCTTCTGTTATGGCCAGTGCAGTCTTTCTTGTCTTTTCTAACTTATGGGTTTTCTTTTCTGTCTTTCTGTTTACATTTCTTATTTATTTAATGTTACATCAACCGCCTGTAGCAGTAACCTCTGGACAGAGGCTGGTGTTAATTACACGAAATAGCTTGTCGGCCTTTTGCGTTGATTCGTTTCCATTTAATTTCCCAAGTCTGAGATAGAGAGAAAGAAACGCTTCCCTATATTTTCCTATCTGCTCAAAATAAACAACACACCGCCACTGCACACTCATGCGCTCCTAGTATCTCGCTAAACATCTATACATATTTACGCTACCTAAAAAAAATCATAACAACAATAAGAAAATCTATTTTGATACAAATAAACATAGCAATTCGCTGCGTCCAACACGGACGCAGCGAATTGCTATGTATACTTACAGTATACTTACAATGTTATCACACTCACACACGCAACCAAAGGGTATGTGACCTAAAAAATGTAACGAAAAGATGCAAACAATCTTTTTAAGTTTTTATAACAGGGCCGGATTTGGATGTATCAAGAGGGATAGAGACAGGTGGATGAGATAACAACAGTGCAAGTTAAGGGCCTGTTTCAAAGAGTTCTGATAATAAATATATAATAATATTAAAATAATAAATATTTCTATTTTTAAAATAATAAATATTTTTATATAGATTTTGTATATTGTCTTTGTAGCTGTGCAAGTGTGCTTTGTCAGCCTATAACGTTGCCTCCACTGCTGGTACACGGGCTTCCTTTCTGTACGAGGAAGTGGGCCATTATAATCCACTACGCGGGTACACTTTAGGTTGGTGGAAACCAATTGCCAGTAGCCAGAAAAGTCAATCAGAATTTATACCAACTCTTGTACATTTTATTACTTAGGCGTGAATCTGACATGAATGAGAAAATTAATTGAATCAAAGCAAATCAATTGATTCAAACTATTGACCTGTGATTAAATGAAATCTTTAAATTATGGCACGCCATTTTTGAGTGAGTAAGAAGCACGAACTAAGGGGCTTCTGAATACCCGAAAAATTTTCCAAGATCGTACAAATAACAGCGTTATCTAGAAAAAAACATCTGTGGGGATGGCTTTTCCATTCTGTGCTCTCAGAGGAAACTACTGAACTGCGTATCTACAACGAAATCAGCAATTTGAAACCCCATCCCATCTCCAAATACCGTCCATCATCATCTGCCTTTTCCCAACTATCTTGGGGTCGGCTTCAAGTCTTACCGGATTCAGCTGAATACCAGTATTTCACATGGAGCGACTGCCTATCCTTCCAAGCTCAAACCTACTGGTCGGGTATGAGAATGTCAGTGAGTTCGTGTACCTTGGGTCTTTGGTCACGAGTGAGGGCAGCTGGTTTGAGGAAATCCGCTGCGGTACTGGTATGGCTAAGAGTGCAATGACCAACCTAGGGAAGTTTGAAGGAACCGTGGCCCAGTACCAAAATACGATTGGTCCGTGCACTGGTGTTCTCGGTTTTTTTGTATGGCGCTGAAACATGGTGCATTAAAAGTCGTGAAAGCAGTAAGATTGATGCTTTTGAGATGGGGTGTTGGCGGAGGCTGCTTCGTATACCACGGACCGCGACGAGAACTAATGCAATAACTCAGCTTTTTCGGACATATTATGCGTTCGCCTAGGCATTGTCCAGAAAGGCTTATAATACTGGGACGGCTTGAAGGTAAACGCGCTTAAGGCAGAGCACCAGCTAGATGGCCAGACGCGATCAAGAGGGCTGTTGGAGGCAGATTATACCGAGCGGTTCACACTGCAGAAGATCGCCTGGCTTGGAGACGTGTTATATGTGGTCGCGATCCTCAGCAGTGAGGGAACGACGAAGAAGAGACTGCCTATCTGACCTGCACAACCTAATTAGTACTGGGTAATACGATACCCCTTCGGACTGTCGGGCCACTGAATACCTGTAAAAGATTCCTGTCAAAGATCTATAAATGACAGCTGAGACCGAAAGCTTAACTTGCTTTCCGATGCACGAAAGAAACTCGGTATGTAATAGATTGTCATCCATCCACGGCCAACGCAACTTAGGCAAGCTCGGCTTAACCTGAAGATTGACCCGAGCGGCTGTTGTTATTTAGATACGAGCTCCTCCAAACACCGTCCAAATAGCACAAACTTGCAACACATTCAACCAGGAAAGCAAAGCTAAAAAGAGGTGTGTTTAAAATGCGCATAACTCAATGAATATCGATAAAAATCTTCGAAGGCGGCTCTGCGTCTTTCTATTAGTATCTGCTCGACCTATTTAAGGGATTGCAACAGAGGGCTACACACACAGACGTACTCTTGTGTGGTCTCGTGGCATCAAACTGTATCTGTGTGTATGTATAGATAGTGCGCAGACGCAGAAGCGAGGTGTCTCTTTTTATTATAATTCGTAAATTATTTAATAGTTTGATAAGGTTTTGATGTTATTTCTTTTGATTTTTGGTGTAGTTTTTGTTATTATTTTCTTGAGCATGTGGCAGTAATGTATGTAGTAGTGATGTTTGTAGTAGTTTCTGTACTTCCTGGTTTTTTTTTGGTAAAATATTATTTTACTCTTTTACTTACTCTTTTTATAAAGAGACCAAGCTCTTGCTATCTCGGTCTTTTTGGATTTATCAAGAAATGGCTTAGGACTGCTCGTTGTTCTAATTAGTGGACGAATGTTGACTGATGATGATGATGTTGTCTGCTGAGCATGAGGTCCTGGGTTGATTTTCTGGTTGGCTAGTGTTATTTTATATTTCTATTATAAATTTCTCAGTATCAGCCACGGAGTCTAAATTTGCACCCGTTTAATGGCAATAGGCTCGCCCCCTATTACATGGGACTTAAACAATAACTGGCGAAATGTGGGTGAACTATTAGGTACACCTCTGCCTTACCCTTCGGAGATTACACGCGTGATGTTATATATGTATGTATTGCTTAAAGTTTAAAAACTTAAAATTAGCGAAACTGAACAGTGAACATGACATCTAGCTTGCGTCAAGAACTGTCTGTGTGATAACCGCTATATGAAATTGACACTATAGATATACGGACTTTAGATAACTCTTGAACGTGATTAAGACAAACTGATCACGTTCAGTTCCATTGGTGAAATTAACCCTTAGGTAGCTAAAGGTTAGGAAATTACTGCTTTTCCTGCAGCATGCTGCTTACAACGCGAGTGCTCTCCTGTATGCGTGTACAATATTTAATTTGGAGTTTTTACTTAAACTTATTTATAACTAGCTGTGCCTGTTCATGTGCATTTAGTAAAAAATGTTATTATGAAATTAAAAACAGACACTTCAATTTTATTTTTTGTATAAATGTATAGGTAATAAACAGTGATCGGAATAGGTAGAGCTAATGTGCCAAAAGTTCAAGGAATAGAAACGAAAAGTGGAGACTTCTTTGTCTTCGGAGAATATTTGTTCCGAATGTCGGAACATTACTAAAGTAAATTTTAATGTTAATCATTACAAAAGTTTAAATTAATAAAGTAAAACAACTATCGAATTCATTTACTGTTTCTGTTTTAAAAAAAAGTGCACGATTTTTAAACAGAAACAGTCTATTTTCGTTTGAACGCCTTAAGTAAGTGCGGAAGCTAATTTAATTTTCATACCAGCTTCTTTACCTGAATTAATAACAATAGAAAACTTATCTACTGGCTTTTTGAGAACGTTTTCCTTGTTGTCGAAGTCGGTTAAAAAAGGAAAAGTAATTAATTCAATTAGTTTACTGTACTGATTAATGAATAAAATTATTATTAAATGTACGGAACTGATTCCGAGACATTTCCGAGTTTCAGAAAAAAATATTCGGAAAAAAAAATTGTCGTAAGGAAGTCCCCACTTTTCGTTTCTGTTCCTTGAACTTTAGGTACATTAGCTTTACCTATTCCGATTACTGGTAATACATAATTATATAACTACAAGAAAATTATGTAATACTTCAACAATACCAGGGTATCATAACTGAGTGATTGTTTATGTAATGTTTGTTTACATGTAATTACTGACAACTATGTGAACTATGATTCAGCATTTAAGGCTTTGCTACACTGTTACCTGTTTCCCGCGTACAAGTGTTTTTTTTTTTTTTGGAAACCCATGTTTATGTTTACCAAGAGTTGACGACACGGTTGTCGCAGTGGCTGAACGACTGGCTGCTGCCCTGCGTGTCGCTGGTTCGATTCTCGCACGGAACAAATATTTGTATGACCTACAATTTCGGGGTCTGCCTGTTTGTGTATATGAGTTTAAATATTTGTAAAGTCACGAGAAACGAGAATTTCCTAGTGGGGGGCAAAGTTTAAAAAAAAAGTTATTAGTGGCCATGGCTGACCTGGAAGTCTTTAAATAGACTCCAGACCCAGGTTGGTTTTAGCAAGGGAAACCTGTTCCCTGGAAATGACTCTTCCCTGGAGTATTTCTGCGGTGTTGACCTGTCGTGATGACGTTACGGGAACTGACGGACGCTACTGAAGGTGCCGAACTCGTCGTCAAAATCTGAGCCGTTTCATTTTAGGTTGCCATCGATACGCTAAGAAGAAGGTTAACCTCATCTTGTCATCTTGTCGCACCGAAAATCAATTTAGAACCTGAAAAATTAACTGCAGTGGTTCTGTTGAGACTTCAGTTTTTTTATAATATATATGGAATGACTACTTACATAACTTCACCAAATTAGTTCTGCTAGAATGATTTATACCGTCTTTTACGTAATATATTATCCAAAAAACAAGACGAAAGATTCTATAGGCGCCGTTAAGTGTGGACTAGATTTATTGATCATTCGTTTGAGAAACACGGTTTAGATGTATAATTATGTTATCACATCATTAATTTTTAGCACAGTACCTACGAGCGACCTACCTTTTTCCCCGTGTTCAGGACTTGTCAATACATGGAGATTATAATTTATTATGCAAGTTTAATATTAAAAAACATCACGCCTTGTGATCCACGAAGGATTAGGCAGAGGTGTTCCTATTAGTACACCCACATTTCGTCAGTTATGTTTAAGTCCCATGCAATAGGGGGTGAGACTATTGTCATCAACCGGACACAACTCCAGATTCCGTGGCTGTTACTAAATTTTTACCAATAAACTATTTTTATTTTTATTTTATTTATTACTAAGCCGAATAACACTTTGCCCGATCCGGGAATCGAACCTCACGTTCAGCAGTCGCGCTTGCGTGTGTAGTCCCTGCCCCTTGTAAGTTTATATCAATTTTTAATTCAAGTATTCGAGTTTAATATCAATTTATTAAATACCTTAAACATCATGTATTATAAAATAGACGAAACAAATGAAAAAAAAAATTAAACCTTCCGAAATAAATTCTATAAATGATGGTAAAATAGCTTCAAAATTCATTGCGACGTTTAAAAAAACAACATGGTCGCACAGACAGACTCGAAAATCGACCTGAAGTATAAATAGTATATACATATATAGTGTTTTATGACATTGACTTATGCCACTAATTCTTATATCTTTTTCTTAATTATTTTTGTATTATTCTAATTTTAATGTATTTTGGATGATTGTAATGTTTTAAATATGGATCGCATGTATGATGTTACTTTTATATTTAGTTATAGGAATTCAGACACGATGTAAAAATCGTTATTGAATAAATGAATTGAATTGAATTGTTTGTATCGTAATTAATATCTGTCAGTACACGATCGTTTAAAGCTTTCAATACAACACTAGCTTTACTCACAGGCTATGAGAAAATGATTTTTTCCCTCCGTAAAAGGTCATGCAGTAATTACATAATAACAAATACGTTAATTAAAATTGATCACACGTAGTCAATTAACTTCACTTGCTAATGTGGAGTGTTGGTCTGCAGAATAAAAACAGTTGAGGTAAATGCGGCCCTGTATTTTTGAGCTTGTAATTTCAGATGTGATTGATGAACTAAATTATAATTGGACTAGGTACCCTAGCTACATGACAACTTTTACCGTGGATGCAGGTAGACCTGCATCCACGTAAACCACTGTGGTCCACTGTGGTCTTGGACATGGAATCTTAGAAGATTCCATGTCCAAGACCCCGAGCATTGAAATGTTCCGTCGATAAAAAAATCTATTTTACACTTTTTGACTGTGCAGGATTGTAATTACCTATAGGTATTGAACTTTTGTAAAGAAGGGCTAAGCTTTAAAACGATGATACTAAAATCATGAACTGAATCCATGATTTTCTTTACGATATCTCCCTTACACCGTGTGCATTCAAACATGTTAATTATAATTATTATTTATGGCAAATAAATGGCATCTCGCAGATCAACCTATGAGTCTGGCTTCTGCTTATCCGGACTATCCTATGGGTGCCTTGAGTGTAAAGGGACCTATAGACTCACGCCGAGAACCCCCGAGAACAACCGAGAAGGGGGGATTGTGATTGATTTCTCGCCATCTCGTGTCGGTCTTTTTGCCCGCTTTAAAGCGTTCCTCGGGTCTCGGGAGAAGGTCGCGTGTGTGTAGAGACCTCCTCGGTTCTCGCGCTATGTCCCGGTGAGCATTCTCTCCGAGACTTCTCGCGTGAGTCTGTAGGGCGTATAAGGCCTTCAGCCAGGGGCCATTATTATAGGCGTGATGTTATATTTATGTAGAAGTCGCTTGATATGCATTAAAGGAAAGTTGCTGTGCTGTATGCGGTGTCATTGCCTGTAACGTAGGTACCCCACTGCTGGGAAGCAGGTCCACTCTCTATGAGTAGCTGTGGACCTCCATCCGCGATAATGACGTTTTTGTATTTATATCCATAACGAAAGTTATGATAAATGATGTTTATTTCGCAAATAGGTTCTTACAAACACTTTTATGACAAACGATGGGGCACTTGATATCGTGTCCTGCCTGTCCTGTTGTTTGCACATCACAGGAGCTGATGGACGCTACTGAAAGTGCCAAACTCGTCGCCAAATATTGGGCTGACTCAATTTAAATTGTCATCGATACGCTAAGAAGAACACTTTTATACGTCGTCTTTTCTTAGACAAGATGGGTGCGGTGATTCGTACATGACTACTCTGAGAAGAAACAGCCGAAACAAACTCAGAGCTCTCTTTTAAAGTCGAGAAGGTCTAAAAATAATAATAAAAATATGAACATATAGAAAAGAAGAAAAACATTAAGGGGTGCCAAAAAAATATTTCACATCGCTGTCAACAAGAATAGTGCCCAGAAGGCTGGCAGCGGCTTGGTGGAAGAGTTCAACATAAAACCCACAATTAGTGTGATCTCACACTATCTAAATGATTGCACTTGCAAATGTCCAAGTTGAAAGTCTGCATACGTATCCTGCTGATCTAGGAACGAAAGTACAGAATGAATTAGTTTTTAAATGTTCTACTGATCACATACATAACTAATTAGGACGATTGTACCGGCTGTTCATTGCATAAGGAATCTGCGGGGAAAAATGTAAAGGAAAATAATCACTACATAGTATAAAACAAAGTCGCTTCCCGCTGTCTGTCTATCCATATGTGTGCTTAAATCTTTAAAACTACGAAACGGATTTGGATGAGGTTTTTTTAATAGATAGAGTGATTCAAGAGGAAGGTTTATATGTATAATACATGAATATCATAGTAGAGAAAACATTAGTATCTATATTGGACCCGTGCGAAGCCGGGGCGGGTCGCTAGTCCTTAATAAACTGGAAACGTGCAACTAGTAAGACTCATTTTTCTGCATATGTGTTCCTGAGATTCATCTCTTTTTAGTTACGGCGCAAAATAGTACATAGCTGCAGTTTCCAGATTTGGGCTAGAGGCCGCAAGCATAGCATTTTTTTATCATATTACAAGTTGTGTGCTCGATGTAATTTCTATCGGCACGAACTTCAATACAAACATTCATCCTCTATTGAAACCCCTTATAGTTATTTTTTTTTATATAACTTTTTTTAAATTGTTAATTTAATCATTTTGTTTGGTTCTGTACGCGCGCGGAGGAGCTCGTGACTAAATAATAACAGCCGCTCGGATCAATCTTCAGGTTAAGCCGCGCTTGCCTAGGTTGGTCTGTGGATGGGTGACCACCAATTACATACCGAGTTTCCTCCGTGCCTCGGAAAGCAGGTAGTCAGTGGCCCGAAAGTCTGACAACCAGTCTTGCCAAGGGGTATCGTATTACCCAGTCTAACCGGGTTGTGGAGGTCAGATAGGCAGTCGCTCCATGTAAAATACTGGTATTCAGCTGCATCCGGCTTGACTGGAAACCGACCCCAACATAGTTGGGATAAGGCTGGCAGATGATGATGTTTTGTTCTGTAAGCGACAGTTTCTTTTCATTCTTTCTTTTGTGGATTAATTTCCATAAATTTTTCCATCCTTATTTCTTAATGTTATTTTTATGAGGCAGTTTTGAGCCTAATTTCATTCTCCTAGACACTGTGCGATGTCTGTCAGTGCATTTAATCTAGATATACCATAAAGCTGAAGGGTTTGATTGAATGCGCTAATCTCAGGAACTACTGGTTCGAATTGAAAAATTATTTTACTGTTGGATAGCCCATTTATGGAGAAAGGCTACAAAACATCAAGCTGCGACCAATAGGAGCGGAGCAGTAGTAGCTAGTATTTTATAAGTTACATGACAAGACTGATAATACCTTCTATTTCGTTCATAGAGAACACAGAGTGAGTACTTTGAATTATTAATACGAAAAGGCGTCGTTTGCTTGGATATTTGCATTTTTAAACAAATAAAAGTTGAAGGGTTACTGTGTCAATTAGATTTACTTCGTACTTAAGCAAATTAATGAATCACCTACTATTTACTTTTATTGTTTTAATGGATTTTTCCGTTACGTTTACGCTTTATCTCATATGGGGTAAGTAGTAATTGAGGGATGGAAAATGGTGGTTTTCTTGAGTGGAGACCGCGAATCGGCAAGCGTAAGGTGGAACGCCTTCAGGCTCGGTGGAGCGACGATCTTCTCAGGGTGGCTGGTAGCAACTAGATGAGAGTTGCTGAGAATCGAGTTTAGTGACTGATGATGAAACCTTCTCGCATCCGCCATCTTTAAACTGTTGTGAAAACTGCATCAAAAATCGTTCCCGTAAAGATCACGTGCGAAGTTACATAAAACCCTGCATAGTTTTTCCTGTAAACTTGTCTAAACATGATTGACAATGCCTCGGTTTTTTCGCAACACTGTCTTTAACAAATCGATTGAAAGACGAAAAGAATCGGTTTTAGAATCAGATCAAATTACGTAATAAACAATTTGGTAAGTCAACTGTTATAAAATCTTATATAATGGAATAAAAAACTAGATCTTTAGTTAGAGGTGATCACATTTTTCAGAAAATTTTCAGGTTTTTTTTTACTTTATTGACTAGCACTTTTGTTAAAATGACTAAAATGTTAAAGTAAATATTTATTCAGTTATAGCTAACTTTTATTTAGGTCGTTTTTGACTTCATTGTGTCTTGTTATTTAATTCTCCAAACTTGTTGCTAAAAAAGGAACAATAATAATCTTTTGCTAGCCAGTCTCTGTTTGATTTTATTCTTGGATGTGTCACCATTTAAAAGAATTGGCTTAGCTTACTGATGGACATAAGCCCTTTCAACCTATCATTTAACCGTCCAATGAGGTAAGCCATTCTTCTTTTCTTCAACTCTTTCTGACATTCTACAAGTTTTTAACAGCATCACACCATCTTCATTCTCCTGCCCTTATCCCAATATATTTGGGGTCGGCGCAGCATGTCTTCTTCTTTCATACATCTCTATTACTCCTGATCTCATCAGACACCTCCTTTCTTGCAATTTCATCCTTCACACAGTCCATCCAGAATTTCTTTGGTCTTCCTCTACTCTTATACATTACATGATAAGTAGTGAATAACTTGTATTATTTTAAATTTTGTATATTAATTGCAGTACACCACTGACTACCCCCCCTTTTTTCTATTTCATGTTCGTACAGTCCTGGATGGACTTGGTTGTCTGGAAGAGATCGCTATCAGCGATAAGACCGCCATTGTAACCATAAAATTAACAATTTTTGTAAAACCGTTCTGTATCAATTTTGGTGTACAATAAAGTATATTCTATTCTATTCTTATACACATCCACATTCAAACTTGAAAGTTAAGTCTTGTTCCTTTTTCTAAAACAACCCCAAACACTATATCGTCATCATCATCTTCTTGCCCTTTTCCCATGTCACTAGGGGTTGGCGCATCATGTCCTCTTCTTCCATTCTCCCCTGTGAACCGTCACGCCCGAAATTTTATAAAGATGTCGAAATAAATGACATAACGAACTTAAACTTGAGTATGTACATACTTATTTCCGGCAACATCTGAGCTCTAAATAAAACATTATTATCTAACAGTCTATGTAGTCGGTAATGCTAAGGTTACCTATTATGTCAAACGTTTTACATAATCTAATTGGTATTTTCACAAATTATTTTTGGACGCTTCACAGTTGAATGAAGCGTGTTTAGCGAAGCGTTGCGTTTCACAATTTTGTTTCCTTGTGTGATTTTGAAATTCGGAATTCGACAGTTTATTTTGTATGGTTTTGATGGTATCGCAAAGTGTTGTTATTTAATAGTCAAATACATATTATATATTATATCTTCCCAAGTAGGTACATAGTTTTAATTATACCAAAGAACATTGCACTACATAAAGGTAGGTCAATTTTGCACCTACCACTGTCATTATGATGATTGTAGAACATCATTACACACATTTCTCGCATCTCCTGCGATCCTGGTACCAGCGTGACGCAGCAATTAGTTATTCTAATCGTTCAGTTAAGTTTATAGTCAACTCTAACTTATGTTTGTTATCAATACTTACATTGAATAAAATTAATTAATGTAAGTATAGTTAATTGGCATTCGACAATGGATCATTAGTTAAAATTGACTGGTGAGTCTTTTTCATATCCGGAATGAGTCATTGAGCCCTTATACTCGTAAGACTAAACTATAAGCAGTGTGGTCTTAAGTTAGGACCACCTGTAAATTATTAGTTTAATTATATTCGTAATTATTTTGTCAGTGGATGGCCATAAATGCTTCTTAGATTTTTGTGGCTGGAGTGTAGCTTCATCTTTTTCGTTTTTGACATTTCAAAAGTTCTTGTAGGTACCTAACCGGTCCATTTGATATACCTAAATGCTTTGAATTTGAATTTAAAAAAAACTGTTATTGTGTGAGAAACAATGTAGAATGTTATAGGTATATTATTTATACGTTTATTTTAATTCCTCCCATTCATATCCTTCTCACAATGGATTTACAGTCCGCGCAGCATGTCAAAAAGCAAAAAGTCGAATATCTGCCCACCGCCACCATTTTCTAGCCATCATTTTCAAATTTTATGAAGATCTATTAAATTGTTCTATAGTTTCATTGGTCTTCCCTTTTCACCATCTTTATTATCTTCGTACGTACCTATATTACTTAGTTCTTAATTTACGTCTGGTCACGTAACGTTGCTCTGGAGAACTTAATAGGCGCTGTGACCGCAACCGCCTCTTGTAGCCAGGCTTGACCTGTGCCGTTTTAATGTATGCATTAATATGCTATTTATTGGTGATGAACACAGGTAGCTAAGCAGAACAAATTTCTAATGTAAAACAATAGGAATAACACTATTATTTCCTGAACGTTTACATGAACTGAACTCGTAATATATCCAAAGTCATACAAAACAGACTGTAATTCTTTCTTCTTAAACATAAAGTGGCCACCTATATTTCAATTGCATCAGTCACAGTAGCCAACAAAATCATCATTATACGAAAGGGGTTGGTAGTTGGGAATTACAGAATAAGATTTAATTTTAACTGTTAGTGCTATCTTGAACGCCATCGAGCATCGAATAGAAACACTATTGTATAGCGCCATCTCTTATCGAATAGAGAAACCTAGTTTGACATTTAAATTAAACAGTAAATATTTTTGACCGTCTGTAGTTTTAGAGACATAAGTTTATTATGAATTTTAATTCAATTTACTACTTTACCAAAAATATTCATTTATCAATAATAAAAGAGCAACAGCATTCTTACAATCTCAGTGAGCTCGGTTCCTTAAAGTTTCATAAAAAATAACACAGATGGCGCTTTTATCAAAAACTAATCTTTCAACGAGAATCGACAACTTACAGAAGATTACTGTCCAATGAAAATAAAAAAATCAATCACTTTTATAACAATATTTATTGTCTATTTCCACTTATGTAAGCAATAAAGCTCTCTATACTGTCACTCGCATTTGACTGAGCTCTCCGAGGAAACATTTCTTTGCTCTCTTCATCGTTTACCATGACCTCGTGTAAAGCCAACGTTCTCAACAACTTATCAGCTTCTGTACCTTCGCCATCCTCTATTATTCTATCATTAATCATATTTGTTAGATTTATTTCGTCCATCATTCTATCATCAAGATATGCACTCACGTTTATCGCATCGTAGTCGGTTCTTCTTGTATGGAAGCCCGCCTCCATAAGTTTCTTTTTGGCTAGTTCTATGAAAGTTGGCGACATCAGAGTCTCACGGAGCCAGGATTTGATTTTATTCTTCTTGTCTTCTACTCGTGATTTGAATCTGTAACAGATTAGTGTGACCGTTATGACGTCTTTTTTTGATCCTTAATCTAGTCATGATCACGATCTGATTCTGAATCCAAAGACGTAGCGCTTGGGCGTGTAGCTCAGGGCGTGGGGTTACTGTGACGCGTTAATGCAAGAACGTTTTAGTTCTATTACGAGAGAGAGATGGCGCTAGACAGCTGTCGAGTGCCATCTCTCCAGATACTTACTTCTGTAACTCCTTTTCCCTCTGCCTCGCCTTCAGTATCTTCGGCTTCAGTTCAGGCACGTTGAACGCTTCGTTATTCGTGATGGTGTCCTCGACCCACTCCGTCACCTCGGACACCCGGCTGTAGACCCCTGGGGAGCGGGGGTCTCCACACTGCTTGCCGCCGAAGGAGACTATGCCGAGGAGGACGCCGTCGCGCACTGCTGGACCCCCGGAATCGTGCTGGAGGATTAAATATAGTGGTAAATACCTTTGATGGCTAAAATAATACAATACAGTGCCCAGTAGACCCTACCATACATCGAATTTTAGAATAAATTCGGATTTGTAAAGCCTTTTAGTGAGTCGGTCATAGATCATGTGAATATATTTCTAAAGCTCGAAGTTTCCTATCCGCACACGAAGAAAGATTGCCTTCAAAACTGTCAACAAAACAAAACTTGACAGTATTAAAACTTAACTCTATGCTACCACATTTTTAAATTCGTTTCACTATTATTTTACCGGACGCAGCAGCAATCCAAAAAGAACCTTATTACAATTCTGTTAGTATTCTAACTTGCTAGCTTAGATGTAATTCTATTATCATGCTGTGGTCTCCTGTAAGTGAAGGAGTACTTTTGTCGTTCATAATTTATTTCCCATGATCTGTGTACATCCTTTGTTGGAGATCCTAAATAAATAAAAGAAAAGTTACTGTGATTTGACAATGATGCAAAATTAGAAGCAAAACACTAAGAAAGGGCTGTAATCATAACTTATCACTTACATTACAAGCATCTTTCCCACCGGTGGCGTACCCGGCGCACAGCATCCGTGGTGTGATGTAGAAACGATACGAGTTCTGGCAATCGTTCAGCCTCATCACGGGCACCGGAACAAAGCGCAGCCGGTCTGGGATGTGCCCGAAACCGGTCTCCTGTTATCAGATGAAGATATACTTGAGCCAAAAGAAGTGACCACACTAATCGACGCGGAGTCGGTTTAAGCTGGACATATGGAGCTTATATCCATGCAATATCTAATCCCGTGTCGATATGTGTGTTCATAAACTAAAAATATTACACAAAAGTACATACGTGATGGAGCAAGGTCAAGTAAGTAGCTAAAGCAAACTGTCTCAGTTTACGTGAAGCTGCAAGAACCCGTCAAAAGGTCTTTAATTTTGCTTGAGCAAATAATTTAAACTTCGAAAACAGCATTGAAATCGTTAGGGTGTTTTCAACACCTCATTTTGAAAACAGTCCTGGGTCCGAAATCTCTACATTGTGTTAGTTCGAACACTACATTGTGTAAATTATTTCATCACGACTACTGTGAAATGATAAAGACACACATTATAAGAAACCGGGATGTTGAAGAACCAAAAAAAATCTTGGTAATTTGACGTCCATCAAGTCGCAGTGCCTGGGTTCAAAGAAAGAAAAACTATTTTTGGACACACACAGGACAAACAATAAAATATGAAAAAGAAAACAAAGGAAATACAACTAAATTTCAAAAATGAGACGAAAAATAAAAAATAATAATGTAAAACTTAAAGTGATATAAAAACGAGGTGTAAAGTAATTTATCCCCCATAGAAAAAGGAGAGTCCTCCGACAAGATGGGTGTTGTGTCTGGTGAGCTACTGCCCGACGATAGTCGGGTTTTTGTATATAGTCTTGAGTCGGAGATAACTTTGACTGCGCGATTTAGAATTTTGACGTTAGGTCTTCATTTGTGTCATAGATGGCGCTGTAATACTTTTTGTACTATGTTGCTACAGCAACACTACAGTACTTTTCGTATAGTCACAGATAATATAATACTACGTAGTATAGTGCATGCCGGTACAAACTTAAACCTAAATTAAGCTAATCAATAGGTAGTGTACGAGACCAAAGGCCGCGTATCTCAAGAGTGGTGGATAGCGAACCAACCCCTCTCACAAAAAAAGTACCCCAGCCGTGAGATTACTATCAGCAGATTATGTTACTCACATCAGTGCTCCCCCATCCCGTGACGATGATGATGTCGTTTTCCTTCATCATGTAATTCTTGGAGGGTAGGTTGAGGACAGCAATGTTCCTCCCTATCGGCATGGGCCGGTCTAGACGCAGCAGCGAGTAGTCGTAGTCTGCATTACCCGGCACGTACTTCCGGGGGAAGAATACCTTCAACATTCAAAATATATAATAATTAATTGTTTTATTGTGTGTCTGATCCGGTCATTAGTACGGGCTTTAAATGAGTCGAAAGCGCACCAAATCCTGGTATCGCGCGACCTTTTCACAAGTCTACCCCCACCTAAAGCGCGTTTATGATGTTTTAAGCTCATGGCGAGGACGACAGATTGAGTGTCTGATCGTAGCGGAGTCAAGACGTCTCGCAACTGTACCCGATTCATTGTGCGCAGTGTTATCTTGTTAAATTGTAATTTCAAGTAATCAGTTAGTTTAATAAAAGCAGTGTAGTCGCACCCAATATGATTTCGTTACACGAAACCCATTTTCAGCCCACATGATGTACCTAGTTTAACGGAATAACAATCCGACATGTTGATAATTATTTTAGTATTAAGTAAAAGTAGTCTGATTTTATTTTGTAAAATACTAGCTGACACGCGCAACTTCGTTCCATAACATTTTTATTAATGCTCTAATTTCATTTATTCATTTTTTCATATTCTCATTTGCTCTCATTTTTTTTATGCGCTTCTATTGGTCGCAGCGTGATATTATACAGCCTATAGCCTCCATCGATAAATGGGCTATTCAACACTAAAATATTTTTTCAATTCGAACCAGTTGTTACTGAGATTAGCACGTTCAACCAAACAAACAGACTCTTCAGCTTTATAATATTAAAATAATAATATTATTATGATAACATAGATTAAATAATAAGTATTAAAATCATAAACCTTACATTCTGTATCTTGTTGAAAGGGATAAAAGTTTTGTGTTATGTGTTTCTTTCCTGCACCAGTAGGTAACTCAAGACCTACCTTATTAACCCGAGCTTGATATCCTCCTCGGTTATGGAAAGAGCTTCCAGCTCTTATGATGTATGGCTGTAATTTTTTCTTGTCACCATCAAAGGCCCTGCAAATCATACCATATTAATTTCTTGATATTACCAACTGTCGCTATGAAAAATCTGTTGTTTGGGATAATAACAACCATGTGTCATGTTTAATTACAACTTCGTGGTTTGATTATTCACATAAAACGAATCGACATTAATTAGGTGATTAAGTTAATTGGTAGCTTCTATGGGCATCAAAAAGGATTGGCTTACATAGGAAATTATTATTAAACTTCTGGAAAATTATGGCTTCCACTCAAACTTCCTAGCCTTTTCCCAAACTGTAGATATTGGGGTCGGCTTTCGGTGTAACCGGATGCAGCTGAGTGCCAGTATTTTACATGGAGTTACTACTAATACCTACGTGGGGGTCTAAAATGGCCACTTTAGCAGAACATAATATGAATTACGTTACAATTCGTAAAATGGTCACAAACTGATAATTCAACATATTTACTGTGTCTGTGACCATTTTAAGAATTTTAATGTGATTCATATTATTATCCTATTATGTTCTGCTCAAGTGGCCATTTTAGGCCCCCAGACCTCCTCAACCCTTACTGGGTAATACAATACTCCTTGCTAAGACTGGTTGTTAGACTTTCGGACTTTTGACCACTAGTAACGACTGTCAAATATCTACAAATGACAGCCACGACCAACAGCCTAGCGTGCTTTCCGAGGCACAGAGGAAACTCGGTATGTAACGATGGCTACCCGTCTACGGACCAACCCTGGCAAACACTGCTTAACCTTGAAGACCGATTCGTGCGGCTGTTATTATTTAGACACGAGCTCCTCCTTAAATTAGGGCTGTCACTGTCAAAATATATAAAACCTTATGTATTTTTTTAATTACCATTAGTTTCAACCAGTTTCAACTTTGACATTGTTACTTAGTATCCTAGTAAAATGATCCACTCACGATTCCAGACAATGTCCCGCGGTAAGTACCCACTGCTCGTCTATGACGGACCCGCCGCACCAATGCTTCGCGTTCCTGGCGATGGCCACGTTGTATGGATACATGCTGATCGTGGTCTCCATACCACCCACGATGCGACGCACAGCATACGATCGGAAAGCCCATGCTATGTTACGATCGTCGCGAGTCTCAGGAAATACTAGGAGAATATAAAATGTAAAGAGTTCACAAGTGCTGAAGGATTCGCTGCTAGGTATCATAACGGTACGAAGAAATGTACTAGGAGACTTGAAAAAGTAGACGGTTCGGTCTTAACATGTTTGGGGTGACGATCTTTGTACAATTCCACGGTCAGCGACTACCGTTGCTTGGACTAGACAGAGTATTCATGAAATTGCACTATATTCTACAACTTTTTGTTGTCCTAGTACTTCCAGTAATCTCTCTCATTTTTACTGTCTTGCTAGGCTTATGTATGTATTTATTCTGCAGGTGTACTGCCGTCATTACTTAAAAGGTTATTTTGAATAAATGATACTTTTTTTTGTAACTGTGGCTTCTAGAACTAAGGCTTTGTACTTTTTAATCCGACCCTATATTTAACTACTAACACGACAGTATACGTATAAAATTAGTTTTAGCTTTCATATCTTGACAAAGTTAGACTTAAATTAAATTACCTTTTATATCTGAACATACCTGGAAAGTCTCCTCTCTCTTCAGTAGCCACTTTAAACCTCGTAGACCTCTCATCGTTCCTAAACTTATACTTCTCTTCTAGAAGTGCTTTGATATCTTCTTGATTTTCATCATCTTGTTGTCTTAAAATATTTTTCTTAATAGCATAGGGTCTTTTAAAAATGTGAACACCATCCTTATCGTCATTTAGGGAGAATATGTTATCATCTTCTGAGGATAAATCTGTAGTTTCTATTCTAAGCACATTGTTCACAACTATTGAAATAAAAACAGTTTTAATTATGTCTGCATTAATGTGTATAATCATTTTGATTTCATCCTAAATTTTTAATCCACGTTGCTGATTTCCATTTGAAATTAGTTTCGGTGTACTTCGATTACATGTTTTATGTCTTCATTTTATGGCCTGCGTCGTAAAGACAGATGGGATTTCTGAGAAGATTGTGAATTTTCTGTTTGTGTTTCTGAATTATGGTTAATTCAGTCTTTTTAGAACTGTGTCGAGATTCGTATTAATATTTCTGTTTCCAACAATCTCTAGAAATTATCTAAATATTTTGGTATCGAATGATTGTGTTTGGAGCCACTCGAAGAAATGTATTTTGGTCAAAAAATAATCTTAACGTTTTATATAAAAGCCGTAAAATAACCAGTAAAACGTGAATGCTCGATCAAGTATATAACAAAAAGCATAACAATTTTAAAATTTTGTTTCTTAAACATTTTATTGATACTATAAACCCAACTGCCAGTGGTTGATGGTGGTACTTTTATTTGAATAGTTTGGTTCTAAGTGTTTTGTTCAAATAAATCTTATGTATGCTCAAGACATTGTTCCGTGAATCAAGAATTTACTATTCTATCACAGCTTATTTGTTTTTTGCGACATGCCCAATAAGTATAAAAAACTTTGCCACCGACGTTCGAAAGTAAAGTTATTTCCACTTTTTAGTGTTTTTTTTTTTCGTCGTTTAAATCGGTATTTTTGTGTCGTAAAAGTTTTTATTTTATTATTTTTAGTTGTGGTATCTCACACAAATCTTTGTCAAGTATCAGTTTTACATTGTCATAAGACGCTTCAAGTGTGCCTATAAAATTTGAAGAGTTCCCTCGAAATCTCCAGGATCCCATCATCAGATGTTCCTGATGGCCATGGGACCACCTGGGAAGTAAAAAAACTTTTTTGCAAAAAAAAAACCGACTTCCAAAAAAAACACTAAAAAAGTGGAAAATAACTTTACTTTCGGAAGTCGGTGACTATTGTTTGTTTCACTGACTTTTTTGCCACCGACTTCCGAAAGTAAAGTTATTTTCCACTTTTTTAGTGTTTTTTTTGGAAGTCGGTTTTTTTTTGCAAAAAAATTTTTATTTTACCCTTTTTAGTAATCGCATCACACACAAATCCTTGTCAAGCATAAATTTCGCAATTTCTTTTACTTGGATGACATTTTTTTTCCAGCTATTTTGATTTCAAAACCAAACTGCTGAACCGATTTCGATTAAATTTCTATGGGACCAACCGGGAGGTAGATCCATTCAGATAAAAGAAGAATTTTTCAAATCGGTTTATAAATGACGAAGATATGAGGTAACAAACACAAAAAAAAAACATACAACCGAATTGAGAACCTCCTCCTTTTTTGAAGTCGGTTAAAAGAGGTTTTTTCAAATCGGTTCATGACGGAGTAACAAACATTAAAAACTTTTTTGCAAAAAAATAACTGACTTCCAAAAAAAAAACGAAATAAGTGGAAAATTACTTTCGGAAATCCGCGACTATTGTTTGTTTCATTGACTTTTCAGTTATCGTATCACACAAATCCTTAATCCTTCGTATCAATTTCGCAATTTCTTTAACTTCAACACTCTCTTTAAAACCAAACTACTGAACCAATTTTGATGAAATTTGGAACCAATCGGGCTTCATAAATGACGAAGATATGAGGTAACACAAAAAAAAAATACAACCGCATTGAGAACCTCCTCCCTTTTTTGAAGTATTTTAAAAAATACAATCAAATTGAAAACCTGCTCTTTTTTTGAAGTCGGTTAAAAATATGCAAATATCATTTGCGAAACGTATCTTTTCAATTTTAAATTGATTAGAATTTACACAACGTTTAGTTCAGACGTTTCATGCTAGACCCACTGGCCTATAAAATATTATAATCGGGAAATATTTTTAAAAGAACCTCCTAGAGTGACTATTTCAAATAAATCTAGCGGACCCTGAGAAAATGGGTAATCAAAGAATTGCGTCAATGGAATTGAATTATTACAGATCATCTATATTTTATAATGTTCATATTTCTATTTTCATCGTAAACACTCATAAAGAATTCAATAATTACAGTTAGGTTAGTATGAAATACGTTAAAGTTTGTTTTTTACCCGGCCCAAATCAATAGTATTTGTTTATTAATTTCGTGTCGTTTCTATTTTTGTACCAGGCGCGTATAATAAGTGGTATTGATTCGTTTGACGTGATACAAAGTTCCAAGGTATGTCCGGTCTTGAACTTCCTACATATCGTCGAGGTTAGCTTGTTGATGTCGTTAGCCCAAGTTGGATGGAAAAAGACGACTGTCCAATATGTATTGTGATTGTAAAAAAACTTCGGTTGAAAACATGTTAGAAGGCAGTATTTGCTCTATATCTTGGGTCAGTACGAGTTACAGGAACAAAAACTAACACCCTTTTCACATGGCAGAAGACAGAGCACCACCTGTTACGATCCTTACATTAGCTCATGTTCTTAAAACTGGTCATAGGCGCATACAGGTTTTGAGTACTACGCACCAGACCTTTCCGAAGAAGATTATCAATAAGGACCGTGTATGTCCTTCTAGGGCGACCCCACCCGTGTGTCGTTTCCACTCGTCGCCGTTCAATCATCAAACACCACAATATGACAAATAATAATTTATACCATAGATCGTTGCAAGTAAATAACCCAGTCAGTAGGGAAAGTGGGACTTTTTGCTTAGGAAACGATCCATAGTTTGTATTCACGTGTACCAACTTCAGCCAATGCAATGTACGAGGGGTCGTAAAAGTTTACAATCGACGCGTGTAACTATGTAGCTACGACATTATGTGTTCCTAGTACCTTTAACTAATCTACATTGTATTTTCTATCGCGGTTTTATTTTAATTTCCCAACTCCTACGCAAATAGTGATGGATATAAATGTGGATGGCTGGTGAAAGAGAAGAAGACAAAAAAAAAAGATTTAAGGATTGTATGAAAAATGATGATGATATGACTAGTGTTTAAAATAAATTTATTTAACAATAAAGTATATCCATTATTACAATTAAAAACTATTGAATAATCTAACAACAAACTATAAAAGGACATCAAAAAGGACTCCTCTTCAACGCTGTCAGCTGGTAATGTGCCCAAGAGACTGGCGGCGTTGCCACGTTGTATGGCAACACTTAGCCTCTGGCCAAGGTAAAAACCAGCCCTTGGGTGACGGGAAGCGTCAACGAGGCGTTTCGAAATTTCCTTAAACAGGCTGTGGCTCACTGGGACCCCATAGCCCCAGAGTTTCAACCCCAAACGGCACGCAAATATAATTTCCACAATGGTTACTATATTTACGCCGCTTGAGGTTGTCTGCAGCCGCAGCAGCAGCCAGCACAGCGCCTAGCGTTTTGCATGAGGAATGGTATGAAAGAAAAAACCATAAAATGCGTGGCTGAGGAAAATAGAAGAAAAACGTGTTGCGTCGACCCCGAGCTCGCCAAGCAACAAGGGCATATGATGGTGATGAGCTCGAAAGCAAAGAGGTCGTAATATCTATTGTCGGAAGAAAACCAAAAAGAAATCTTAACAAATAACTTAGCTGTCATCTGTCATTTTTGTTTACTTTTCTATGTTTCACTTTCCTTATTATTTTTAGGAAAATATGAATGATTTTTATTTATTTATTGGTTTATATAAAAACATAATATCCAATCTATGACACGTCCTATCGCTCTTGTGTTGGCCTTATCTTTTCTAATTAATAAAATACACATACTGTATGATTGTAAGTATCTTTATATAACCAATCACACTGTCACCGTAGATAATAAATGCGATTTCGGCAGTCTCTGCAGTTCTGGAGCCATAGCGCTAGATGGAGCGTTCCTCCCGGTCTGCTCCAACTTTCGGTATCTCAATCTGAAGAATAATGATGCCCAAAAGTACATATGTGAACACAAATGAAGAGAAATGAGGAACAGGGCATAATATTTCCATTCAAAAGGAAGGCTCCTCCGACCAGAGTTCTAGGGCCAGGGTAAATGTCTATATCGCGATTTTAAGAGCAAATGCTCAAAAAGCACTAATGTCTCATTTAGACCTAGGCGTCTTGAAAGTCGTCTTCTGTTTTTCTTTGTGGAGCCAAAGTTGGGTGCAAATTTGTCCCCAACTGCGCCGCTTCGGCCATTAATTACTTACTGTCTTCTTCTTCGTAAATTCTCTCTAACCATTATTTCCCGTTTCAGCTAAAATACTCAGAAACTATTTCTTCACTTCAAACCTTGTCTACTTACTGAGCGTAAGCGTAGTCCTCCATAAAATTAATATCTTTCCTCTGTTTGTGTCGAGAAAATGTAACTTTCTATGTTTTATGCTAGAGGTAAGTCCATTAACCCTATTAATCTATTTGTTTAAAGTTGTATCAGCCAGACAGGTGAATGACCTTAAAAAGACTACGGGTAAGTCATCAAGGCTAACACAGACTAGGGCAGCAGGTCACGAAAGGAAGTAGGCCTTAACACAGCAGTGGGTGGAACAAAGCTGTCGGTGAAGACGAATCAGACTGAAAGGTCGATTGGAAACTTTCTGACTATTTTACAACAATAAGCATATGTCCAATTGAGGAGGCCTATATGAAGTCACATAGGCCTCCTCCATTTTCAGCACAATAAAGCACACAATTCAATATCCCTTTTTATAACAGGTGCCAATATCAATAATATTGCTAGAAGGATTCCTGTACCACTTATGGAAGCCCATTCAAGATTACTTACTTTATAACGCTGATGCTATCCTGGTAAATTTAGCCGAGGAAAGAGGTCTGGAGTGGCTCGTCTGCCATTTATGCTGTGGTCAAAGCAACTGCTCCACTATTTTTGCACGCCTAGTACTAAAATTTTTGAGCTTCGCCGTTTTGTTTTCTGTTTGTGCTTATGTGAGGTAGATTTAGTTTTAGTGGCGTTTAATTAGTATTTTGTCAAAGTCGATCAATAAAATATCACGAAAACTATTTTGTTTGCCGTTTCAAATAAGATATTTTAGTATTAGTGCTAATTCACGGTGATGCGGAGCGTCGCGCAGAGCCTGCCGCACGATAAACAAGTCGATTTATAAAAAAAAAACGATCTCCGGTTCGATCCAAATCAAACATACAACCATACTAATTGGTTTGGCAACAGTTTCTTATATGAAATATTGCAAAAGTGAGACAAACGAATGAAAACGAACGACTTTCGGGCACTGCCGTATGTTTGTATTTGCGCGTGCGACGCTGCATTTCAAGCAAACGCGCGTAAAGTCGCTTCTCCGTAAACGCTCCCTCCCATACATCGCCATATGTTTGAATTGAAAGCGGGCCGCGCAGCACAACGCGCCGAGCGACGCTCCTCGTCTCGTCGGAAATGAGCCCTTATGAAGTTTCACGAAGTCTAGCTATCGAAAAACGCGTTACAGAGACACAAAATTAAACGTTTGTGTTTTCCCTTATATTCGGTTTGATGAAAGTGAGTTCTAAAAAAGCCTGATTGCACAATTTTGATATTAAAACTCGCCTCGTTAGTGCTATAGAATACATTATTTAAAGCAGTCTAAAAGCTGAATAAATTCCCTCTCCAAAGGGTGATTCATTCCGCATCCAGCGGACTGACTAATTTGGTGCTATTCGTACATAGAGAAATGAAATAGGGAGAGGAATGAATGTACTCAGTGAGCCATCGTTTATTTTGTAAAATGAGTTTGTAATATTGCGAAAATAAGACGGTTTTAAATCACAATCCTAGCTCGAATGAAATAAGCAATAATTTTAAAGAGTAGGTACGCTTAGGTGGTTTTGGGCATGTGAAAGTAAATGATTTAAAGGCGACTAAAAAACGGTATTTTATTTACAAAGCAGATGTGAGTGGCAAGGCCAGGCGACGCCCTAGAAGGACATACACTGACCTTATTGGCGAGGTTCTTCAAAAAGATCAGGTGGCACAGTACTGGCAACCGGTTTGTGTGTATGACCAGATGTATGAACGTGGATGAGGTGAAAGGAGCATGTTCATGATCGTAGTAGATAGCTTTCTGTAGTTCCAGTCAACACCATTTGAAAAAGGAATTAGTTTATGTCATAAAGTAGTAAAACACAAATAACAAAATGATATCAAGAAATTATTATCATAAGAAACCCATACAAGCTCTTCATTTAATTGCAATACACATATTTGTTTAATTACTTATTTTCTAGCCTGCTCTGTCCCACTCGTGGGCAAAGGCCTCCCTCTCTTACATAAGGAAAATTGGCATTATATTTTCAGTGTACTTATTCAATTAATCTCTAATGACAATGATAGGATGCTATATCGGTACCAGGCCACCAAAAAAGACTGGTAGTGGTCCGGAAATTGGCTCAGTAACGCGACACTGGGTGGGCCCTTGTCAATTAGTAAGTATTATGAGCGAAATTCACTTTGTAAACAACACCTGTTTGGCTGTTATGGTCTCCTGTTCCTCGATGCGGACGGTTTTAATTATGAAATCCATTCGATTACAAATATTGATGTTCCATACCTCCCGCGTAAGTTCTGGTTAACTTAGACGGCAAATATTTAGGTAATTAATTTAGATTCGATTTATTTGGCTACCTATATCTTACACACACACCGTAACATAATCAAATACCATCGATTCGAAAAGAAAAAATGCTAAACTCACAAACTTTAGCTTTATCTATTACTAGCGACCCGCCCCGGCTTCGCACGGGTGCAATGTAGATACTAATGATTTCTCTACTATAATATGCATGTATTATACATATAAACCTTCCGCTTGAATCACTGTATCCATAAAAAAACCGCATCAAATCCGTTGCGTAGTTTTATAGATCTAAGCATACATAGGGACAGACAGACAGCGGGAAGCGACTTTATTTTATACTATGTAGTGAAGATTTTTGGGCACATGGTCAAAATTATAACAAACGCCTGGTTTTCAATACATTCACATTTATTTGATCCTGACAGTTCCGATCTAGCCTTGGAGCCGCACTCCACCGAATCGGAGACGAGAGGAGAGATGTGTTGTAAAACACTAATAGAATTTCTTTATTTACACTTCTCGTCTTCGCTTAGCTTTAGTAAAAACGGCAGAGAAGAGAGATGTCTCGTAATTTCTAGGCCAGCGTCCGTTTCTAGGCGGCCAAGCGCACAGCGGAGACGAGAAGAGACGTAAGCGGCGAGCTGCAAGCGGCGTGCGGTGAAAGGAGTGCTGTGGGCGGCGTGAGGCACACATCTTCTCTTCGCACCGCTTTGCACATCTCAGCTCGTTTCCGCTTTCGTGGAAGCCGGGCCTTATTGTGTCGAAAATAGATGAGAAAAGTCATGATATTGATAACAATGCAAGATGGAGATAAAAATAACTAAACCACCAGCGCCCGCCTCTCTGTTAACGTCATCCGAACGCGAAAAGATCTACGCATCACTGTTAGCTCAAAATCTATGTTATTTTGTTTGTAAACAAATACCCCATTCAATAAAAACGGGACTTATTTTACCCACCATCGCAAATTAACAGACTGGTTTAAAACAAATTTCAATTTAACTCGAGACTCAGGGGAACGAGACAGTTAATTAGAGTTTAATAATTTATTTAAAACCTACTTTGTCTTAAGTACTTCTTTCAGATTGTAGCGGTGGGACTCGGTGGCTTAGTAGATTACGGCCGAATGGCGCAGCGGTAGTGAGGCTGCCTTACGTTCATAGGGTTCCGGGTTCGAATCCCGGTAGGAGCAAGTGTTTGTGTGATGAGCATGGACATTTGTTTCCGAGTCATGGATGTTTACATGTATAATAAGTATGTATTTACAAACAAAAAAGTATCTATGTAGTATATCAACTATCTGGTGTCCACGACACAAGCCTCGTTGCTTAGTGTGGCACTAGATGGCGCTGTGTGTAATGTCCAGCGATATTTATTATTTATTTATTTATTACAGATCTGCTTTTAACGCAACAGGTTGCAGGTTCCTATTACTGTTGGCACAGATATGAGTTTGAAAAAAATTAATAATAATAATTCGTAGAAATAAAATCGTGACAGGCAAAATTGAAATTGAAGTGGCTGAAAAGATTTTCTAAGTGGTGAGACTTAAATGGCTCCTCTTAAAAACTTTCTACCTGCCAAATAAACTGAAAAAATAATTAGTTCGTACCTAAAGCCCACAATTATATAATAAAACAGCGCGTCTGTAAACCCCGATGGATTGCGCACCCACATTTCGTTTGTTTAAGTCCTATATATGTAATAGGGGCGAGCCTATTGCCATCAACCGAGCACAGATCCAACCCCATTGAATGACTTTTTCATGAAATAGTCATTCAATGATTGATGTTTCAAATCAAATCAAATCAAAAGTCATTTATTCAAATTAGGCTGATAATCAGCACTATTCGAACGTCGAGTTTACAAGAGACAGTCCACCAAAACGCCACCAGCCCTTCGCCACTTCCTAATGTTTTAGCTAGGATGAAGAAGTGGCGGAACAAACTCCCCAGCAACCTGGTGTTTTTTTTTTCCGTTTGATGATTTTAATAATTAGAATTCAGTAAGGCCATATTAAATTTGTTACGGCCGCGAATCATATTTCAATCAACATACAACCTGACACAGACCTGCAAATTGCAAAAAAAACAACAAAATTTTAATTTCGCGGTCTATCCTGGCGCTTCCACCTTCAGATTATCGGTAGTCCAATACATTAATGATCCTTCTATCAATGTTATCAAAGATAGTAGTTCAGAGGCATAACTCCAGGGTCATAAAGTTGTCCCAACTTTAAGTATCGACCGTAGATAGACAGTCCAGCTGTTGTTTTGTACTTAAATATTTTTTTCTAGCGGTGTTAACTACCGAACCCTGCAACAGACATGTCAATTAAAAAAAGCAAATCAAAGTCGTCAATCAAACGAGTGTCTAAAACAACCCATCAAACCAATATGGGTCACTTTCTAAAAACAAACTTTCAAATTCACTCATCTTAACCCTTATTATGTAGGTTTAGAGTTCAATTTCAGGTCTGGGATTGTGAAAGGTGTTTGTTTTTACAGCATCCAATGTAATCCGACGAAGATGGGTGGCGTCGTATCTGGGGTATGATTGTGAAAGTGTGAGTGACAATTTATATTGGACGGATAATAGGAGGCTTGGCTGCGAGCGTTGGGTTGTTAGTGGTAAAAATATTCCTTTCCTTTTGGGAAAAAATAAATTTCCAGACGGTGGCGAATACCTCGTTCGTTTTACATTTTTTTTACAAAATCTTATTGCGTCTTGGATCAATTTTTGCGGATTGAAAATTAAATATGTTTGCGCAACATTATGCTGTCATGGAAATCCTCAAAGTAAGATCTGAGTCCATAACTAGTATATTTTTATGATTTCGTTTAAAAAAAAGCCTTTTCCGCACATTTTTTACAAAAAAGTAAGTACAATAGTAGCTACCCTGCATAAGGTCCTTCAGTAAAGCGTTAGCAATGAATGAATATTTGACGTAGCTAGTCAGTCCGGAGTGGCAACCCCGTATAAACTGTTGCTGGGCGGCAAGTGGCTCCCGCCCACCGCGAGAACCAGCGGGAAATATATAGAGCTGTTTGTGTTTGCAATATAGATAGTGCTGTGAGTAAATTGTTGGACTAGTAAAGCTTTAGCTTCTAAGTTCAATGCTTTTACTAGAGCTTTCTTAATAAAGCTTTTTCTCGTATTATTGGATGAAGGAGAAAAGCTACAATGCAACAAATAATGGATTATTAGCTGGACAATTTTTGCGATAGTGTGTGATAATAAGAATGTCAGCAATTTACATTTGTCAGGGTTCTTAAAAATAAATTCTTTGTAGTAACCAAAACCTTTTTTATTAAGTAGATACAAAAAATAAATCACTAGAAGTTTGGAGCCGGCATACAATTTATGCACTGTATCTTTACGTTTAACACAATATTTATTTGTAAATAAATACCTCATGGATGACGTCGATCCGTGGGAGAGTGTATCACGAATTCTTATCTTCTCCAAATACGTGAAATAAACATACTTGGTACTAACAGCTCTATACAGACCTAGACCACCCTAACTAACCAACAGGCGACAGTTTGCCCCCGACCGTGCGATCGCTAACACGCGTACCAGGACGCCAGCAAGCGCGGGAGATGCACAGGTACGACAACATTACTTATTCCTCACACACAAACAAAAATTTTCACCTCGAACGTTTACTTAGCACTTTAATCTTTAACTACTAGGCGAACATAAATTAAAACGGCTAAGTGTATAACAAATAGAATCGTGATCTTGATGAATGTCTCGTTGAGAAATGGGATGAATTTCTGCTTATGTCTGCGTGTCTGCGTTCCTAGTGACTATTTTTCTGTTTTGGTGTTTGTTGCGTATTAAATTTCAGCTAAAGAAGAAAAGGAAAGAAAAAGTTTTTGCCGATTCAAAATTGTTGGAAACAAAAGCGTTCGAGTTAAAACAAAAACTTTAATTTAATATATTACGTGAATGCATCTTGCAAACAAATCTAGGTCGGTTCAACAGCTCCACAAAATCGCTGTATTATGATTTTTCTACGAAATTGAACTGCTGTTTACTCAAATATGAAATTCGATATAACCTTTAACCTTTTCAGTAAAACGTGGGTTACTGGCTGATAAAATCGTTGGAAACCTTATTGTTCAGACATACATTAAACACCTACATACGAGATCCTTCACTGTTGTACATATTTCATTGTAAATTTTCCGAGAGAATTTAATTAAATGGTTACTATACATTGTCATTACGTGAGGTATATATTTGCGATGGTTGATTGTTATTGAGTTTGGCTACAATATAAACAAATTGATGTCTGTATTCTATTTGTTGAAACGCTGTGGAGCAATCATGTGGAACAATTGATCGTGTGTGGGTAGTGATTCAAATGTGTGGAAATTTTTAGGGTTGTTTAAACAACCCTAAAAAAAAAATTTTTTATTTTTTTTATTTTGTTGATATTAATATCAATGTGAGTTTTCCACTGAATTTAAAAATCAAATCATTTATAATAATCTAAGGCCGTGGATAGATAAAATACGCAAAATAATCTTAATAAACTAATACATATTTAAAACTGGATAAGTGTCATAAAAAAGAAAAGATGAATGGATTTTGTAAAAGATGATATTATGATTTTAAAAGAAATTTATTGAATGATATGACAGCAATGCATGGCTAGAAGATTTCCAGCTATTACCCCCTACTGGGCAGATCGGTTTTAATAAAAACCAGAAAATCAACGACAGATGTAGAATCCTTGTAAGAGTCTCTTGTTTTTCCCTGTTATTGCGATTTTTTTCTTGTAATGAAACACATCCGAGAATTTACAGAAGGTTCAGTTCAGTACAAGAAAAATTATGGAGGTCGAAAATTCCAACTTTTCATATTTTCACGAAAACAAATACCTAATTTTCATACCCTTTACTCTAGCACCGTTGTATGCACCCACCGTAAGCACGAGTGTTTCGCGTGAATTTCATTGCGCGCCACCGTAAATAGCTGTTTCCTCACCATAACTAAATAACATGAATACATTTTTTTTTTTGACATTGAATTAGTTATTATTTGAATTTTGTGAAATAATGCAATACTAACGTAGTTATTAAGACCTTTGTTACAAACAGTTATGGACAATTATTTGGTCTGAAATAAAAGTTTTTTTTTTTTTTTTTTAATAACTATATGTCGTCTCCAAGCATTAACTTTTTACTCTCATTTATACCTAGTTTGATGTACCGAATATCTATGGCTATGTGGTGGGTCTACCCTACCCCGCGTTACCAACAGTGAATATCTGGTACGACGAATTAAACATGAAAAATACTGCTTCGTCGGACTAGTGATCGCAAGCGCGTCGGCCAAAGTTTAATTGTGGTTTTCTATCAGGAATTTCCCAGTAGTAGCCACGGAGTCTGGATTTGTGCCCGGTTGATGGTACTATTACCATCCCCTTACATGGGACTTAAACATAACTGGCGAAATGTAGGTACACCTCTGCCTTACCATTCGAGTATCACAGGCGTGATTTTATATTTAATACTTATTGTCCACTGAAAATAAGCTGACTATTGTGGCTGAGGCAAAAATTTATTAAAATAAAACCAACCACAACAAAAAGGTAGATTTAAATCGTATAGAAGATCTTGACGTGTTCAGAACCCACGTCAACGTGAGTGTATGCCAAGAGCATGTTTTGTTTTCAAGATTTGTTGGGTCCTCTTTGCCTGACCGAAACGAAGGGCTATGTACGAGTATTAAATTTCAGCAAAAAAGAGATGGATCGGAGGAGCTCGTAGCCAAATAATAGCAGCTGCTCGGATCGATCCTTAGGTTAAGTCGCAATTGCTAAGGTTGGTCCGTGGATGGGTGACCACCCATTACATACCAAGGTTCCTCCGTGCTTCGGAAATCACGTTAAGCCGTTCATTCGACGTCATTTGTAGTTCTTTGACAGTCGTTACAAGTAGTTAGTGACCCGAAATACTGACAATCAGTCTTAGCAAGGGGTCGTATTACCCAGTACTAACTGGGTTGTAGAGGTCAGATAGGCAGTCGCTGCATTTAAAATGCTGAATATTCAGCTGCATCCGGTTAGACTAGAAGCCGACCCCAACATAGTTGGGAAAAGGCTAGGCAGATGATGTAAAAGAGAAGGATCGCAATACAAAAATTCAAAAAATAGTTAGTATGCAGTCTTGTCCATGGTAACAATTTGATATAACTTCATCATCGCCATTTTCCTGCCCTCATTCCAATTCATTTGGGGTCGGCGCAGCATGTTTTCTTTTTCCATACTTCTCTATTACTCGTCATCTCAAGGGTCACACCCGCCACTCATAAAAATCTGACATAGACTGCATTTTTCTTTTGTAGCAGTAAGGACAGTTTTCTTGCGGTAGTTGATTTGCGGATTGTACGTGTTCTCGTCCGGGTCCTTACAATATGTAGACGTGGCTCCAGATAGTGGCACTGACGATTTATCTGTTAGTATCGGTGTATACAGCAGGTTCGCAGTTGGTCCATACCAGTATACTGGTCCTTTAATCCACTATCTTTGAACTCATCATCACCATCTTCCTATCCTCGTCCCATCTTGCTTGGGTTCAGCGCAACGCCTGTTTTCTTCCATTCTCCCCTGTCAACCTTCGAGCTTTAATTTACTCATTCTACGTTCATATCATTCCTCACACAATCCATCCATCATGGAAGTCATTACATGCTTCGTAATTGCCTTTTTTATGAGGAAATCGTAATTTCAGTTAATTAGTCGTAAAATATTGATTATGTTACCGATGGGTTGCTGTCCTCTGCGATCTATACGACCAATACTTGCTAATGTTTTTTTTAATTCAGGCATTAGGAATCACAATCGACAAGCTTTAATTTTTTGCTGTTGGCTGGTTTTCATGAGAAAGTCTACGGGATTAGTCCAGTACCAACTAACAAATTGCGGGCCGGCTGCGGACAAATTGTGGACCATTTATTTGTATACCACTAAAGTATCTGCCAGTGTTTCATATCGATTGGATTGAACTTATATATACAGGAGAACCGATTGTTTGACTTGATTCGAACAAACTATTTAGTTTATAAGCAAAAATAAAATATTTAGGTGTCCTAACTATCTACTGTTTCGAGGATCTAGTGGTTGCAAGCAAGCTAAATATGAGGTCCTGAGTTGACCCAAAGCGGGCGAGTTTTAAAGGAATTTCTCAGCAGCAACCTTGGAGGCTGGATTGTGCCCGGTTGATGGCAATAGGCTCGCCCCCTATAAAATGTGTCTTAAACATAACTGGCGAAATCTAGGTATACTATAGATACACCTCTGCCTGATCCTTTGATTATAATGCATGTAAAAATTCTCTTAACCGAAAGTCACTTCTTCTCCTCATCATTGCGAAATTTTTTTTTTTTTGCTGTGGACCGTACTTGGTAACCTTTTAGTTTCGGAGATATAGTGTTCCGTAGAGTTACTTAGTTTGATGTACAGACACACAGCTTGATTGACGGCTTCGTGAATGGTCCATTTATATCTTGTAACAGGCATGTTATATGACATTATGTTAATGTTATATAATCCTTACTAATATTATAAACTCGAAAGTTTGTATGTATGGATGTTTGTTACTCTTCCACTAAAAAAATACTGAACTTATTTAGATGAAACTTGGCATACACATAGTTTATAACCTGGATTAAAACATAGGCTACGTTTTATCCCGGTGATACGATCCCGTGAGACAATAACCGAACTCCACGCGGACGAAGTCGCGGGCATAAGCTAGTGTTATATATAATATTATGTTTATTAGAAACTGTATGCGTTATTAATAACCTACCTAAATAACAACAAACAAACAATACAAACATAGACAGCTATAGTTAAACACATGCCATTATAATATTGCCTTTCCTAGAAAATTGCTGTGCATATGTATCGGATATTTTCCGGTAAAATCCCTATTGTGTACCGGGATATTCTGTTCAGTGCAGTGCGTTTGATAGGGGTATATTCAAGTTACTATATCCATATAGACTAACTTCTTCACTAAAGAAAGAAAGAACGTTTTCATATCACGTAGAATGTACGAGAATATTTTTCGTGTTAGCTTTTGTGAGTATACCGTTATTCATTTGTTTAAACTGGACAAATCGAAACTGGATTCTGAACGCTGTTAAACGCATTAACTGATTTCAGCTTCAATTGATTGGGTCGAGTTTCATTGGTGAAACCCGAAACCGAATTTTCAAAGTTATTACCGTATAAACGTTAAACACTTTGTTGTGTCACACACTCGCAGCACCTTCCATGGAAGATATACTTATCTCCCAAATTACATGATTTTATCTTCAATGATTTAGCCTTAAGAGGAGCTTGTGGCTAAATAATAACAGCCGCTCGGCTCGATCTTCAGGTTAAGCCGCGCTTGCCTAGGTTGGTCCGTGGATGGGTGACCACCCATTACATACCGAGTATCCTCCGTGCTTCGGAATGCCCGTAAAGCCGTTGATCCCGGCTGTCATTTTTAGATCTTTGACAATCGCTACAGGTAGTCAGTGGCCCGAAAGTCTGATAACCAGTCTTACCAAGGGGTATCGTATTACCCAGTACTAACTGGTTTTTGTAATGTGTAGGTCAGACAGGCAGTCGCTCAATGTAAAATACTGGTATTCAACTGCATCCGGTTAAACTGGAAGCCGACCCGAACATAGTTGGGAAGAGGCTAGGCAAATGATGATGATTTAGGCTTAGAAGCTTGTAGGCATGATGTTAGACCACTGTTTTGAATAAAGATAATAATTTTCGTTTAAAAACGACACCTCAGATTTCTGAGAAGCCAAAACTGTGATCAATCGCTCCTACTTCTTAATCAAATAGCCTGTTAAGAAATGAGCAATATAATTTTTATTTAATTCAGTGTCAAAGAGTCTTAACTCTTACCCTTTTAACTTAGCCAAGCTTAACTGAAGGCAGTTAATTTGTAACTGAGATTCCGGTTACTAACAGGCTCGTCGTTCCACTAGGGGTTCATGAGTCTCTAGGGGTCACAAGTATGGGATTACTCGGGTTGCCCATCGTATACTTATGGGTGCTTATGCGGTGCTGAGCGAGACTATAAAGCTCTATAGTAAGAGTTTATAATGTTCAAGTTGAGATTATGTTAAGTACTTATATACAACATTAGTTTTAGTATATGCGAAACCTGAAACAAGTGTCTAGTATTTTTATGTAAAGAATCTATGTACAAAATTTCAAAACTGTATCATGAAAAATCACAAAGTTATAAGCTTGTTATGTTACCTGGTTTTCCGTACAAAAACATGCTCACCACGCGGCGCCCCGCTGTGCGCCCGCGCCTAATGCCCGTGTTGTGCGCGTATGATTGCGGATAGGTACTAAGTGTCGCTCGGTGTCCAACTCGTAACCTTTTTTAAATATTTTTGGGACAAAATATAACATAATATAAAAATTATTGGAATCGATTCAGTTACTTATTCTGAACAAACTATATTCTGGTTTCGCATATACTAAAGATAATGTTGTATGAAATGATTTAAAATTCTGAGTCTAGATTTGTGCCGGGTTGATGGAAAAAGGCTCGCCCCCTATTACATGGGACTTAAACATAACTGGCGAAATGTGAGTGTACTATTAGGTACACCTCTGCCTAATATTCGGGATAACAGACGTGATGTAATGTTATGTAATTTAAAATTTATTTAAAATAAAATAACATCATGCCTGTATAATGGGTGAAAAACATCCTCAACGAAGCCGAATGGAACTTATTCTTCACGTCACCGTCACACCTCTTGTGGGCTTTCACTCCACCTACATTCATACATTTCAGCATACAATACACGCCCGTCGCCTGCGAGTACTACGCACCTAACCTTTTTGAAGGACCGAATCAGTAAGGTCGAAGTTTGTCCTTCTGGGGCGTTCCCCCCTCCCCCTCCCGTCTCGGCGTTTCTAGTAACATCCGGGTTGTGTAAATTCTTTTCCTGAAATGTAGTTAACATGACTATTAAAGGCCATCGAAATAGATTTATGATACTAAAGAGAGACAGTTAGAATGATACAGGGTGTAAACGGACCCTTCACGAAGCCATCAACCAAACATTCTGTGTATCAAACTAACACCCGTATCTATAGTCAAGTTAAAATAATAACGTGAGCTTAAGTAATTACTTGTGCAACATTTTTATGCAAAAGACAAGAATTTAAACGAAGTAGGAACCCTCAAAGAAAGCAAAGCTAAGAATTATAACTTTTTACAGTTCTAACTCCAAGCAATTACTAAACGACATAATAAAAATCGTATTCTAAATAACGACATTTACTGAAGTAAACACTCAAACTCAAACTCAAAGCATTTATTTCAATTAAACCATTACAGGCACTTTTGAATGTCAAAACACAAAAAATAAACTAAGCTACAGTCCCAGTCACAGGGCATAATAACTTGTGAAAGTACTGTAGTTGCCCATTCGAAAGCGTAGATCTCTATGGAGAAGAATGGGCAAGAAACTCCATGGACACTCTTTTAAATCATTATGTTGTTACAAAGTCTCGGTTACATCATTCATGTCGAGATTAAACATATATGTGAGAACGATGTAGAAAGACGTGCGAGTAAGAGCGTCCAGAATAAAAAGATAAAATTAACAATTCAAAAATACAATAATCCATGGCAGCTGCGAGATGACCAGTCACAACTGACAGCGCCCGTTCACGAACATGACGCATGGATCAGCCATCATTCAACTCAACCATTTTGGAGGGAACTAAACGACCCGACACACGCGCCACCATCAGCGAGACATTTGAGTGAGCATGACATTCTCTCAACCGCCAGGGCAAATACATGGGACACTTTGACTTGTTTATAGATACGGGTGTAAGTATCCAGGGAAACGCCTTTTTTATTTGGGGTGAAAAGTCGCGTTTTAATAGCACAGGGGTCATGGCGGTATTTAAAGTAAGGTTATAAGATTAAAAACTTGTATTTTAAGAAAGTTTAAATTTTGACCTTCCAATATCTCCGTAACTAGATGATTCCCAAGTATGTTCTAGAACAAAATCAAAATATCGCAATGACGAGGAGAACGAAAACCCTTAACGAAACCGAAAGTATCTTTAGGCATATAATCCCATGTCTCAATGACGTCTTACAGAGAAACGACATACATACATAGGTAATTGCCAAGTCTAATATGTTACCCTGGTACCGATAGCAACCAGTTGGCTCTTGCAAATAGATTACGGTTTTGTTCGCATGCATTGTCCCGTCTATCTTTTTCAGGCCATTCGTCTATTTCGGACATGGACACATTAAGCGCAAATGATAGTAACCGCTCGTAAAAAGTACCCAAATGTAAAATGGAATGGTTAGAATTTATAGCTAAAGGAAAGCTTCTCAAGTTCCGGAGGCAAGGAAGCTACGCGATCGTAGCAAAGTGCTACGCCGCTACGACGCGACGTAGCTCGTAGCGAGACATCCGTTTAAATACATTAGTGCAGAAATGCTATCAATCTTCACTTATTTGAATTTAATCTCAATTTTAGAAACATTTTGTATCATCATCATCTGTATAGCCTTTTCCCAACTATGTTGGCTTCCAGTCTGACCAGATGCAACTGAATACCAGTATTTTACACGGAGCGACTGCCTATCTGACCTCCACAACCCAGTTAGTACTGGGTAGATAACGATGCTATTCAAAGATTGTTAAAAAGTGACCCCGTAGTTGAAATACATAAGTATAGAATAAAAATAAAAAACTCACTGACGGAGTTATATTACCAATAGCAAAAGCTTTCAAACAATAAAAAACTTAAACTGAAAAGTCAGATACCGCCGTTCCAGGGTTAAAGAAAAATAAACACTGCAACTTCCGAGGGTTGCTACACACATGTTCGCTTGCATCGGCTATACTTTTGATCAATAGGGGTCTTTGTTTATCGTGTGGTTAGAGCCTAACCTGGTATCAGAGTTTTTATGCTGCACATGGGCCTCTGACTTGGTTTTACATGTCGTCGCTGTACATGAAGTACTTTACTTCATGTACAATAGTGGTACATAGGCGGACTTAATGCCACAAGGCAAAAGGAAAATAGGATAGGTAGGTAGGTTGGTAGGAAATATCTCTCAGGCATGCAGGCATTAGGGGTTGAACTTCATCCTCCAACCACATTGTGTGCTGCCGACCGCAGCGTCGATGCTTGCGCGCGCTATAGCATTCCCGCTCTAACAAATGACAGTTCTGAGCGACAGAAAAGGGTAGGAGCCTGGAAAGTGCGTAATTACGTGCTGCTAGAGAAGGCGCAACCCTAGAGCCGACCCGAAGCAATCACTACACATATTATTAATCAATCATAAACTTAGTTCGGCAATAACCATGGCTGTATCATAATTGGTTTCTCACGGCACAATTTGAGACAAAGCTGGCGGCTTTTTCATGAATATAAATACACTATACTAGCTTTTACCAGTGGCTTCAAGATCGTGGAAGTCGAAGACACAGGACATTGTCTACCTTTAGGCTAAAAATTCCATCGAAATCCGATAAAATCTAACAGAGAGGCAGAGTTACTTTCGCATCTCTAATATTAGTCTGATCTTCTTAGCGTGTTGATGGCAGCCCAAAATTTGGCGATGAGTTGTGCACTTTCAGCTGCGTCCATCAGCTCCTGTAATGAGCAAACAGCAGGACATGCAGTAAATGATATCGAATGCCCCATCGTTTGTGGGACAGCACCACATTTACAACTCCAAGAGAGTCTCAAGAGAGCTCCAAGAGTCATTTATGAATTTCCACCTGAACAGGTTAATGGGAACGAAACGTCACGATTTTGCCGCCCAGATGACCCTAACATGTAGGTATCCCTCAGATCTTCGACAAGTTGCTTTCATATTTTCTGCATCCGCAAAACAATACTCTTACAACTGCGATTATTTTTAAACCCATACTTCCCTGGTACAATACTATTACTGCGCTAAAAGCCTTGAGAGCCTATCTCAAAGAAACACGATATCGTGACGGCTAGAATTCAATCTCAGATAACGGGAATGTAATTTCAAACACGTGCCGTTGAGGTTTTTGAGTTTATTTTCGTTTTACGAGACAAAGTTTATGTTTTATGTTTTTATAGTAAACCAACCCGCCCAGTTTTTTCTATTTTAAAACATGAAAGTTTTGTTATTATACAGCGTGTATCGGAAATGTGTGGTCATATTATTAAGAGTGTGGTCGAGACTGTCAAACTGAACAACTGTATAGGACATCGTAATGGCGACAGAACAAAATTACACACTTCTGTCTAAATTTTGATTTTCATTTTTCCTCTCGCAGGCCTGCTGGTAGAAATTTCTTTTGAAATAAGCTGTGCCTTTGTACTCTAAGTTATGTTACAATATTTCATTATGTTCTCTCTTGTTTGTACATAAATAATAAAATAAAGAAATAAAATTTTTACTCGAGTCATTTCTTTTATCCTTTTTAACGCCCCCGGATTAATTTCGGTTAAGCAGTAAGTCAACGTATGTAGCAGATAGTTCTGTATTTTTTTTCAGTACACTGAAATAGGCCGTTTTAGTTGTAAAACCGGCCGAGTGCGAGCATACTCGCACAAACACGATTCCGTAGCACTAAACAATATAACAACAATATTTTTCACGCTTATTCATAAGTAAATTTACACTCAACAGCAAAACTGTTTGTTAATGAAAAACAAAGTTACTGCTGCAGTTTGACGAAAAAGTCCCATATCTCAAAAACTAAATATCAAATCTTATTCAAAACAATTTTCGTTGAATGTATTTTTACGTTCTACAGCTTTAATTTTTTCAAAATTTTCCTGTTACTTTAAAAAATAGAGGGAGGGGGGGACACATTTGTTACGACTTTAGAAGCAAATATCTCATCAACCATTGACTTAAGAAAAAGGTAGTCAAGAAACCCCGATATAATTTTTTAAGAGCTATCGATAGACACCCCACATATTTTTCAACCCTTAGTTACATGTATGGAGGGCCATCCCTATTTTTATTTTTTTCATAATTTTACATTATATTTATGTAGTGGCTCATAGAAGGCACCTACCTCCAAATGTCAACTTTGTGGCGCCTATAGTCTAGGAGTAAAATGGCTGTGACATACGGACGGACAGACATATAGACAAACAGACATACCGAATCTATATGGGTTCCGTTTTTGCCATTTGGCAAGGGAACCCTAAAAATGGCTCTTTTACGCAATCACTTACAAAATCCAATTAACGTTTAACATAATTGTATTCAGTCAATCGCTCTAATTGTCGGAGACAAATTGAATGCCTCTAATTGTGTTTAGTGGAACATGACCAAAGATCGGAATATATATTTGTCTAAACGTCGAGGGAGTAAGTATCATGTGGATAATAACTCCATATAAAATCTCGGCATGATTTTTAAGTTTCGAAATATAGCTGTTAAAATAGATGGTGGTACACACACCACACCACACACACACACGTGGCCACACGTGGTGGCCACATGTTACTGAAGTAGTTCCATGAAGTTTAGGCAAATTATCCTCCACTCATTCCGATCTCTGTACATGACATAACATTGGCTAAAATTGTTGTGTCGTGATCACGGAAGCCACTAATCAAGAATTGAAGTTGAACTATTTAGTGCGTTGTGGATGTGGTGCATCCGGGTCGTGAATTTTGAATGAACGAATTGTGTTCTGCTTCGTTGGCCATTTGCTCGCTGGTTTACTGTAAAGTATGAGGTCCTGGGATCGATTCCCGGGTCGTGTAAAGTGTTACTGGAATTTTCCATTCGGAATTTGAAGAAATCCAATTCAGACTATAGTTTAGATTTGTTCACGGCTGATGGCAGTAGGCACATCTCGTAATACATGGGACTAAAACATACCTGGCGAAGTGTGTGTACTATTAAGTACACCTCTGCCTAATCCTTCGAGTATTACAGGCGTAGTGTTATTTTAAAAGAGTTTTATTACCATTTTCTCATATAAAATTCGTTCCACCAGTGGACCATGTAATTAAACATAAGCATTGCACTTAAGAGCAATATCTCATGGGTCACCCAAAAGGCGAAGAACATAATTTTAGAAGGCACTCTCTTATATGTATGTATTTGGGGGATCGCTTTTACTTTAACAGCCATGCTTTAAATATTAGTGCACACAGCACAGTGATTTTTTAATTAACTATTACATCAACTTCAAGGACAGTTTATTTTCTAAGGTTGACCTTCGGACTACCCCTCCCGCTCCTATTCATTGCACTACATTTTTCGTCTCGTTGCCAACGAAAAGAAATAAACAGCTACTTGGTGAGAATTTCGCTTAACTTCTACAACGTAAGGACCGATAGGCATCTATTGAAGTTGCTATCAAGATCTATGAAACGGAATTCTATTCCCGAAATCTTTAACTTTTATTGAATTCCTCCGGGGTGCGGTAGGCATAGCAGGGCAATTGTATTCTGTAATTTTGGTCCTGGGTTTTGTTCTCCTTTGATTCAAATGTTTATATGGCCGATTGTGGCCTAAGGTGGTTTTTTTTTTTTACTAAATAGGTTTGCGTTTAGCCGAAACTCGCCTGATGTGAAGCGATGATGCGGCCTAGGGTTAGGGTTGGGGGTGGGGCCACCCCCCACCCCGATCTGTACAAGGCTATGGAGAATTTTGCGATCCATAGCCTTGTACAGGGCCCCGGTGTGGGCCTCTGACCTGACGACCGGCAGCATCGCGAGATGCTGCGAAAACCGCAGAGGGCGATGGCCGTCAGGTCTATCAGGGGGTATCGCACAACCTCCTACGAAGCGGCTTGTGCACTGACCGGGTCATCGCCATGGGGCCTAGAGGCGAGAGTCCTCGCGTCACTGTACCAGTGGCGTGAGGAAGTGCGGAGGCGGGGCGGTGAACCGATGCAGCGAGAGATCGAGTTGCGTCGGTCTCAGCTCCGCGAGGTTCTGGTGGCGGGGTGGCGGGACAGGCTTTTACGCCCTACCTCCGAAGCGATCCGACCGGTGCTCAAAGAAGGCTCGGCAGGAGACACGGCTCCCTGTCGTTTCGGGCGACGCAGGTTTTCTCAGGGCATGGTTGCTTCGAGAAGTACCTGTGTCGCATTAAACAGGGAGCCGAACGCTCGGTGCCAGCACTGCGGCCACTGTCTGGAGGACACGGCGCGGCATACGCTGGCAGAATGTGCCGCAAGGGTGGAGCCGCTCTGTGCCCTCGTAACAGAAGTCGGAGCCGACCTGTCGCTGCTGGCCATCGCTCGTTCGATGGTCGGAAGCGCAGAGTCCTAGACCCCTCCACCTACCCCAGAGCGGAGGACATCCATGGGGATTTCCCAAACCGGAAAAAAAGGGGGCGTGGGGGTTGGGGTTGTTTGCCCAAAAGAAACCGATTCACTCGGACAGCTTCTGGTTGTATTTAGAACTGTTATGGTGCGGTCAAATCGAGTGGACTGAACATCGGTTTGGCTGCGTTCACCAATCTTTGACATTTAATCCAGTCTCGTGGTGGCAAACGCGACTGCTGAGCGTAGAGTCCTGGTATCGATTCTGAACTCTCGCCAGTCGTGTTGGATTGCCGTCCCATCTACTCTCACCGAGTGCAGATTTCGCGAAGTGCACATTTTGCAAAGTGCACATTCTGCGTCAAACCCATAAAGAGCTATGCAGCACTGTTCTAGTCCTTTACCCATCTGACAGCAACCAGCAACTTTAATGAAAACGAGAAAAAAAATCATTTTGTTTTTGACAGACTTGACAGTCGCTGCAACCAAACAGCAATCTTATTGCATTGGAAATATAGCTCACTTTGACTGTTTCACAAAATGACACATACACTTCTTTTAACTAACCCTTATCCTACACAGACTTTTGAATACTTTTATTTACGAACCAAAATTCAAACATCAATTTACCAACCCTTCTTCAATACAATTAGCTAATTATTCAAAACATTTTCTCTAAGGGGTACTCAAAAAACTCCACAAAGCATTCTCAGCGTTTTACAATAAGCTTCAGCGTACCCTTTTGGTTTCATGTTGGCCTGGTAGCGGTCCGTGGCTTGTATGGTGGGTAAAAAGACCGCTTAGCAAATACAGTGTCGTTGTATGAAGATACCTTGTTTTTGTGAAGCTGGAATTAAGGGATGTAACGTATACATGGTTGTTTCTATGTAATTTTGTTGTGGAGATTACAAACATGAAACAAAAGTTGATGCCAATATGAAATATGATAATATCGCAGGGTACAACAAAAGTTTTGATAAAAAAACCTTCATGTAGCTGAAATTACAAATAATTATGTTTGGTCCAAAATTTAACTACGTGTGCAAAACATATTAAAAGTTTTAAAGTCAGTAATAACATACGAAAGTCATTTCACATTCAAAAATTTAACAGAATGAAGCGAATCGAACAAACGACAAAGTTTAATGAGTTGGTCACACAATCGGTGCCTCTACGCAAAAGTTATACTTTGATCTCACGAAGATTACTTGACAATTTCACGCTTTATAGCCCCAAAGCGCTGATTACTACAGATATGGATGCAATACCGACTCCCCTTGGTGACTATCTCAATCAGTTTTATTATGACAGTTTCAACTGATAAATAAAATGAAATTGCTTCATTGAGAGGAGATATATTTAAAAATATACGAACGAAAACTCTTGTATAAGAGCTTTGTTTGAGTATCATAATTAAAATTGGCAATTTAAGTGGATTTTGCAGAGATTTAAAAGACTTATAGAGCGGATATTGGGAATATTGTCATACAAAAATTTTTATCGCGAACATTTTCGATTTTGACACACGAACGCTACCTGACAAGCGGGTGAATAACATTAGACAGAACGATTTGTTACTAAGTAGTAACAAGTATTGGATTACGATTTTTGAATGTGTTTGGAATTTTGCCAATGAAAGTAAACACGACCAGCGCATCTAAACTTTATGACAGTTGTCAACACTGTCAGTGACAGATATTTCTCGGAATATTGACACTGATAGCTCACGAAAGCGGTTTATGCTTTAGTTATAATTTTATGGGTTTAGGTGTGTTTACGTTCAGTTTGTCATGGAATTAGCCTTCCGTCAAATTATTCGGCTTTCAATACAACTTCTTACTTAATTACAATACATTTAACTATATTTTTAAACCAAGCTTTAAAAAAAATAAGGGTTATCTATCAACATTAAACGCGCATACAAAGCTTCGTGTCTGTACTAGTAACCATTGAGGAGTTCTTCTCTCGTAAGGAAGCGATCTTGGATTTTTTGAAAATCAGGATGTCATGAAAATGTATTGTCACCAGAACCAAAGGTGTTTGTAAAATTTCAGGTCAATCGGTTGGGGGAAATGGTTAGAAATTCAGTAGTAAGATTTGAACTCAACAAACAAACATACATAATAAAAGTTTGTAAAAAAGAAAAGTGATAGGCGTGACACCAAATCCACAAGCAAAGCTTTTTCGCCCCAAGTGGGGGAAATAATGAAATTCATACGTGATTGAATAGAAACCACCCTTCTTCCCATATGTATCCATATTGCAATAAATTATTCAACCAATGCCAAAACCCTTTGACATAAAAAGATTTCTTTCACATGCCTCTACACTCAAGTACCAGGGTTCCAGAGAGCTATAGGCGTTAATTGGCTGTATTTTAAGGCTGGAAAAAGCTTCTACACTTTCTTAAAATATTGGTAATCGAGAGTTGATCTTTTTGTTATCATCGTTAGATTTTATTAAAATAGTTTAATAATGTTAGAATTCAGGTTTTATTAAGGTTTAAATTTTTCGTTTGTTGTTTGGTGGTGACTCTAGTTATTAAACATGGAATATATTGTATAATTATTCATGAAAAAAAAAACCAAGTTTCTAACAAATACGACAAGAAAATATTCTTCCTTTTTCAAAGAAAAAATATCGAAAATTCAAAGGTCAGGTAAATAACGGTTTATGGAACCAATATACGATTCATGGGTGCACTTGACATAGCTTTAAGAAAAACTGTATTTAATGTTATACCTATAAATTTTTGCATACATTTTATTATATTTTTTCTAACATTATTATTATTTAATATTTTCGGTAAGAAAAATCTGTAACAGTTGACAAAGGATTTTATACTACTGGAAGAGCTATGTGTTCCCTTACGATAATTGATATAAATGTAAAAAAAACAATGACGTACATAAACTAGATATCGTATTTTTTATAAAATAATCTAACCTGTTCATCTCAGTTCTTGGCAAAAAACGGTATAAGTCTGCAAAAAAATATGACAAAAATCCAATATCCTTTGGTGTCGATCAAATTATTTTACGAGGAGTTCATAGCCTCGTAAAGTAAAGTGTGTATGGATATGAATATTACTTGAACATCGGTTAAATCGGAGCTGGCAGCGTCAGGAAGATTCCGTACAATCACCAACAATAAATAACACCCTTTCAACTCTGTGCTTTCACGCTGTACGAAATTACACCTCTTCAAAGTTTATAGTTTCCTAGTAGCTAATGACTAGTTCGGTCTGTGAATTTACCCCTGGTGCGAAGTACATATCGATTTCTGTGAGAAACTTGTGATAATAATTATTGTCTGGTACATACTTCGAGTACGGTATTATACTCGTATTGTTGAAGAATAAAAATTTCCCTCATTATAAAATTCAGTCACAATATCATCTCAACGACAAGCAACGTCACAAATCCCACACAATTTGTCATAATAAGACTGATTGAGTATTAAAATGACAGCTTTCTTGAAAAATACGGCAATTGCTATCTGATACCAAAACAATAAGTCATTCCTGGGGGGTTACCATGACCTGTTAGTGAAGGAATGTTTTAGTATTATTCCGAGAGTGGGTAAGAGATGGCGCTAGACAGCTGTCAAGCGCTGTCACTTTCCCACTCTCGGAATAGTCCTAAAACATTCCTTCACTAACAGATCATGGTAACGCACCTGATTAATATTGTCTCATCAAAAAAGATCGAAACATAAAGGTCCCATTACCAACATTGCCACAATCCAGCCCCGACCATAAATTCGAGCCTGAAATACAGAAGACTAGTCTGAATTAGATTGAAAGTGTGAGAACTACCTAATTATTCAGAGACCTGTCTATTCGAGCACTCCGTCAATCACTGCAGACGATCAATCTCAGTTAAATAAAAAGAATAAAATAAAATAAAATAAAATAAAATAATAAATAATTTGAAGATTCAGGAGCAGAATGTAAGGTTGCTTGACTAGATAGTGCAATTAACTGATTGTGGTTTGTTACGACTGCGAATGACACATTTGTAGGGTTCCAGACCAAAATGAAACTTGTAAATAACTTTTAATTTTCTTCTTTTTCGTGTGGTTAGTGCCTAACCTGGTGTCGGAGGTTTTATGCCGCCTACGGGCCTCTGACTTGGCTTTACATGCCGTCGAGAAATATCTTTCATGGATGCTGGTTTCCTCACGATATTTTACGTCACCGAAGCAAGTGATAGTTATACTATACGCACATGAATCTGAAAAATCAGAGGGACACCTTTAACTTGAATAATATTAACTTCTTTTAAAAACATAAATGAAAAAACACACTTCTTAGTTACTCCATCTTGCTCGACTTATTTATTTCTCAAATCACTTTTTTAAATCAGAAATCTCACTCCTGCTTTATGTTTTTTTTTTAATACAAGCCAGACACACAACACAGATAATAACTACTCATAAAGCCACATTCAGACACATGCTGCTTTGTTTGAATTCCCACATATTTGTGCGTAGTTCCCTTAAGCACTAGGACACTTTTCAACGGAGTCACATTGTGAGTAAATATTACTGCTAACCTGGAAAGAAAGAAAGCTAAACTTTTTATTCTTACACAATTCATCATGCCTACGTCATTTCTTTCTTTGCGAGTAACTACACTCAATTCAATAAGGTTAAACTGTCTCGTGAACGCTAGAGCTTCTGCTGAACATGAGGTCCTGGTACGGTCAGAGTGTTTATGTCAATTATGAACTTCTCAGTAGAAATCTGTAGTCTAGCCTTGTGCCGGGTTCCTGCACATGTAACATAACAAATGTGAGTTGACACACACCTGTCACCTCTGCCCAACCGTTCGCGGATTATAATAAGCTAGATGTTGTGTTCTGCCTGCCACGTTGGTCTAGTGGTCGGAAGCGCGACTGCTGAGCATGAGGTGCTGGGTTCGATCCTCATGTCGGGCAAAGCGTTATTGAGTTTATGCATCAGGAATTTCTCAGTAGCAGCCACGGAGTCTGGATTTGTGCCCGGTTGATGGCAATTTGCTCGCCCCCTATTACATAGGACTTAAACATATCTGCCAAAATGTGGGTACTATTACGTAAACCTTTGCTTAACCGTTTGGGAATTACAGGCGTGATGTTATGTTATGTTGAGTTCTAAGGTTACTGGTGCCCTAGCTGAACGTGCCATACCTTCTTATACATTACCCTACTCCCTTCGGCGGGTGCGACATACCTAATTAAAAGCTGAACTTATTCCATGACTCCACTAACAGGACCAATCGAGCTATTCTACCGTAATTTATTCAGCAACTGGTAGACCCTGCTCATGAGCGCGTTAATTTCCCTCACAACGGAATGCTGGCAGGGCGCCACGGGAGCGCTTAGCAGGAACCAGTTGATTTATGCATTTATTTCATGGCTGTAATTCAATTTCAGAAGCATATCCTGAGGCGATCTCTTATTTTTAATTTATGGGAGCATAGCTTCTGCGTGAATGCCAAATGCATCGTTAGGGAACAATTTCTAGATGTCGCGTAACTACAGTATTTTTTTATCTTTCTTCATCCAACACGCCGTTTACAATGTTTACAAGAGCTGTTCAATGTTTACATGCTGGCTGGCAAGTGCTCATAAGGTCGTTGAGTCGATTCCAAGGTCGGGAAAAGATTGTAAGGTTTTATGGAATTTTTCATTAGCAGCGGCCGGATTAGGACAATTGACTGGCTCCGTTACGTAGGACTTAAACACTGGAGAAATCTAGCTCTAAACTTCACATGTCAAATCTCTAAAACACGCCAAAGAATGAGTACACCTTTGCCTCTAAATAAAATAAAATACATTTATTTCTAGCAACCTTGACTCATATTATAAGGATTGAAAGGATATCTCAGAAATGACCACAGTTTATCTTCAAAACTTATTTAATACTCCCAAAACTTATTATTATCAAAACTTATTTCGTAGCATCAATTTCCACGGTTCAACAATCCCACGACCGCTTGCTACCATCTACTACTCGCTTCCCTTTCTAAGCCTCTGTCTCTGCCGAGCCACCGAACTGTCACCACCAGTGTGGCCATGCAATGCGTTACGTCTCCAGATTTTATTTTAATACGCATTTTCGCCGTCAGTATGGCCAATACAAGGATTTTAAACCGTGTAGTTTCAGTTATACTGTAACCTTACAGGATAATAAAACTAAAACTAAAAACTTAACATCTAACCAGCCCTGCTGACGAGAACATGCCTATCACAACAGTGCCTTTTGTATGGGCAGTCCATCCGGTCCGCGATCATCGCCAGGACAGCATTGGCGCTGCCCCTCAACCTTCAGGGTCTTGGTCTTCAGCAATTAGTAATTTGTTATTTTTGAAATCCTACTTGTCCTAATTCACCGTGACATCTAACAAGCCCTAAATCATTACAGACATAAATAAATACGAGTATTTGACCACTAAACACGTGATTCACCGCCGGTCTAAGCCTGAGAGCATAACGGCCATGAAAGTTTTCGAATCATAAAAACTTGGTTGAATGTGGACATAGCGGCAAAAAATACAACATCAGTCCTTTATTTTGTGAATGCCAATGACTGTTTACAACGTAGTTATGCCATCAGTTTATACGGCACGGCGGTTAATAAAAGCTTCATCATTACCCTTATCCAAGTGTATTTGGGGTCGGCGTAGCATGGAAGAATCTTCCATACTTCTCTATTACTCGTCATCTCATCACACACCGCCTTTATTGCCATACCTTCACACAGACCATCCATTGTTTCTTTGATCTTCCTCTACACTTATACCCATCCACATTCATACTCAAAACTTTTCCTTTTCTTCCGTTAGTACAAGTTGAATGTGCTAGGTATTTTCGACAATTTACAGTATAGTTTCCGTGGTGTAGCGATTATCACATCTGCCTAACACGCAGAAGGCCCCCGGTTCGATCCCGGGCGGAAACATAGCTTTTTGTTGTTTTTTAAATTTTGCCAGTGATGTTGTTTTTATGTTAATCTGTTCAGTCCCACTTATGGGCAATATATCCCATATCCTTCCAGTTTTTTTTTTTACTTGCTTTCACCGTCAGGAACAAGTCCAAAATGTGTCACTATTGTATTGTATACCTTAAATATTAGTCTTGTCTCTTTAATAATATAGTTTATTGATAAAGTTTTGGAATCCGTATTTATTTTGCAGGTATATTTTTTGTATGCGGTGAAAGTGTGGCTTGGCGAGGAGGGTACGGGCGTGCGTTTATGCTCTGGCGTTCAAAAGGTTAATGTTTCTCTAGTCGTTCCCTACTCTTAAAGCCCACATTCATACACATTTCATATGCTCACGACATTTCACTCCGTCCCGGTTGATGGAAATTCACTCACACATAGAATGGATTGGTGACACCCCTGCTCATCCTTCAGGGGTAACAGGAGTGATGTCATGTGTGACGTCATGTAGTATGTACCTATGTAATTTCCCTCACCTCCGTTTTGAAGAATATTACCTATAATTACAAAGTATCCTGTAGATTTAACAACTATGGACAAAAAAATACAGATCATGTTACAAGCTGTTCAATATTGAAACAGCAATTCATCCTGGACGTGGAGAACAAAGGGTAATTGTGTTGCCTCACTCAAAACTCTCACCCGTCAAATATTGTTTATCTTTCTTATAAAACAGTGGCTTTTGCTATCGGCTTGCACCATGTGGATGTGGGAAATTATCCTCCGGGAGGGTACTATCGGAATAAAAAATATACAATGTCCTAACCCAGGTGTCAGGTCTACCTTTGTGCCACATTTCGCCAAAATCCGTTCAGTCTTTACTAATCTTCATGCTTCAAAAGACAGACGGACACACAGAGTTACGTTCACATTTAAAACTGAATGGATGTAAGGCGCAAGGCACGTCTGGTCGTCTATGGAGATAAAAGTTTTAAAACTGGCGTGGTCACTAATACCTACTGTCATTGGCACTTAGAATGGGATATGATTGTCATGGTAAATATAATAGTGCTAATTATTGTGTAGGTAAGACTAAAATTTTCAGATTTTTCACTTCATTATTCTAGATAAAGATAAAGATAAAAGATAAAGATTCATTTATTTGTATAAACATGTGTATACATGGTACTCTTTCTCTCTTCTAGGTACTTACTTACTCGTTACAACAAGAATAAGTCTTTTAAACCAACAAATATAGAACGTACATCCCTTAGACACCCAAAACCATGCTAGACAAGCAACCATCTATTAATTATAAATGCGGCCGTCAGTTTAAACTCCTAACATTCTGTGTACTAGGCAATCATAAACATTGAGAGTCCACTAATAATTCAACGTGACAGAACTACACCAGCGTTCAGTAGAATTTCCATCTAGAATCAGATAAGGGTAATGCCTAATGTGATTTTAAGTGTGGTTCGAATAATGGGTAATGCTGAAGTAGAACATTGCCCATTGGTTAGAAAGACGGTTTCCAGGTCAGTAGGGTATTCCTTAGTACTGACTAGTTCTATTGGTTTTACCTACTTGGGAGGTTGTCCAAGATATTGTTATCTCAATTTCGATTTTGGGATATGGGAGACAGTATAGTTTCAAGAGCATACAGTATTTCAGCTTCATCTGATCCAGGTACGTCTTAAATGCCACCATTTTTAGGGTCGTCTGTCTTTTGGCACTCGATCTCTCTCTACATTGCTTGGGCATTACCAATATGTATACAAAAGCTAGTCCTCGTTAGGCCAGCGTGCGTGTATGACCAGATGTATGCACGTGGACGAGGCAACACAAGTATGTAAGGCTGCTTACCCCCATGGGAAAAAGCGTGAGTTTATGTATGTACGAGTATGTAGTCCCTTCGACTCTCTAATCGTTACCCTCAACGACAACATAATTTGACAATCGGGACTGCTTTCCCAGTCACATCCTTCCAGCAGGGATAAAAGAGAAATCCAAAATACAGCGTGTACCAGACCCATACCATGGTCATATTTAAGGATGTGTTTCGGACCTTCAAACTGAACATCTTTATCCATAAAACCAACATCGTAATTGCGAAAACATTACCAGGTGCCCCATACATTTAGGTTGAGTAGGTATTAAAGTTTTGTTAGTTTTGTCCGTACCGACCCTCGCGAAACGCGTGCGCGCATTAATTTGTGACGCCTGGAAAACACATTGTTCCGTGTTTACCGTGTATTTATTCACTATATCCGTGTGTTGTGACTTCTGTGATCGTGTGCCTATCTGATTGAATTGTACTATTGTCATTCTGTTTGTTTATGTGTTGTGCGTGTGGACACTCATTAAAACCGTGAGTAAATAAGCAGTGTGACTTGCCTTTTTACTGAGGCCAGCATACAGGGCCTGCTAATTATTTTTTCATTGCTCGAGCCTGTACACGCTGTATACAAGGTGTAAGGGAAACCGACGCTAATATGGTTACAATGTAATCAGGACATCATTCTGAACCCCCTGATTTTCTTAAGCTACCCAAAAATTCATGCCGTTCCTGTTCAGAGTGGATAAAAAAACGAAACGCTTCGAAAGCGATTGAGCATAATTATCTAGGCCCTTGGAATGTGTTTGAAAGTGACCCACCCCCCAAGCGGACTAACCGCGCCAAACGCAGCTTAACCTCGCAGACTCGCAAATTAAACTGTCAGCCCGTAAAAACTGCTCAACTTTAATATGGATAATGCACCATTTTATAAAAATTCGTTTAAAACTTTTTTCGTCGTTTTGTCATAGTGCCAGTTACAAACACAGAAAAGTTTTCACGTTCATATTTTACGTGCTAAACTGACTGTGACATTCTGTACAGCACTATATTTAAAAATAAATTCTGTTTATAATCTCCTCAACTTCTATGCATGTTATGTCTTGGTACCTTTATAAGTATCAAGTTTCGAGCGCGTACACTTATGTGTACGCGCATTTATGTGTATGTAATTTCGCATCGCAGATTATTCTGCGATGTGAAATTACATAATTAATTAATTATTATTGAGATTTATTATTATCTCCTTTATTTATTTTTCTAACTTATTTTACATTTTTAAATATTCCTATACAAAATTAGTATAAAAAAAAACATTTAAAAATATATAAAATAGTAGCCCACCAGCACCGGGAACAGGGTCCGAGCTACCGGTGGTCAGGGCTCTTGAGAGAGGAACCTCCTAACAATACGCGCCGTGACCAGAAGTACTGCTTTCTGAATCAAGCCCTTGATCCAGCCGCCAAGCGAGAGCCTCCTCAGATGTTGGTCGAGGCTCTTGGCTATTAAACCATTGGCCGACACGACTATCGGCACAATGACTGCTGTACTCACGTCCCACATGTCGACAACCTCGCGAGCAAGAAGATTAGATTGATTATTATTATTGATTGACATTGAGTAGTAAATATATCAAAAAGTCAGATAGGCAGTCGCTATGTTAAATATTGGTATTCAGCTGCATCCGGTGAGACTGGAAGCCGACCCCAACATAGTTGGGAAAAGGCTAGGCAGATGATGATGAGTAGTAGGTATAATATATTTTGCACATCGTGACTTTAATCCCAAGCTTTCAAAACTTCAGCATTATCAGCTCATAACAGTCCCACCGCTGGGACACAGCCTGACTCCCTGTGAGAGCCACCAATATAGTAACCACCATAGCTATAAGTCACCCCACGGGCTTATTAGAGAGAGTTGACCAATACTTCAGCACTTTACAAAAAACACCGCAATCAAAACCGGTTAAAACTCCAATATACTATAATACGGCAGTTAAATATCGTGATGTAATGCTTCACAAAATGAGAAGGAAAAACTTCCCAAACTTTTCGACTTAAAAAAGGCATAAAACTTTATGATTTATTTGTGCGAAAATACAATCTTGAAACTTATCAAGACCCAAAAGTTAAGGAGTATTTGAATACTTACTGGAAGTACAGATAATAGTAAAGATAGGCCCTGGTAAAGAATCATAATGATTTACAGGTTTTTTTTTTATTTTTGTACTCAAAGTTTGCCTGTAGATCTCGATAAATGGCGATGCACGCCTATACATCACCTCTGAAACGCGCTATGGTATCGTTCAAAAATGGTGATAAGGTATGAACCCGAATTTATTCAATTTCGCATAGTGCCAAATGTTGTCTCTGGACATTTAATTTTTGAATGGTTGTGCCCGCGAAATTAAAATTTTCTTACAATTTTTGGAACTTGCGGATCAGTGTTAGGTTGTATGTTGATTAAAATATAATTCGCGACCGAATCATATTTTTCAACCGAAGTTATTTATTTATTTATTTTTATTCAAAATCTACCTTACGACTATCATTACAGGTAAGACTTAAACCTAATGCGATAGTGCGGCTTTTGTTGAAATCTACATCTAGACAAACATTACTAACAATAAAAAATAAAAATATAACTTTAGGAACACAACACACACAGTTCACTTAATCTGAATGACTTTTTCATAAAATAGTCATTCATTGGGATTAAATGAACTTAGAGAGCTGTATTGATGATTTTAATGATTGTAATTCTGTAAATACATACGTGTTACGGTATCATTACACCTGTATTGCTTGAAAGTGTAGCCAGATAGAACTGGCTGTTATATTATGTGTTATGTGTTTCGTATTTCGCCATGTCAGCATGTTTAAAGTTGTGCCCGGGGGAGGAATGAACGAACATTAAAAAATAGTTATGGATGTACCAGCCAGTCAGCCGAGCATAAATTGATCCTAAAAGCTTCTACAAAAATTCCTTATGGAAAAACTTAATACCTAGTGTTCTTAATTGCTATTGAGTTTTGTCCTTAATTTTTTAGGATATCAGTGTTAGAGGAAGACCCAAGAAACGATGGATGGACTGTGAGAAGGATCATTTGGCAAGAAAGGAGGTGTCTGATGAGATGACGAGTAATAGAGAAGTATGGACGAAGAAGACATGCTGCGCCGATCCCAAATAAATTAGGATAAGGGTAGGAGAATGAACGGGCCACTTCTCCCTCAGGCCTGCAGATCATCACGCCCACTTGACAAACTTGCCCACTTGAAAAAAAAAAACTTTAAAAACAAAAAATCTAATCTCCGTTTGAAACCATCAAAGAGCATTAATCTGTCTTCCTTCAACTAATGAATGACAGCCCCGTCCCGTTGTCTCCGACGAGCTATTACACAAGTTTTCACATCACCGCCGCGGAGCTTGGCACCGGTGGCGTGCCACAAAACCATGTTCCAGTGATGTGGCAGAAGTTTCAAGCCTTATCCGGTGTAGGAAATCGATTTTCTTCATTTCCTGATGTCCTTGTACTTTGTATGCGTACTTGAGTTGAAGAGGTCTATAGCGCTAATAGAAATCCATTATAGTTCGCATCAGTAGTCTAGTGGTCTCATGCTCTTCTTCTGAGCTATGAAGTCCTAGGTTCGATTCCCAGGTCAAGTAAAGGGTTATTGGGTTTTTCCATGAGGATTTTCTCAGAAGAAAAGAAAGAAAGAAAGAAAAAGTATTTATTCGTCTCGCACTGGACAAAACAAAGTGGTATTTAAAGAACGGAGATAAAAAAAAAATAAAACTTAAAACAGATTAAAATAAAACTAACTAGACTGGTCCTGTACGAGGCCAAAAGGCACCTATCTCAGCATGGTGCTGTAACATTAAAAAAAGTCACAGCGCTGGTATTCTGATAGGGCCCAAAGTGATGCCACGGTCATTTAATAATAATAATAAATAAAGCGTATAAACGAATAAATACATAAGGAAGCAACTCGGAGCCTTGATTTGTGCCTTGTTGGTTGCAATAGGCTCGCTCATTATTTAGGTGATAAGTCCAGCTCTACTTATAGGCGTAATGATAAGTTATATTAGTTCACAGAGCGTAAATCTGTCAAATTCGAATGCAACAAACACTCAAATAATTAAACACCAGAGTAAATAAATTAGTGGTGCTTTTGCAAATAGTACGGTGTTTCTTAAATTAACGATAATTAATTTAGGTCAAATGAGGTAATTAATTGAGACGCTGCCGGAAATTGGGTAAAAGTTTATCTCAATAAATATAGAAAAATGGGACGAAATACGGGCCAGTTGTTTTGTTTATAACATTTTCTTAGAATTTAAGTGAAATCATGAGGTATCCAGATTTATATATATATTTTTTTTTTTGTAAAACCCATTTACTCACGTTTAGTAGTAAATACTGTCAAACCATTCATAGAGGGGTATCGTATTACCCAGTACTAACTGGGTTGTGTAGGTCAGATAGGCAGACACTCCATTTAAAATTCTTTATTCAGCTGCTTCCGGTTAGATTGGTAGCCGACCCCATCAGGTGGAAAAGGCTAGGCAGACTGTCAACTGTCGTGCTAGCGACACTAAGAAGCAGCTCTAACTGCTCAATTCTCTAAGACAACTTTAAACGCAAGTTTACCTACTGCAATAAACTCTGTGGTGTCATGATGTTGATAAATACCTCGCGTCGCATTGTTCTGAGACGAGTTGGGCACGACTATGACGCCGTATCCGTTGGGCACTGACAGAACTGTGAGTTGGGTAGCTAGATGTTACGCTGACTTTACAACTGCCTTAGAACTGTAAATCACTCTCAACAACATTGTAGGATGAAAAAAAGGATGCAGTTTTTTTAATCCTTCACGGAACACAACATAACTTCATGCCTGTAATCTTCGAAGGGTCGGCACCGATGTAACTGCAGTACACCCACATTTCGTCAGTTATGTTAAAGTTCCATGTAATAGCGGCGAGCCTATTGCCATCAACCGGGCAGAGACTCGGGCTGGTGGGAAATTCCTGATAGAAAACCCAATATCACTTTGCCTGACCTGGGTACCGGGCCCAAGCCGTCAAACTCGGCAGTAGCGCTTGCTAGACCAAAGAGACAGTTTGTAGAGGACTATGGCATAAATATTCATAAATAGATCTACAAACAACTTCTTGTTCGGCGTATGTTAGATTAAAATTTTCGCCGCCAAGTTCAAATAATCCATTTTTACCAGTATACGCGTCATCTATAGCTACGTACAAAAACGACTCGGGAGGCGGGTTGTGCGCACACGAAATAATTATTGTTCGACCCATATGCTGGGTGCTTAGCACCGAAAGTGTGAATGATAAATGAATGATGAATGCATATTTCTTCCTCTTTTTCATGAGCGTAAATATAACTTATTTTGACGTTCATCCATAATAAATTTTATTCGTGGCGTCGCTATTTACAGTCACAGAGGCATTTAATTAAGCATTGATTTACTATCAAACGACCCCTGTTTACCGATCCCAATAAATGTCAGTCATTGGCAAATATCTTTTTCAGGAACATCGCTGCGGTTCCCAATTCGTTGTTCGTGTCCGTTCCGCGCTACCAACCGTAACCTCTGCTCTCCTAGTACCTTTGGTGTAATTAATGCTTCTATTGCCTTCGTTTTTTATTACTTTTTTAGGTTATTTAAAAAGCACAGTGTGGTATATTGAGTCAGGTTAAATAACGGTTAATTGACACTTGCCGTGACCCAAGGGCTGGATTTTACCTTTGCCAAAGGCTGTATACGTTTTTCGACGCCATATTTTAATTTTTTGTTAGGTTAAAATAATTTTAGATTTTAAAATTTGTTTTATTTATTAGTTAGTCACTAGGTAATCAAAGATAACATGAAATTGATTTATTTTCATTGTAGGCAGATTTGAATGAACTTATTTAGATAACAACATTTTACAATTTGATTATATCTTCAGATACGAATTGTAAAGAGTCTTGCCTAGTATTTTTCCAATAAGGTTTAAATTCGCAGTCGGCGCCCGGTCCAACCAAATGAAGCAATATTACTATCAATATTTTACGTAAAGTTACTTCCGTCTGACCTCCACAACCAATGCTTTAGACACTGCAAATAAATGTATTTTCTCTCTTTATTTATTCTCTTTCAATACAAATGTACAGCGGTAATATCAACCACACATCAGTTCACAACATATATCTTTTGACTTCTCTCGGTCATTAAGTATATTTTTCTTTTCAAATCGTTGGTAAAAATGTTGAGTGTTATAATTTATGTTGAGTTCAGTAGGTAGCCACGCCAATGGCGGTGGCATCAATGCTGTTTTTGGGTCTTTAGAAGTGCAGGTGATCAGGTTTCTTTGGGCACTGGAATATAATTTGGAATATGATTTGGTCAGGAACACCGCATTCGCACTGGATTTCGGTGTGATCTATTACCCACCATTTTGCTAGATTACGCCAAGTATCCAGAAGTGTCTTATTACATTATTGCCAATTACATCCATCGCACTAAAAATCAAAATTGCCACACTACCAATTATAGACACAGACTTCTTCGTTGATGTCCAACCTCCCTGCTTACTCCTGAGAGATAGATAAGTGCTAAGTTTACAACATCCGCGACACTTACGGAAACTACACAACTTTATGAAGTAGTCGCTGACACTTTATGCTATCCTGGTATCCCCGAGCTGTACCTACAGAAAAGGTTTTAACTTTTGATGTTAGCTTAGTAAAGAATTATGACCCAATTTTTGTACGTAGATTGTTTTTTTTATCGATAAATTAATCGACCAAAGAAAAGATGGATGGATTGTGTGAGGAATGATATGAAAGAGAAAAGGTCCGATACCACTCAACTGGCACCTCTTCTCATGACAATGTAGGTGCATATCGATTGTACCAGATACGAGACCCGCCCCTTATAATTAAAAAAGGAATAATGAAAATCTCTTACGGCCCCAAAACCTCATAGGTAGACAGACAGGTGTCTCGTACAAGCCGGCGCTTTTATTAGGTGGGTACCCTTCACGCACACAAATATCTTTGCAAACGGCGGGCCAACACATAATACAACCGTGTAATAAATAGGTGCCGATTAAATGAAAAAGCTCGTTGGGTTGACGATACCGTTAAAGTGGAGAGAAATATCGGGATGTGGGACGCACAGAACTGAGAATTTTGGCAGAATAAAGTAAAATAACAAGAAACATCCATAGAAGGTTAGTAACATTTTTAAAATTAATAAGCTTTTTAAAAATATTGGTGAGACGTAATTTTTTTTTCGTATTCTTCTCAGCAAACCCTTTTAATTGATTCCCATATCAATTTAAAAAAAAATATCTTATCCGCCATATCGAATTTAGAATGACGTCACTTAGCTAACCATGCATAGTCATCCAAACTAAACAACATCATCATCTTCTGCCTAGCCTTTTCCCAACTATGTTGGGGTCAGCTTCCGGTCTAACCGGATGCAGCTAAATACCAGTATTTTACATGGGGCGACTGCCTATCTGACCTCCACAACCCAGTTAGTACTGGGTAATACGATACCCCTTGGTAAGACTGGTTGTCGGACTTTCGGGCCACTGACTACCTGTAACGACTGTCAAAGATGTACAATTGACAGCCGGGACCAACGGCTTAACGTGCTTTCCGAGGCCCGGAGGAAACTTGGTATGTAATGGGTGGTCACCCATCCACGGACCAACCCAGGCAAGCACGGCTTAACCTGACGATCGACCCGAGCGGCTGTTATTATTTAGCCACAAGCTCCTCCAAACTAAACGTGTATGCAACATTTCAGTCGGTTTGGGATAACTGTTTTAAAATTCAGTTTCAAGATATGACATAAACAAACAAACATTGCTAGTTAAATAAAAGCTTGTAAAGAGGATCAAACAGGCGCCATCTGCTTTTGCTCGAAGTTGGTTAAAAATACAACCAAATACTGTTACTAGACCTGCATCATCCCACTGCTTCGCAAGGGCGTTTCCACATGACTTCCACCTCATAAAATAACCACTAAAAAAACCACTAAATGGAGCCCTGACATAGCCAAAAGCCGTCGCAGCAGACCTCGTAAGAGATGGCGGGACGAACTGGCAAACAAACACAAATAAAGAAAAAAAAATTACAAGTAGAATAGAATATAATAGAATTATCTTTAATCAAGTATCAGATGACTCAAAAAAATGATTAGTAAGACTTACAACTATATTGGTAAGAACTGACACTTCCCAAAAACAAACAAAGAGTGGAGTAGTGGATCACCGTTGTGGTAAACCATGTGAAATGGCGCAACAGCGACCCACGAAACCACAGTCTAGGCGACTTGAAATCATGCTCAGGATACTATTGGAGCTACCCCACACCCTGCGCACCATGGAAGCGCACCTCCAAATAGAGAGGGATTCTATAATATTGGTAAATAAATACAGCAGACAGTTAGACGGTGAACCCAAAAATAAAAGGCGTCTTCCTCACGTTCAAATCAGTTCCCCTGAGAGTAGCACCTTGCCCCAAAAAGGGACTGGGCGTAAGTATGAGTAGTTACCTAACCTAACGCTACACCAGCCGGGCTAAAAGCATCAGTCCACATCAACTTAGAAAAGGTAGAAAATCCACTCGTAATGACAGACTATAGAAAAGATTAATTGCCACCACGGTAAATAATTATAAAGCAGTAAAGATTATGAACGGATTGATTATAGGCGAACTATGCTTCATAAATACATACATAAACTCACACTTTTGTCCCATGGGGGTAGGCAGAAACCACAGTTCTGTGGTGCCACCTGCTACGATCCTTACATACTCCTTTGACGTCGTCCACGTTCATACATCTGGTCACGCACGGCGGTTGCGAGTACCTGACCTTTCTGAAGAACCTTACCAATAAGGTCAGTGTATGTCCTTCTAGAGCGCCCCCTCCCGGCACTGCCACTCACATCTACATTGTATACCTTTTGTTAGTCGCCTTTCACTCATCCTCTCCACATGACCAAACTATCTAAACATACTGTTTTCAATTTTTGTCACTACATCTAAATGTCATGCTTAAATAATCTAGCTAAATAAATCATTACATGGCTGGACTGCCACGTTAATGTAGTGATCGCAACTCACACACAGACGCGACGTCTGAGCGTGAGATTCGATTCAAAGTTGATTGTTGGATATTGGCCTAATCTAAAACACAAGCCAGCGGGGTTTTGACCGTCTTCTTTCTTCTTTTTAGTGTGGTTAGTGCCTAACCTGGTGTCAAAGTATTTATGCCGCCCAAGGGCCTCTGACTTGCCATGCTGGTTTCCTCACGGTCTACAACATATTTTTTTTTTATTTTCAGGCAACTTTGACTCTTTTTTTTTTTCGGATGGGAAATCATCAAATGACTTCTCCCGCTCTGGGCTGAGCGGGATCCCTCCCGCTCAGCCCAGACTTTTACGGACTAAAACCCACCCATGTTCCTTCATTGCCCTTTTGTGTTTCGGGGCCGCGGTATCTCTTTCGAACAACCCGCAGCACCCGGCAGGCATCGGCCCTTGCGGGCTTTGACTTGACTTTGACCCTCAGATAATATATATACCTTACAGACTAACATACAAAAATGATAAACTACAATTTTTGTTAGTAAATAGAACCTTAAAACTATGTTAGTAAAACTTCACTTGTGCACTATGTCACTGTGCGTTCTTGTGGCACTTGCCCGTGGAAGCGACGTAACACCACTCCCTGCGGCCAAATGTCCTCTACCAAGACGAGGTGCAGATAACACGTTAGAATCGCAACACGAACGCCTTAAAGTTGACGTCACGGCGCGACTCAAGCAGCTGCACTCTCGCCTCGTACTTGGTCTTCTGACGCACGTACTCCACGATGTCCTCCGCCGTAGTGGTGTAGTGTAGGCGGGAGATGTACACCAGAGTGTACAACGTGTGTGTGTCTACCACGATCGATCTTTTGATCATATAAGTCCGAGATGTCAATAATTTATGGTATTTTTTCATAACTTCTAGTCCAATTGTACAAATAAAATAAATTTAATCTGAACAGAGAAGAGTTTCGTCGTACGAACCTTCTGTGCAACAAACATGTTGAGTTATAATTCGCAGCTCTACGTTTTATTAGGCCAAACGGTATTTTATTGCGCGCCTCGTAAAACATACGTGAGGGACCAGGGTATCATCATGATGCGAGATGTATCTTTTTATGGCGCTTCTCAAGGATAGATGATGGTCATTTCATAGTTAGATGTGGTTTTATCATCGCAGTAAAAAAGGACCATGTAATTTTAGACTATCACAGTTTAAAAAAGCGTATGAATTGCACAATTATTTTGGACATTTTGGTTGATATGGCAAGAAAGGAGGTGTCTGAGGAGATTTCGAGTAATAGAGAGGTATGGAAGAAGAATGCTGCGCCGACCCCAAATGAATTGGGATTAAGGCAAGAGAATGATGATGTTTTTTGGACGTTTTGGTAAGTGGGAAAGATTGTAAGGCTTTTTTCAAGTTGTAATTTTCGCGACTAAAAGATTATATAAATCGTTAAAAAAATTTGTCACTCAAAGAAAAAAATCTTAGATTCAATCGCTAGCAGACAAGACACAACGGCTGGGTCCTTCCTAAGGGTGCGTACAGATTAAATAACATATAACACAACTTTTGCTATATAACACAATACAACTACTTTACTTTTACTATTACTTTTTTTTTACTTTTGCTATTTGTTATTACATAACATTCTCTAGTGAAACATGTTAAACAATCATGTTTTATAACATTTTATGTTGTATAGTGTGGACGCACCTTAAAGATGGAAGGGTTCTCGGAAATGCATAAATGAGTTTAATAGAGGGTGAAAGTTTGTATGAAAGCTCTTCATTTTTGCATGAGAAATCCCATCACGGCGCACAGCACATATTATAATTTCAGCTAATCCGAATGAAATTAGCAACTGTTATAGTTTCCTCAAAGGTTATAGCCGACTAAACTAATTAAGATAGCACGTGTATAGTTATTTTAAGTGCTTAATCACTGGATAATACCCACTTGCGTTTATTTGAACTGTATGCTTTAATCTAGCCGCGCCATTTTGAATGAAATAGCATTTTAACTACAGAGGTTGTGCTTTGAAAACTTAAGTATGTATTTATTCTCGCTAACTTGTTTATTTCAGTAGCTATCTAAATGTTCTTTTACTAACCAGTCTTACCAAGGGGTATACTGTTTTACAGTACTGGGTTGTGGAGGTCAGATAGGCAATCGCTCCATGTAAAATACCGGTACATCCGGTTAGACTGGAAGCCGACCGCAACATAGTTGGGAAGAGGCTAGGCAGATGATGATCTAAATCATATTTATTTAAATCGCTCATGATTTCGACTTATAAGACCGCGATTTCAGGAAAATAGATATTACAGAAACACTTAGTAAAACAAAAATCTTCTGTAAAACACTGATAATCGTCACTTAAAAAGGTTTAATACGCAAGGAAAGTTTTCTCTGTCTCATGGGTCTAGTGATCGCAAGCGCAGCTGTTGAGCATGAGGTCCTGGATTCCATTCCCAGGTCGGGCAAAGTGTTATTGTGTTTTTAAACATACCTGAGCGTAATGTGGGTGTAGTATTAGGTACACCCCTGCCCAACCCTTCTGGGATTACGGCCGTGATGTTATGTGACAGTAAGGAAGTCCCCACTTTTCGTTTCTGTTCCTTGAACTTTAGGCACATTAGCTCTACCTATTCCGATCACTGGTGATGATGTTATGAATGTTTTCAAATGAAAGCTAGTCATTTTCGGAGTCAGAAACATAGAAGTCGGTATTAACCCCCTCTGTTCATTATAAATAGATAGCTGTATTTGTATTATCGGTGTTTGGAAGCTCATCCCCTTAGGGACCCTAAAGATCGTGATAAGTGGCCAATGGGAATTCCCACCTGGCGGACGGCTGGTACCCAAATAAAAACAGAAATGTTAGGAGCCCATCAACATCTGGTAAAGGGTCCGAGTAAGGCGCGCATTTTACGCCTTGCTTATTAATTAATCTGTGAAAGACGTCCCGTCTACTTTTCATATACCTGAGACGATAATTATTACTCATGACAACACGCCTTTTATCCCCAAAAGGTATGGCAGAGGCGTACCTAACCACCTAAGTACACCCAGTTACCCACATTTCAACAGTTATGTATTTAAAGTCCCACGTAACCACCTGGGTACAAATCCAGACTCCGCGAGAATTTCCTGCTGGAAAAATGCAATAGCAGTTTGCCCGATCTGGGAATTGATATTATTTGACACACGAATAGACCTGGGTTGGGATATAGGATACTTTTTTCCCGGTAATGCGATCCCGTAATATAATTTCTGTTTTCCATGCGGGCGAAGCCGCGGGCAGAAGATCTACCACTATGAAGTAAACACAGGTGATATTCAAGCATGAACTATCACGTCCCAAAACCGCCTTCATTCTATTCATACGCGATATTTTCCATCGAGTCCCATCCAACGCACGCCATATGCAAATGTCATGCACAATTAATACCGCCAAGCGCGCAATGTATTACGTGATCGTGCATATATCGTCTTAGCTCGGTTTTTACTTACAGTCATCGGTATGAGAATTGAAATGGAGTATATTGGGAGTTATCAATTGTGAATTTATTGGAGAAATTGGAATTTTAGAAAGATAGGTGTTCTCTTACTTTTGTACGGTATAACTGTTTTTGTACTCCTAGTCAATAACAAAATATTTCATTTATTTTTAATGATGACGATGTCGTGTCACGTACAAACGCATAAATTCTATATTTAACTAGCGGCCCGCCCCGGCTTTGCACGGGTGCATTTTTCTACCGAAATATCAATATTTTCATTCATAAAAACCTATTCCTGGTAATTAGGACCACGACAAAATAGAATTCTGCCAAAACGGTTGAGCCGTGCTCATGTGATGCACCGTCATACATGTGGCCATTGATTTTTATTAATATACTAGCTGTATCCTGCATGCGTTGCAATGGACTTTTCCCTACCTACCTCCTGCCTACCTCCTGCCTACCCACTACCTACCCACTACCTACCCACTACCTACCCACTACCTACCCACTACCTACCCACTACCTACCCACTACCTACCCACTACCTACCCACTACTTACCCACTACCTACCCACTACCTACCCACTACCTACCCAATACTTACCCACTACCTACTACCTACCTACTACTAACTCAACTTTCTTAATTTTTTCTTTCATTCTTATGATCTTCTCCTGACAATAACAAACACAACAAAAAAAGAATTAGCGAATTATATCCTATAACTAAAGAAAAAGTATGTATCATCCTAAGACCATAGAAGCGACTCTTTGATGTTAGACGTCTTCTTTTACTCAATATAAATTTATACATATAATAAAATTGTAACAGGCTGATGTCTGTACATTGAAGATATTGAAAAAAAAATTATATGTGGGAGGTCTTTATTAGAGCAACAGAAGCCAAAACAACAGTTTTTAGAATTTTTGTCTGTCTGTCTTTCGGTCTGTGTGTTTGTACGCGCATCACGCAAAAACTACTGCATGGATTTGAACGCAGTTTTTACCGTTTCACTGCTAGACGCCTAACTTAAATAATAGGCTACATTTTATCACAAAAATGATCTCTTTTTATTATTTTATGTGTAAATTTAATAAATAAAATGAATAATAAACAAATCATTTATTTTGGACCAAAACTGTTTTACATTTTGTAAACCCACCAAACTGCGAAACAGTTTGTCGGCGGGATTAGCGTTCGTCTTATTACGTACATTTGATGCACATGTAATCTAATAAAGAAATGAAAAAAATAAGCAAAAAAAAAAGTGGGTTACGCACTATACACACAGAAATATAACGACCTCCGCGTCCAATTCAATAACGCGTTCAGGGCGATGATGGGGTTGTCCCGATACTGCAGCGCCTTGGGTATGTTAGCAGAAGCGCACACCGACTGCTTTCACGCAATGATGAGTACGCGCGCGACGTCCCTGGTCCGCAGAGTACGGGCCAGCTCCAACACCGTTTTGGCGATGATTGGGGGAAGGCTGGACTGCCCCTTCATCCAGCATTGTTCCGGCACACATGTAGCGAAAATTGTAATTTTTATTATTTTATTTGCTTATGATTTTTATTATATTTTATTTTAATTATTTGTAATTTAATTTTATGGTCACTGTTATTGTTCGGTATATGGGTTTAGCTTGCCTGAAATAAATGAATTTTAATTTTGATGAAATTTATTTTTTTGGCTCACGTTAACATGCGGGCTTGGCGATCGGTTTTACGACTAATATGGCCGATCCATCACCATATCCGTTTGCTTATTCTGCCAAATATGTTTGGATACACTATTAGAAAACGACTTAATAGATCTATTTCAGTTGGTCGCTGGTTTGGCCCATCGATGTGAGAAAACAATCTATTCATCCAATGTTCGGCCACATTGTTTAATTGGGTTTCCTCTTAGAACATTTCCAATTAAGAGAAAGATTAATGGTTTAGATAAATAACATAATTCTAAAACACACAGGGGACTTACATCGCAATTTAGTCCTTATCAGTGTCCAAATAAACATGTTTTTCATCTAAAAACGTAGGACAGAGATAGACTTTCGTTTTTAGTGTAATTGTGAGCCAGTTGACTGTTTCTCATCTTGAGTAAATTGCAGAACGTGCGTCTAAAACGGCCAAGGGCAGGACATTCCGGGGGTAGCCAGTAATTGCTAGGCGACGGAATGTTTCACGTAAAACCATAAACTAACTGAACTTAACTTAAAGAAAATTAGATTAAATGGCCGTCATAAGACGTTTACTGGAATGAATGTTCATTTTTGTGTCATTCCACGTTCACTTTTGGTTCATTTTGTGTTCGAGTGATAGATATTTTAATAAAATTTAGGTATACTTATTATAATATAACGACTTCTCTTAAAGACTATCATAGATAAGATATCATATTTATAAAACAAACGCAACCAACCGTTTACTTATAATAGACCATCCAAGGACTGACTATGGCAAGCGCAGCTTACCTTCGCAGATTGAAGGTTCCACGTATCTGTAATTTAGCCTCGAATACCTCTAGTAGTAACTGTGTTATCTGTGGATAAATATCTTCTTCTTACTTGTCTAAACCAGCTAGATGCATCATTGAATGTGACACACATAAAAATGTGTGTAAAAAAAAAGCGAAAAATCACAAAAGGAACAAGTTAGAAGAAAAACCTTCTAACTTGTTCTTTTTGTGATTTTTCGCTTTTTTTATGCTGCCTCATTGATCACTAGCCACATATGTTTCTGCTGAGCATGAAGTCTTGGGTTCGGTTCTTAGGTCGGGCAGCCATATTGTGTTTTTCTAGCAGGAATTTCTCAGTAGCAGCCGGAGTTTGGTGTCGTGGGCGGTTGATAGCAATAGGTTCGCCCCTATTTCTACATTGGACTTAAACAACACTGGCGAAATGTGTTTTACCTAGCCCTTCGGGGTTCATAGGCGTGGAATTATTTCTACGTCACGTTCAGTGCAAGTCGAAGATCTTTCTTTTGAACCGACTTCAAAAAAAGGAGGAGGTTCTCAATTCGGTTGTATTTTTTTTGTGTTTGTTACCTCATATCTCCGTCATTTATGAACCGATTTGAAAAATTCTTCTTTTATCTGAATGGATCTACTTCCCGATTGGTCCCATAGAAATTTCATCAAAATCGGTTCAGCAGTTTGGTTTTTAAATCAAAATAGCTGGAAAAAATATGTCATCCAAGTAAAAGAAATTGCGAAATTGATACATGACAAGGATTTGTGTGTGATGCGATAACTAAAAAAAGGGTAAAATAAAAACGTTTTTGCAAAAAAAAAAACCGACTTCCAAAAAAATGACTACAAAAAGGGGAAAATAACATTACTTTCGGAAGTCGGTGCCAAAAAAGTCAATGAAACAAACCATAGTCACCGAATTCCGAAAGTAATGTTATTTTCCACTTTTTTTAGTGTTTTTTTTGGAAGTCGGTTATTTTTTCCTCTCTCATTAACATTTTCGTGGTTTTAAAATTAACCAAATAGCTAGCTTAACAAGAGAAGCTTACTGTTTAGATTGCGTGTGTTGCAAAATTGTCTGCTGTTTCTAGATTACAGCACTATTTCAGCCCGATTCTAAAATCAGAATGTATCGAGTACATTCTCATCTCGAGCACAATGTGAAGCGCCTAACAAAGGCCAAGGGCAGGGAGAGGCGGGGGCGGGGGAGGGCGCGGGCGACAGCGCGGGGGCGGGTAAGGGCCGAGGTTTTTCATTCATTCGGATAACAATAAGAGTAATAATTAGAGCAGCCGGGCTTCCTATTAATATAATAGACGAAATCAATTCATAATTAATCGGCTTTGGCTCAAAATACTTCATTCGGAACTGAGGTTACGGGTACGGATAACGCTAATTGACTGACATTATGTCATCATCATCAGCATACAGCAGTCCACTGTTGGACATAGACCTCCCCAATCACACGACACTCAACTCAACAGCTGCTGCCAGCCACCCTGCTAGTATCGTCGCTCCACCGAGCCTGAGCGCGTCCGAAATGCTTCGGATCGGCTTTTTTATTCAGCAATATCGAATGTACCAATCTGGACTAGTGATTCCTACCCCTTGGGCTTAGGTCGGTTAGCTTCAGTGATCAAGCGTATACTCAGAAAATAGCTAAAACAAACTCAGGGTCGTATTTTATATCCAATTTCAACAGGGTAGAGCTTTTCAAAGGGTTCGTTCGGTGAATTCTATCAAATATGCTATCAAACGTAAATCTCTAGCCGGACGGCGCGGCGTTGCCGTGTTCCGGCCTGAAAGGGTTTAAGTGTCGGTGAAATTACAGACACATCAAAGTACAGTATAAGATATTGGCGCCTTTTAACGTATAATGTGGTTACATTGATGGTTACCAAAGGGGGAGCAACACTCACAAAAAAAGGTAAATTGAATACATACATATGTACATACATAATACCATATCAATTCTCTATCAGTAAATAACTAACCTTTTAACTAATCGAACAGCGAGTGTGTAAATAAATAAAATCATTCGTTTTAATGTGATCCGTCACGAATACTCGCAAACCACCCATACCTGTGTTCAATTATAATACAATTATTAAATACTTGCGACTCACGTACGTAATAAAGGCGACTGGAGGAACATGAGGAGATAGTTAATGGAGAACCCACTTCATTGCGGTGCGATGTTTTGTACTACTTATTTCATGCATACAACCAAAGTTGTCGACATAGCTCACAGAATAAGTAATCTGAAGTGGCTAAAGGCCGGTCGTATTAGCTGTAGAACCGATGCATGACCGTTGGGGTAGACGTGTTCTTGAGTGGAGACCTCAGGCTCGGTGGAGCGACGATCTCCGCAAGGTGGCTGGTAACAACTGGATGAGGGTTGCCGAGAATCGAGTTGAGTGGAGTGTGATTGGAGAGACCTGTGTCCAGCAGTGAACTTCTGTAGGATGATGATGATTTCATGCCAAGTGAAGTCAGTCGATATACACCTCAGTCAATAAATTCGTCCCGATAGCAAATAAATACAAATTCTCTAGTGTCAAAAATATTACAAAAACGGTTTTACATTGGCCCCAAACAAGGCAAAGCCTGAATCTTAAAAAGGGTATCGTATTAGGTTATAGCTGTCTTTTAAAATTACCTGCGTCGTTTTACGAATATTTTGGATTGATTTGTTCAGAATTGGCTGATCTTACTTATTGAAATTAAAAAAAAAAACATACATACTATCTTAAAAAAAATATTGAACGTATAAAGCTATAATAGAAAGCCACTATTTCTCCCAAGCGGCCCATTTTCGCCATTTTATGCCATGCCATAAGTCTCTGACTTTCTCTCGAAATATTGATTTACATAGAACCAACGTATAATTAACAGTATACACCACACAAGTATTCATTTAAGTCATTTATCAGAACACAACGCTGACGTAGACGCTATGAGCTAAATATATAATCTTATGGATAATTTATGAGCTCTATCGATACAATTGATTCTTGACGTTTGTCAGAATGGAACTACTCTAATTATAACCATAACCGCTGTAGAAATATGGAGTAATATTAACGTGAATGTGAGGGGTACACACACGCCACCATCGAACATATTGTTTATGTATTACGTTCGGGAAAAAGCAGTTCGGCTTAGCCCGAATTGTGCGGAGCCGTACCGAACATACCAGGTGTTAGCGGACCCTTCACGAGGCCGTCAACCAATCATTCTGTACATAAAACTAAGTAACTACGCAAACATTATTGCTAGGAAACTACTTTTTTTTTAGGTGAAAAATCACGTTTTACGGCAAAACTCAAGGTTACGCACTCAAAACCTTGTGCTGTAGGATGCATTGAATATTACTATTCGTGGAGTTATTTAAAGTTATAACCTTAAAAACTAGTATTTGAAAAAAAAAAAATTGGAACTTTGACGTCCAATATCTCCGTAACTAATAGGTTCCCAAGTATGGTCCGGAACAAAAAAATGATCACAATGACGGGTAGAACAAGTGCCTTTCTGTTTTGTTAAGGGTATTTTTACACCCTTTAATTCAGCAATGTTACTTAGATGTCGAACGGAGTTTGAACAAATATATGTTTTAAGTAGACACTGTTTTTGTATGATGTAACCAAGATTTTGCAACAGAGTTTTGATTGAAAAGAGTGTCCATGCAGTTTCTTGCTCACACTTCATTCATTCTTCTACGCTATGGAATGGGCAACTACAGTACTTTCACAAGTTATTATGCCCTGTGACTGGGATCGTAGGTTCGCTTTTTTTGTTCTTTTTTTGATTTTGATTTTTTTGATTCGGTTGTATGTTAGTTTTTTGTGTTTGTTACCTCATATCTTCGTCATTTATGAACCGATTTGAAAAATTCTTCTTTTATCTGAAAGAATATATTTCCCGATTGATCCCATAGAAACTTCATTTCATCAGTTCAGTAGTTTGGTTTTTAAATCAAAATAGCTGAAAAAAAATATGTCATCCAAATAAAAGAAATTGCGAAATTGATACTTGACAAGGATTTGTGTGTAATACGATAACTAAAAACTATAAAATAAAAAAAATGCAAAAAAAAATAACCTACTTCCAAAAACAACACAAAAAAAAGTTGAAAATAACTTTCCTTTCTCTTAAGTCGGTGGCAAAAAAGTCAATGAAACAAACAATAGTCTCCGAGTTCCGAAAGTAAAGTTATTTTCGGCTTTTTTTTTTTTGGAAGTCGGTTATTTTTTTTGCAAAAAAAAATTTTTTAACATTCAAAAGTGCCTGTAATGGACTAATTGAAATTAATGGTTTGAATTTGAGATCTTTTTTCAAAAAAATACCGCCGAATTCAATGTGCAACACGAGCAAGCATGACACATCCCAAATTGATACAAATGGTTACTTTAGAACATAAAGTTTTCACGTTAGCGCCATTGAAAACTTGGCTACCGGTACTAGCGACATTTTGTCGCCACGTTATTGAACATTTTGTTTCAGGAAAAAGTGAATCCGAATGTGTTTGTGTTGGTACATTAGTAATGGCGTGACTTATCGGACTGCTGCCCTTTCATGGTTATTTTTACCTCTTCTTCTTCGCGTGTCCATAGCAGTCTAAACTGATTCGCCCAAAATTTGGCGACGAGTTTTGCACTTTCAGTAGCGTCCATCAGTTCCTGTAATCATCATCATCATCTACCTGCGTTTTCTCAGCTATGTCGGGGTCGGCTTCCAGTCTAAGTGGATGCAGCTGAATATCAGTATTTTACATGGGGCAACTGCTTATCTGACTTCCACAACCCAGTTAGTACTGGGTAATATACCCCTTGGTAATACTGGTTGTCAGACTGACTACCTGTAACGACTGTCAAAGATCACTGTCCCCTCACAGTGCCTCTATAATTTACTATTTTTTTACATTACAAAATCAATCTATATTTATTTTAGTCTTCCTCAGTCAAATACAACGTACTATCCAATAACTTCGATTACGACTACTATCGACCAAACTGTGTTCTGATTTAAAAGAATGTCCATGGAGTTTCTTGCCCGTTCTTCTCCATAGAGATCTGCGCTTTGGAATAGGTAACTAAAGTATTGTCACAGTTATTATGCCTCTTGACTAGAACTATAGCTTCATTTTTGTTTTGTATTTCACACTGGCACTTCGCACGCGACTTCGTCCGCAAATATTGTGATAGCTCATATAAATATAATTTATAGCACCCACGAATAATGTAGCTTTCCACCAGTGAAAAAACTTTTAGAATCGGATCAGTAGTTCCGAAGATTACCCCCTACATACAAACATACAAACAAATTTTACCTCTTTATAATATTAGTATATAGATTTCAAAAGTGCCTCTTATTGACTTACGTCTTAAGTCAAGCACTTGACCAAAAATCACTTCCTAACTCAGCCAAAGTCCTTCGATAGCCTTTCCAAGTTGTGGTTGAGAAACTAAAGCACCCGACAAGTCGGTAAATAATACAAGGTGGTTGTTATTACTTTGCAGCTCTCAAACTTGGCCGTTGGACATAGAGAGCTCTTCAAAGTTATTTGGGTTTGATCACTTTGCAGTTGCTATTGTTTCCAAGATGTTGGTGTGGTCAGGGTGGAGTTGTGAGCTCGAACCTTGCATGTTTTATTGTCGTGACTCCTGTTAAAATTACAGGCAAACTTAGTTGGAGGGATAAATAGGAAGACTACCTATTTAAATACTGGGTGAGTTTTAAACGTTAGCTATACTTTAAGGACGTGTAGCATTCATGAAAATGAACAACTTTTACTACGAGAATGGTCTCGTAGTAAAAGTTGTTATGTATATGTATGGAGCAGCTAATATTTTTCACAGTCATGGGACTGTGAAAAATATTAGCTGCTCCATACATTATTGGTCGCGTAACTCAAAAAAATGTATACAACAACAGATTTTTTTATCATATTTCATCGTTAGTCTCTTGGTAAACGTTGCTCATATTCATGAGTGCTTTATTCCCTTAAAGTAATGTCTACGTTTAACTAATCACCCTGTATACTATCCACTGTCTTTTTGATCTAGTGGTGGCAAGCTCTACTGTTGAGCATGACGTCCTGGCGTCGATTCTCAGGTCAGACAAACTGTTGTTGGGTTTTTCCACCAGGAATTTCCTTGGTGAATGGCAATAGACGCGCCCCCTCATGGCATGGGACTTAAACATCATTTGCAAAACGTGGGTGCACTATAGGTTACAACTCTGCCTTACCCTTGGGGGTAATACAGTGTGAAGATATGAAATTTATCTGAATAGACTGGGATAACGGCAGGAGAATGTTGATATGCAATTTATTACGGATATATTTTATTACGGAATGGTTTTAAATATTCTTATTTACCTACATACAATATAATATCATCAATATAAATCCATTAAGTAGATTGTCGGCCGAGAAATGATTTTTCAATATAATTGGCCTCGCGCTGCCGATGATTCAAGCTTATAGTATTCGAGATTTTGATGCATAGAGTTAGTGAACAGTCGTGTTCATAATTTATCGATTTCGAGTACTATCGAGTTAACGTTTTCGCAAAAGTGATATTCGATCACACGTCATTCGATTTCGAGTACGGAACCCTCTTTATTTCTGTGTTAGTCATTTATTTCAGACTAGCTATTGCCCGCGACCTATTTGAATCAGATTTTGTTAACAATTTCATGTTTTTTTTACTCGGAACCCTAATCTTTTTTTCTAAAATAAAAATAGCCTAAGTTATTATAACATCAGCTGTCTGCCAGAAAATTCCCGTCAAAATTAGTCCAGCCGCTTCGGAGATTAGGATGAACAAACAGACAGACAAAAATTCATCTCGTATGCATTCGGTGTTATTTTGGAATTACAAACAGACACTTAAATTTCATTTATTTGTATAGATGTATAAATATTCTCATGTTTTTCTTCGTGGGTACATATTATTTGCTAGTTCTAACGTTAAAAACATCAGACTTATTGAGGTTGACGTATGAGATTTATAGTGAACGCTTTGTTGCCAATTTCGATTCAACATCAATAAATTGCGAGTTGCCAGGCGGTATGACTGTTACTATTTATTAAAATCATATCAAAAAGTGTCAGGTGTGTTACCATGATCTCTTAAAGCAGGAATGTTTTAGTACGATTCAGAGAGTGAGAAAGAGATGGCGCTAGAAAGCGCTTGCTTCTCTTTTCACCAGTTCTCAAGTGAATCGTACGAGAAAATATGTCAACAGGATGCAACATCGATTCTCTCTGAGAAAATAAGAGGTCTCGTTGTGTTAAGTGTCTATTGAAGACTGCCTCATTGATCTACTGGTCCCAAGCGCGACTGCTGACCACGAGATCCTGGGTTCGATCCCCGTGTTGGGCAAATTGTTATTGTTTTCCCATCAGGAATTTCTCAGCTAGTCTGGATTTGTGCCCGGTTGATGGCAATAGGCTCGCCCCTTATTACATGGAACTTAAACATAACTGGTGAAATGTGGGTGTACTATGAGGTACAGCTCTGCCTAACCCTTCGAGGATTACATGCGTGATGTTATGTAATGTGTATTTTGAAGTACTTACAAATACAGCTCATTAACAGCTGTTTTTAACCGACTTCAAAAAAAGGAGGAGGTTCTCAATTCGGTTGTATGTTTTTTTTTTTTGGTGTTTGTTACCTCATATCTCCGTCATTTCTGAACCGATTTGAAAAATTCTTCTTTTATCTGAATGGATCTACTTCTCGATTGGTCCCATAGAAATTTCATCAAAATCGGTTCAGCAGTTTGGTTTTGAAATCAAAATAACTGGAAAAAATGTCATCCAAGTAAAAGAAATTGCGAAATTGATACTAGACAAGGATTTGTGTGTGATACGATAACTAAAAAGTGTAAAATAAAAACTTTTTTGTAAAAAAAAAACCGACTCCCAAAAAAAAACACTAAAAAGTGGAAAATAACTTCACTTTCGGAAGTCGGTGGCAAAAAAGTCAATGAAACAAACAATAGTCACCGACTTCCGAAAGTAAAGTTATTTTCCACTTTTTTTGTGTTTTTTTTTGGAAGTCGGTTTTTTTTTGCAAAAAAGTTTTTAACACCTCCAGAGATTAAACTACGCGGTTGCCCCGTGGATAGGTGACCAACCTTTACATACGGAAACAGGGACATATGCCGTTGGTCCCCGCTATCATTTGACAGTTTTTATAGGTAGTCAGAAGCTCTTACATCTGACAACCAGTCTTACCAAAGGGTATCCCAATGTTACCCAGTAACTAGGTTGTGGATGTTCAGGTCAGATAAGTATTCGATCCTGGTATTCAGCTGCATCTAGTTAGACTGAATCGACCTCAACGGAGGTAGGAAAAGGCTTGGCAGATGATAAAAAAACTCCGAACAAGTTCCGGTCAAGTTAATTGAGATTTCTGCCATTAAACCTGGTAGAACGATCGATTCGGACAGGCAACAATCTACCCTTTTTTGTCCTTTTCACTCAACTCCCTTAAAATCAAAACATAAGCTGCTATCTCTTGCATAATATTCTCGCTGTAAGCAGGGCTAATTCCGAGCGTTTCCGAGCAATTCCGAGTATTTCCGAGACGTAACTAAGTTGAGCACATTAGTGTTGTTTTTATCTCTGCCTTGCACGCTTCCTGGGCTTAGGACGCGTTTAGATTGGGAGAAGAGCTGGTCCTTTATGAGGTGCATCTTGATCATGTACTAGGCGGCCATAAATACTTTATACAAAATACATCCAAAGACAGCCTTGTTCCACTTACTGCTGAGTATAGGTCTCTTCTCTTTTGTGACATGTTAACCTGGTCAACACGAGTGTCAACCAGATATTATTACCTAAGATCTTTTGAACCTCATCCCGTGTGACTTTTGGTGTGAGCTTTTCTACCGTCTCTCTCCAATTATTCAGTCAACCACCTCCAAACATGTATTTCTGGTTATCTTAATTATCTGCCCAATTTTAATTTATTCAGTAAATGTGATGCAGGACCTTATATTTTAAGGTTTTCTAAAAAGGTTTGTTGCGTGGATCATTTTAAATGAGCTGTTGAATATCTTTTTTTTAAGTAAACGCGAGCGATTATAGACAGTAACCGACAATTATGATAAAGCCGAAAGCATGCTTTCAACTCGAAACACCCAATTGGGATGCTAATAGGATATACAAATATGAACTGTAATCTCTATAAACATAGATCACAAGATATACAGGCAATGCAAATAAGGATTTAAACCAAAATACACATTAGATATGCATATAAGGATGGCTATGCATCTGCGATGCTACTGGTACTGATGTCTATAGGCATGTATAATATCAAGTAAGCCACCAAAATTTTTTGCCTAATCAGGAAGAGAGAAGCAAGCCAAATAAAAGATGGATGCATTGTGTGAGGAATGATATGAAAGAGAAAAGAGTAAATGATGCCGTGACGTCTGATAGGGGAGAATGGAAGAAGAAAACGTGTTGCGCCGACCCCAAGTAGAAAGGGACAAGGGCAGGAAGATAGAAGCAGAGAGAGCATAGTATAATCAGACAATAATATTCCCCAATACTCTCTGAGAGAGGACAAGCCAAAATAAAAAGTTGGTAATTTGCACACGACTTCATATTTTTGGTTCTGGGCAATACCTTTCCGCACGATGTTTTTGTTCACCGTTTCAGTGTTGACGGAATTTAAGTACACAAACCCAAAAAAAAAATCAACTTCTAATACCATGTTCTTCAGAAAGGTCAGATGTGTAGTAGGTACTCGCAACTGGCACGCGTGAATGACCAGACGTATGAACGTGGACGAGGAGGAGGACGAAAGGAGTTCATGGGTAGTATCATTCTGTAGTTTCTGCTTAAGGGAAAAAGCGTGAATTTATTTATACGAGTATGTAGAAATAACAAACTTTATCACTGTGAACGCACCCTAAAAGCTAATAAGATAATACTCTTGCGTCCCGCAAGCAGCTAAATAATGCACTCAAAGACCTGGTTTATTCATAATGTGTGGGATGATGGTACAAATCCTTTTTCGGATACAAATACGGATACTTTGCAAAAGGAAACGATATTAGAGGGATTAAGCAAACAGGATAGGAGGCCTTCTCTTGTGGGTTTAATAACCAATATTGTGATTACCAATCTAAATACCCAGTGTGGTGATTTTGTCTTTTGTTATGCTTGTGTGGGTGACGATGTTTATTATTCCACTAGGACTTCGCAAAAACTGTGATAAGTCGGCTGATATATAAATATTATTTATTGCTTAAAGCACCCACGAATAAAAAATAAGCTCTATACCGAAGAAAATAAAAAAGAATTAGACCCCCCGCCCCTACAAACTTACACACAAATACCTCTTTATAATATGACTCACAAGAAAACGGAGCTCCTGGTCGTGAACGGATTTCGCTTTGCTCGCTCCGGGGTCATTGGACGAAACGGCCATGTCCGATGGCAGTGCACCACGAAGACGAGAACGAAGTGCAGAGCCAGGATCACTACCCTCGGGGTGTATTAGTATATAATTAGTGAGGCCTAAGTTTAGCACATGTTTTAGATAATTAAGACTGCCCATTGTCAATCTACTTTTTCCGAGTATTACCTACACACTTTGTCTTTCCCGTTCCGGCCATGGTTATATTGTACTAGCTTATGCCAGCGGCTTTGCCCGCGTGGTGTTCGATAATTGATCCACGGGATCGTCTTACCGGGGTAAAGAGCCTATGTGCTATTCCAAACTGTAATCCATCTCTGTGCCAAATTTCATCCAGATCCGTTCAGCCGTTCTGGTGTGATTTAGTAACAAACATCCATCCAAATTTTCGCATTTTTATTAATATATAATATACTAGCTGTTGCTCACGACTTCATTCGTGTGGAAATTTTGATGTATTTTTCCGGAATAAAAAGTTACCTATGTGCTATTCCAGACAATAATCTTTTTGCCAAATTTCATCTAGATCCGTTCAGCCGTTTTAGCGTGATTGAGTTACAAACATCCATCCATTTATTATATTAGTATAATATGTAGATTAACATATAATATTGTATATTAGTATTAGTATAGAAGTATAGATTAACAGACAGATGTGTTGCTGGGGAGTTTGTCATACCAATTCTTCTCTATAGATAAAATACAGGGTGGTGGAGCAGGATGCGCGTTCTCGGAGGACGGTGTTGAAGTGCTAGTTGTCAACATAATTTGAATAAGTATATGATTTCTGATTGAGAAAAGCGATAGTAAGTCAAGAAACGAGTCTCTTGCTGTATATCCAATGTATTATATGTGCCAATCATAATGATTAGAAAAGAGACAAATACATCAATGAGTGAGGAGCTCGTGGCTGAATAAACACAGCCGCTTAGGGTCGACCTTCAGGTTAAGCCACGCTTGCCTAGGTTGGTCCGTGGATGGGTGACCACCCAATACATACCGAGGTTCCTGCGTGCCTCGGAAAGCACGTTAAACCATTTGTAGCTCTTTGAAAATCGTAACAGGTAGTGAAAGACCCGAAAGTCTGACAACCAGTCTTACCAAGGGGTATCGTATTACCCGATACTAACTGGGTTGTGGAGGTACGGTGTGAAGGTAAGGTAACAGATAGACTGTCGCTCCATGTAAAATACTGGTATACAGCTGCATCCGTTTAGACTGAAAGCCGACCCCAAAATAGTTGGGAAAAGGCTAGGCAGATGATGACATACACACACAAACTCACGCCTTTTTCGCAGGGATAGGCAGTAAATACCTACTACGAAAGTATTTTACCGTACAAATAACGTCAGCAGCGTCAAACTAATTACTAGTCACACAACTGTTTAAACACCAAGGTACCAGGGCCCCATAACATACAAACAAGTAAACATTATTTGCTCAGTTCAAATTACATTCGAATAAACATATCTACAGTATTGATTAATTGTGCCCCACCTGTGACTCGAAGTTTGATAAATTATGCTCTCTCCAAGAAATTTGTATTAACTGATATTACATTACGATATGGAAGGTATCCAAATAAGTGGCCTTCGGATATGAAATATCCGTGTGAAGATTAGGTTTCGTATGTTTTCGACCGTGTGGTTTATGGGCGATTTTAGTTCCATTTCGTTGGAATAACGGAAATGAAATTAATAGCCCAGGTTTGGAAACGCCTAACTTTTAAATGTCAATTGAGGCCTAGGTTATAGTGCAACCGGGAAATTAATTTGGCTGCAAACTAAAAGTTAAAGTTTAAATTGTAGTAACATACCACAGTCTAAACTTTGAGGTTTAACCTAAATCTGGCTATAATATACAGGTATCCAACGATCAAGATACCAGGAAAGCATACGTAGCGAAGAGAAGTTGAGTTAATCTTTAGCGCACATAACTCACAAGGCCCTCGACATTTTTAGGGTTCCGTACCTCAAAAGGAAAAAACGGAACCCTTATAAGATCACTTTGTTGTCCGTCCGTCCGTCCGTCCGTCCGTCCGTCCGTCCGTCCGTCCGTCCGTCTGTCAAGACCGTTTTTCTCAGGAACGCGTGGAGGTATAAAACTGAAATTTCTATATGATACTTAGTTCTACTGTCCCTGGAAGCTGTAGAAAAATCAACCTTCTAAGTCAACGCAATCAAAAGATACAGCCACTTAGGCCGCAAATTTCCGCAAATTTTCGAAACTCGCACGGGAATCAAAACCTACAGGGTACTTCCCGTGAACTTAGAATCTTGAAATTTTGTACGAAGTCACGTCTTATAGTACAGATATAGGAAAATTACGAAAACCGTAAATTTTTAGTTTCGTCATATAAAAAAAAGTTATATACCCACAGGTTTGTACGGAACCCTCGGTGCGCGAGTCCAACTCGCACTTGACCGGTTTTTATTAATCCTGCCTGACACTTTTGCCATAAAATTTCCAGCAGTTTGCAGGGAAAGGTGTTTACTTCGCGTATAAAATATTGTGGGCGTTAATTGGGGTAGCTTGAGCCCAATGATGTAGGCGCAAACTGGTTAACCAGTTCGCCGACTCGAAGGAGGTCGTTAGTTCGACTCCGGTTGCACTATTTATTGACTTCAATCGAATCCTAGCAAAAATATGGGTACCTATTTATTTTATTAGAGGGGTACCAGGAATAAAAGTTTGGTCAGACCTGTACTAATAGATTGTCGATCGACTGCAGACAGATTCGTCAGTGCATTAAATATCTCTAGGAGTCAAAGTGAGCACAAGAACATCATCTTCTCCATCTTTTCCAAGCTATGTTGGGGTCGGCTTCCAGTCTAGCTGGATGCAGCTGAATACCCGTATTTTACACGGAGCGACTGCTTATCTGACCTCCACAACTCAGTTACTGGGTAATACGACAACCCCTTAGTGACTGTTTGATTGAATCTTAACAGAAAACTAAATATGACAGTGAGTTTCACATATCACATGACCAAAAATGTACCTATTATTAAAAAATGAATTTGTATCAAGTCACAAAAAGTCATAATCTAAATATTTCATTTTATACAAGCCTACATGGGTACCATGGGTACTTATAAAACGCCGAGTTAAGGTGCAGGGTTGGGGTTGGTCGTTTCATATGGAGAAGAAGAAGAACCGGCAAGAAACTCCATGGTTACGTCTCGTCTCGTTACATGAGTAAGTCTCAGATCGGACTAATTAAATAAAACTTTTAATTAAGATATCAAAGCACTGCCAAATATCCCCGATCTTTTGGTAAAATTGAAACTCGTAAACAGAAACGAAATGGTCGAAATAAAAATACCTTCTCCGTTGTGTTTGTCACAAAATGGTGGACAAAGTATAAAGAAACAAATTGTTAGAGAAAGTCTCGCTCGACGTAATTTTCATTTGGCAAAACATTGAACGTTTCCGCTGGGACACAATGAAATATTGTTTGGCCAAGTATTTAATTAGTACGCGAAATTATTAGTGAGTGCCTCGTTGGTCTGAGGGACATGAAGTCCGGGGTTCGATTCTCAGGTCGGGCGAAGTGTTATTGGGTTTTTCCTTCAGGAATTCCTCAGTAGCAGCCACGGAGTCTGGATTTGTGCCCGGCTGATGGCAATAGGCACGCCCCCACATGGGACTTAAATATAACTAGTGAAATGTGGGTGTACTATTAGCTGATACATGTCTGCCTAGCCCTTTTGGGATAACAAGCGTGATGTTATATTTTATGTGAAATTATTAGTGTGTCGAGGTAACTTGCAGGTTCACCAACCTACATGTGACATTTTCAATGTCATCTATCTAGTCGCTTTTCGTGTCTTTCTTTTGTTTCTATGCCTGTTTTTCTTTCTTAGACCGCATTGTTCTTCTAGACTTCGCAACGGAATTTGATGCAGTTTTAACTATTATTTAGAGTGTCTAATCCGGCAGGTTTTTTGCGTATAAAACATTAGTATATTTTAAAAGTATTAAAGAAACATCGATGTACCCGTGCGTCCGAACCTATTGACCGGGGCCAGTAACTAGTTTTGTTTACTTATGTTTAATAATCAGCTGAATAGGTTATCTTTCCCGCTCTAATTGGGGTTACACATTTTGCAATGTCTACGCTTAAAGATATTTATTTTCCCTAAAGAATTACAAACTCACTTCTAGAGAAATAACATAAATATGTATGTTACAATGTTATCTGCCAGTAAGCGTAGGTAAAAATAAGAACCAATACGTACTAATATTACAATATTACTACATAATGTCGAACAAAATAAATTGAGAGGAAATCTATATTTTAATGCGGTGAAAAAAGATTTCAACCGACAAAATGCGTGGTAATCAATGCTCGTTCCATTCCATCTTATATAAGTAGAACCTCCAACTCTGTGGGATTAGACATTCAATCTCGAGGGACCGATTGCCATTCAAGAATAAAATTGGTCCTTCCTAGCTACACTTTTAGCTTTTCACCCAACTGTTGGTACTGGAGCAAAGCGGCTTATGTCTGCCAGCTGATTGGCAATGCTATGTTAGTTGATTGACAGCCGAAGCGAAGTAGGTCTTTGTTTTTAAATGTTCAATATTTTTGTTAGGATTTACACACGTCGGACGCAAAGCGATGTGCAACCGGGGTGATGTTTTTTATTTTTGCTTAATTTACTCACTGCCTAGTTGCCTCATAAGATCCAATTAAACTACCTTGAACTATCAGTTCATAAACATAATATTTTCAGTCATCATACTTATTAAAGTGAGTAATATAGTTTAATTGGATCTCATGAGGTAGGCAAGTTGGCACTGCCTACCTGCAACGCCCACGCCTGACCGTCCAGCATTTTCAAAAATCTTTTACGATATTTGAGAAGATCTATTGTCTGGGTCCAGCCCTGGGCCCATCAGCCAGGCTGTGGTGGGCTTTAGACGAGCTTCATTTTCTATAAATTATCATAATTGAACACGATTTTCGTGGACACACATTTTTTACTTTTGCATCAAAGTTTCTGCTGCAACATAACATAACAACTTTGTATCATAACTCACGAAATGTGGTTGTACTATTAGGTATACCTCTGCCGAACCCTTCGGGAATTACAGGCGATATGTTATATTTGTTATGTTTCCGCTGAAAGTATGTAATTTTAAATAGTCCGTCTATATACGTTTGAAGAACATAATTATGGATGCTCAACTCGGAGCTAAGTTCTAGGTAGACACAATTTAGAAACGCCATCGACACGCGAAAAATAAAGCATTAACTTATGTCTATTCTGTAAAAATGGATTTTGACGTCGGGTTTTGAAAGGTAACATGATAAATACCACCATTTCAACCGATTCATAACAAGATACGGGGCCATAACTTCACAATCTTTCGGGCAAAATTCCAATATGAAACTTGTGAGAGGAAAAACAATACTCAAAGGATGGATTTAGTCTTACCAAGTGGTTTCCGATTATCCAGTAACTGGGTTGTGGAGGTCAGATAGGCAGTCACTCTATGTAAAACAGATAGACATTTAGACTGGTAGCCGACCCCAACATACTTGGGAATAGGCTAAGCAGATGATGAGGTACGGAGTTGGCCTAGAGGTCTTAATTGCTACTGCTGCACATGAGTTGCTACTGCTGTTGGCCAAAGTGTTATTGTGTTTTTCTTTGGTGAATTTCTACTTAGTAGCCACGAAGTCTGGATTAGTGCCCAGTTGAAAACAATAGGCTCGCCCCTTATTACATGGAACTTAAACATAACTGTGGAAATGTGTGTTAATAGTACACACATTTCTGGCACACCTCTGCCAGAACCTGCGGAGGTCACAGGCGTGATGTTACGTATGTAGGTATGGATTTTCCGCCGCAACCAAAACAACTTACTGTTAATCTATGTATTCATACACAACAATAATGTGTCTGTTTGTGTATCTTGAAACACACTGCCTAGACTTTTATGAGCCTTCACCTTTATCTTTGCGCTATAAAAAGTTTTTTATTGGAGATTTGCGAATAAAATAAACAGCTGGATCAAGTTAGTTAAAGAAATGTGTTACACAGGGTAAATGGCCTCTGTATGTTACTTGTATCTACTTCATATTTCATTCATCTTCTAAGCGTGTCGATCTTCTTCTTTATCGCGTGGTTAGTGCCTAACCTGGTGTCACAGTTTTTATGCCGCCCATAGGCCTCTGACTTGGCTTTACATGCCGTCGAGAAATATCTCTCAGGCATGCTGTTTTCTTCACGATGTTTTCCTTCACCGAAGCAAGTGATAATTATAGGTACAATACGCACATAATTCCGAAAAATCAGAGCGTGTCGATGAGAGGCCATTTGATGATTTCCCTCACCAAAAAAAAAAAGCGTGTCGATGACAATTTTAATTGAGTCAGCCCAAAATTTGGCGACGACTTTGGCACTTTCAGTAGCGTCCATCAGCTCGTATGATACGCAAGCAACAGGACCGGCACGACACAGTACCAAGTGTCTCATCGTTTGTGGGGCGACACCACATTTACCGTCCAGGTCAGAGTCATTTATGAACATGAACAAGTTTTCCTTGACTCGGCCAACCTGTGTCCGAAGTCTATTAAGATTTCCAGGTCATCCATAGCAAACGAGTTTTCGGGAGCGAGCACATTAGCGAATCTGTCACAAAAAATTCACGATTCGTGTTTTCAGACGTACGTGATTTTTAAAAGACGATAATGTGTTTTAGGTCATGTCCGTCATTTTTCACGATTCGTGATGCGTGTGACCACGGGCATTTAAAAAGTATTGCCGCCGGCAAAAAAAATTGACGGATCGTGAAAAAGACGATACGTCAAAAAAAACAAATCGTCCCCGTGTGAACGGGCGGTAAGATATGGTTTCCTTTTAAAATGGAAAATTGCCAATTTAGTTAACTGCGTTTTGCAATTAGCTCAAAATAATAAATTAGGATGGCGATAAAATGTGGTTATAGAGAAGGTAATATATTTATATTTTGGGCAACTACAGTACTTTCGCAAGTTATTATGCCCTGTGACAAGGACTGTAGCTTAGTTTTTTTTTTTTGTGTTTTGACATTCAAAAGTGCCTGTAATGGTCTAATTGAAATAAATGGTTTGAGTTGAGTTTGAGTTTTCTTGAATTTTAGTCTGGATTTTCTCCAGCGCAAGCTTTATCTCTAAGCTTGCGCTATTCATTAAATCGCTCTTTAAGAGTTTGAGTTTTGATTACATTATACTGAGTGAAAGAGACACAAGGATGGGTGTAGGTATTGCTCTTTTGTAGGAAACAGCTGGTTTTTTTAACAAACTATGATAAATTCACTCGCGTCGGCGTCCCTTCCACCCCGTATAGCATTTTCCTAAAATAAAATAATTCCTACAATCACTTACCATAACCGATGAACCTACGGATCCAATCATTTCAACATGATTGCTATGCTAACATAGCTTTGTTTGATGGCAAACTATTGATTGAGCCATTTCTGATAAACGTTTAGTCTTGAATTCCATTCTTAAATCAAAAATAATTTTCTAAATTACCATAAGTGCCTATAAAACGGAAACGGTTCATAAAAACTCAAGCAATAATTTCCTAAGTTTTCTTATTCCAACCTCTTTGAAAAACATATTTTATCGACCCTCCTATGTCTGTCTCTTTCTCTCATTCCAACCCAGACTCCAAATTCAGCTTAAATTAAATAGAAACTTTTACTAAACACTTTATTATGTAGGGAGCCGAGCGTCAATTGGATTTTCCCTTCCAACGCAAAATGATTTCCGTAGCCGAGCGAACGGATATGGAATGATGAACATTTCCAGCCATATCTTGCTGGAACTGTATTTTGCAAACTCCTCGGATTCATGATTGCCTAGTACCTACGTGGTCTGATGTACAAGTTGCTTTGAAGCCGTTAGGTTCGATTCAATCGAGAAAATTGGTCGGAAAATCGCAAAGCTTGTAGTAAAGATATCAACTTTAGCGATTTTATTCGGAATGGAAAGTATCTAGACATAATCAACAGAATGTAATTTACAATTTGGCACGAAATCGCAAGATAACTGTCGCTTCGTTGGTTTGTATCTATCTTATTTTGCATACATTAAACAAAATTTGTTAAGAAATCTATCGAATTTATCTTGTCTTTTAAAATAGTCACTGATTAATGTTTTATCACTTAATTCATCAGTCCCACAACATTATAATAATAATACAGCCCGTTCACACGAGGACGGTTCGTTTTTTTTGACGTATCGTCATTTTCCACGATCCGTCAATTTTTTGACGGCGGCAATGCTTTTAAATGCACGTGTTCACACGCATCACGGAACGTTAAAAATGACGGAAACGCCATAATCACGTACGTCAAAATACACGAGTCGTGAATTTTTTTGTGACGGATTCGCTGATGCGCTCGCTCCCGAAAAATCACGAAACTAATATGAACACCGATTCGTTGTTTTTGCCGGATCGTAATAAAACACGATTCCGTATGCAATGTGAACGTCCATCCGTCATGACGTATCGTGTTTTATGACGGATCGTCAATGACAGAAGCCGTGTGAATGAGTCCTTAGAGGTAATTATTGGAAGACGAGCCCTCGTCAAAAATTGTATACGATCTCTATAGAAGTCGATAAATGAAAACTTACATCCCTGCTTTTCATTGCTATTGCAACGGGTTATAAAAGGCTTCTCAATAACACCCAATGTACGTTAAGACCGGCGTGTACCACCAGTGGAGCACGGAGTATTTGCTGACACGGCGAGGCGTACCACCGGTGGCCACGTCACACTATACTTTCAATATACTAAGAAATTCGCGCCGCTTTGAGAGAAAGTGTTGTATTTACCGTCCCCGCCTAGTAAAATTGACAAATTTTCATAGTGCAGCTCAGGAGGATATTATTTTGAAAAGTAAGCAAAAATCAATGTTGAAAAATTGTATTTCGGTTCATGGGGCGGTGATGTACCACCGGTGGCCATATCAAGATTTGCGCCGTAGGATACCAAATACCTACTCATGAGGTGCCGGTCTGAACGTGTTAAGCAATGTAGTCAGAATCATATTTTTCTTCCTTTACTACCTGAAATATACCCTTTAAACCTCTGGATCCAACACAAAGAAACAACACATATGTACGTACTGAGACAGAGTTGTTAAGACTAATAAAATTAAATGTACTGTTAAATGTTGCGTGACTCGTAAAACTGAGAGAACATTAAATTTTCCTCAGTTGACGTCCGTTCGCAGAAACGGAAAAGATACATGATTTTATTTCAATCTACGTGTATATATAAAACACAAAAATTGTTTCTACCTATGTACGTTATACCTAGACTTTGAAGCCATCCAATCGATGTGCCTCAAAATGATTTCATTAGAAAGGCAATAATGCGAAAATGGTTTTAAATCACTAAAACAATGCATTAGGTAACCCAATAACACTTTTTACCCGACCCGAGAATCGACCCAGGACCGTAGGCACAACGGTCGGTCTAAAAAAATATCCGCTAAGTAAATTTTGCGTGAAAGAGTAGAAAACATCAGAATGTGGATACGAATGGGCAAGAAATGCGTTACTCTTCTTATGTGTCAGTGCATTTTGTATTTCTTTATTTACTTTATAAAAAGTAGCTTCACAGCTGATAGTACATTTACATAAAAATATTATACTAAACATTACGCCAATTACGAAGTACACAGAAAAATAATAAGATAAGCAGAGAGTGACTCTAATTAATTGGCATTAAAATTTATAGCGGGTGTCTGTGTGCGTGCGGGTAGAAAAAATGCCCATCTTTAAAAGCTCCTAAACTTTGTCTGAAAGTATGATCACCCTTGTTGAAAATACATATTACGTTTATGCCACGATAAAAACACACCGGACGTACATTAAAGTGTCGGCACTCGTGGAGGCTACTTTAATGGACCATGTATCCGGATGTCAACAGAGATACAATAAAGATAGACGTATTATATTTATCCATGTTCACTTTAAAAGCTCCTATCGCATCTGGAGTAGCGAAGAAAGTGATGTCTGAAGAAACAGGCCAAAGAGGTGACTGCTGAGATGAGGAGTAATAGAGAAGTACGTATGAAGAAGACATGCTGCGCCGACTCCAAATAAATTGGGATACGGGCAGGAGATTGATGATGTTGATGTACCACTATTGTAATTTTTTTTTTTAATATACAAAGTATATTTATTTATTTCAACTATATACATTATAATTATTAAAATGACTAAAATTAACTAACTACAAACTATAAAAGAGCATCAAAAAACTCCTCCTCAACGCTGTCAGCCGGTAATGTGCCCAAGAGACTGGCGGCGTTGCCACGTTGTATGGCAACACTTAGCCTCTGGCCAAGGTAAAAGCCAGCCCTTGGGTCACGGGAAGCGTCAACTAGTCGTTTGGAAATTTCCTTAAAAACGCTGTGAGCACTCGGACCTATTGTAATTGAGGTTTAAATAAATAAGATCACTCGACGTCTCATGTGCCGTCCATCAAATGACCTTGTGACGTAACACTGGCCGGTCAAATTACCGGGCACGCTGCGTTCATTCCCAGCTTCCTCCGTGATTAATGTCGCAGTGGCATTTGAGACAGTTATGTGTTGCAAGCTCCTAGCGAGCGAGGGAGAGTGATCGCGTGGATTCTCTTTTCACGATCATTGTTGTAATTACAGTGGTTTATTTGGCTGGCTTGTGTGCTCGTAATGTTTTATGTGTGCTTTCTTGCGTGGGTAGTATGGTCCATTATGAAACATGACTGTTTTTTGGTCTTAGTACCATTTTGAAACTCGAATTCAAAGCGTTTATTTCAAAGGTGCAATTTTTTGATGAAGTAATCTAATTCAGATCATCAGACACAATACTACATATCTTATGCTATTACTACTTATTCACTTTCTTGCTACTATTATAAATACGACAAGCCAAGTCAGAGGCCCATGGGCGGCATAAAAACTCTGACACCAGGTTATTCACTAACCACACGATAAAGAGGAAGAAGAATGCGAAAATTTGTGAGGATAGATATTCATCCTCACAAACTTTCATGATTATGGATGGGTGGGTGGATTAGGATGTTTGTTACCGTTTTACGCATTAACTATTGAACGGATTTGTATGGAATTTGGCGTGTGCCAAATTCCATACAAATCCGTTCAATAGTTAATGCGAGAGAAATATGGAATGAAAAGTATCCTTTGTGTTAATCCATCTCATAAACTAGCTACACTTCTGAAGTCCACGTGGACAAAGTCGCGGGAAGAGGCTAGTGTTTGTAATAGTCACTGCCTAGTCTTTTCCCAACTATACATATATTGATCGGCTTCCAGTCTAACCAGATGCAGCTGAATACCAGTATATAACATGGAACGACCCAACCCAGTTAGTGCTGGGTAATACGATACCCCTCGGTAAGACTGGTTATCAAACTTTCGGGCCACTAACTACTTGTTACAACTGTCAAAGATCTAAAAATGACAGCCGAGACCACTGGCTAACGTTATTTCTGAGGCACGAAGGAAACTCGGTACGTAATGAGTGGTCATCCACCTCTAAACCGACCCTGGCAAGCGCTGCTTAACCTTGAAGAGCAATCCGTGCGGCTTTTATTATTTATCTACGAGCTACAGTCTTCTTAATAATGTTAAATCGAACTGCTGGACTGTGTCTTTGGTTAAGTGGTCGCAGTCGCAATGGGAAAAGTGTTATTGGGTTTTTCCATCAGGAATTTCTCAGTAGCAGCCACGGAGTCTGGATTTGTGCCCGGTTGATGGCAATAGGCTCGCCTCCTATTACATGGGACTTAAACATAACTGGCAAAATGTGGAGGTACTATTAGTTACACCTCTGCCGAAACCTTCGGGAATAACAGGCGTGATGTTATATATATTATATAGAAATGTGACTGGCTTTATCGCCCATCGCTAGTGACCACTATCATCTTGGTCGGTTTGAGGACGACGTCATAACAATACTTTATAGCCCACACTAAAATGTTTCATGTGTAATGTCGCATTGAGTTTCATTGATACAAACATTTTATAGCAATGGAGAGTATAAGTTCAGCACTCAGAAATAGAGAGGAAAATGTTGTGAGGAATGTTTTAAGTATGAATGTGGATGGCCAAAGAAACTATGGATGGACTGTGTGAAAGATGATATGGCTGGGAAGCAGGAGATGGCTGCTGAGATGTGATAATAGAGAAGTATGGAAGAAGAAGACATGCTGCGCCGACATCAAATAAATTGAATGATGACTACGAAGTATAAATAGGACCGAAAGCGGATATACTATAATTAGAAATCTACATCAGTTTAGAAGTTAGAGCCTAGAAAAGTGTGATTTTTTAATAGAATTTACAATGATTTTCGGTAGCTTATGTAAATCAAATACAATTTTGTTGCTAATAAACTGTATTTTTGCCTAACACCCTTTGACGTAGTTTCATATTTATTATACAGCCTCCTAAAACAACGAAAGTTATTTTTTTATGCGGTAGTGAAGGCTATTTTCTTTCCCCTTAAGTGTACTAGAAGGAATAAAAGCAATCTGATTTTTAATTTGATTTCTGACAAACTTATGAACAACGCATTGGGACGCACCAATCTGTTTGGCTTTAGAAATCATTTTGGAATTATTTCGGCACTTCACAACGTTCCTTTCGTTGTAAAGTGCTGCATGGCTGTTTTGGGCGTAATCACCGCCATCTTGGTTTTTACTCGAGTACGGCAAAGCTAGAAGGACGAGTTATGATATTCAATTCAATTTCCACAGAATTTTTTACAAATTTTTACCAAGCAGCTACCTCTTAACAATGGCATACAAGTATCAAAAGAACTATGCTGATGTTATCCTCTAGCAAGGTTTCAAAGTTAATTTTAAGATGATTCTAAGTAAATAACCAAAATGAAGATGTTGAATTGCCAAAAAGAGTCTCAATTATGACATGATTTTTTGTAAAAATACCTAAATCCAGCAAACAACACAGGAATATTCTGCCCAAAATCCTTTCGTATCCTGTATCGAGGTACCAGGAGCACATTCGTGCTAGGAGCTAATTCCGCCGCTTCAAGTGGCCATATCGATCCTCCACTAAACGTTCATATTATTTATTCAAAGCAAGTGACCCGTAAATAGTCGTAGGTTTGCTCCGCATCCGGGACTTTCCTTCCGTTCTCCTTCAACAGGGTAACATAAAATTAAAGGTAATGTACCGAAAGGGTAAACCTTATGGTTATTTTCATTGCTTTATCGAGTAAACTTCCATTGATAACTAAACAAGGAATCCTATTAAGAACAGACGGTGGTTATTTTGGAAATCGAAACCTTTTTTTATCGTTTTTCATAATTTCTAAGGTAAAAATGTAGTTTATGTAAATTAACAAAATTATGAATGTGAAACTGGTGCTACCTGGTCGATAATTTTACCGTCTCGGTTTTAATGCAATTTGGCAGCAACGTAGCTACGTACCAGGGAGAGATAATTCAATACAAGACCTTGCTCATGGAACCTGTGACCTTGGCTAATTGAAACTTAAGTATAGCTTAGTAGAGTATCTACCGCTATTGCTAGCCTAGTACAAAACAAACCGAAATATAAATAATTTTGTGAAAAAATAGTTCCAATTTGAAAGGAAACACTAGAAGAAAGAAACATGTCCTAAAACGAAAAATTCAAAAACATGACATATCCCGCTCAGGGCCGACTTGGTGGATAAGACTCACTCGTCTCACATGTCGATGTTGTGCCCCTCTCTCATGGCGATGAGAACTTTATAAGCTTATGGTTATGATAAGTATCAACTAGCCAGAAGAGCTGTGTGTGAAAGGGCATATCCGGAGAAATTCTCTTAAGCCGCGACTTAATGTCGGACGTACGCTGTCCCCTAAGTACTAACGCTAGAACATAATACTCATAATATTGTAAAACCAAATAATTTTAAAAGACTAACCATGGAGTTTATGTGAAATAAAATATTTTGGTTTTTGATTTACTACTCTGTCAAGAAAGTACCGGGAAACGATCAATAATACACAAAATGTTACTTATTCATCCAAAATTATTTTATCGCCTTCAAAGTATGCTCCTTCAGAAACGATACACTTACGCCAGCGATTTATCCAGTCATCAAAACATTTTTTAAACGCTTTTTCCGGAATTGAGTTCAGTTCTCGCCGCGAATTCTCCTTTGTGTCTTCTACCGAATGAAAACAGGTGCCACGAAGTGGTAATTTGAGTTTAGGAAAAAGAAAGAAGTCGACTGAAGCCATATCTGGTGAATAAGGTGGAACTAGATCGATGGTATTTGTTGAGTTTGTTAGTCAAACATTCGTTCACTTTGATGGCCTTGTGCGCCAGGCGCATTATCGTGGTGCAAAATCCAAGAATTTTCTTTCCACAAATCTGGCCTTTTTCGTCGAATTTGTTCTCTTAAACGCCGCATAACGCTCAAATAATATTCTTTATTTACGTTTTGACCTTTCGGCAAGTATTCCTAATGCACAACATCGCGATAGTCAAAGAAAACGGTCAACATGACTTTGATTTTTGATCGACGTTGGCGTAGTTTTTTGGGTTTCGGTTCAGTTGGAAGGCGCCACTCCGAACCTTGTTGACTAGTTTGCATGTCAAACTCATAGACCCACGTCTCGTCACCAGTAACAACGCATTTCATGAATGTTGGGTCGTAATTGACTCGTTCTAGCATGTCCTCAGCGACTTTTATGCGATTGAATTTTTGAAGAAATATTTAGGTCTTTTGGGGCTAGCTGAGCAGCATGTGAAATGGTACGGATCGACTCATGAGACACAGAAAGTTCAGCGGCTATAGCTAGCTATCTCTCTCAAACTTGAATGAGGATTTTTAGTCCCTATTTCCTTCACTTTTGCGATGTTATCTTCAGTTGAAGACGTTGATAGCCTACCAGAGCGAGGCAAATTTTCCATCACATCTCGATCGCTTTTGAACGCTTTTTACCACTCATAAGCACGTGTTTTTGATAAAGTCGATTCACCGTAGGCCTTTTGTAACATTTTCAGGGATTCCGAACACGAAATTTCAGTGGGGATGCAAAATTTAAGACAAACTCTTTGTTCGATGTTTTTGTCCATTATGAAATTCGCAATACACACTAGATATGATCTAACTAAAAACAGCACTGTATTTAATTTAAGTAACAGATGCAACTCAAACTCCGCGCCAAAATGGAAAACAGTTGTGCGAATCTAACAACAACAAAAAAAAACAAAAAGTTGTATTTGGAGCCATAAACAAATCATCCGCTCCCGATACTTTTTTGACTGAATGTAGTTCTAAACGTCTATGCTTCAAGAGCCAAACAGTGTTGCTGTAACGCAGGCGCATGTTTAACATTTTAGCTGTATTTTTAGGATGTCAATATAATTTCTTATGGGCATTGCAAATGCTCAAATGCGACGGAACCACATTTGCTACACAAACCATAAAAACTTTGTATTTAAGTCGCCAGGTAATAGGCTTCTTTTGATTACATCGCACATTGAATATTAAAAAAAAAAAACGAAACCCCACCTCCTAAAATGCGTGGTTTCACAAATACATACCCTTTTTTTTAACCCTAGGAATTTGCACATCATTTTCCGGCAAAAACCAACAATCACACAACTAGTGGTTTCATGATCGCTCTTTAAACAATCACACTGTAATAGCTAGATAACACACAACGGTTCTTCTTGCATTTTATCCTCCCGCCCGACCCAAGCCCAACAAGCCATCCCGCGCCGCTGTGCAAATAGCCTTAAATTCCCTAAATAATAATATCATGACCCAACCTGTCCCTACTCGCTGCCCTCCCCCTCAATGACGCCCTAAGGCGACGTCTGAGCCCCACAGGGGGTGCCCTTAGCGAGCGGTCATTTCATTTAATTGTAACCTAGTTTGTAACTCCTGGCTGGGGACTTAAATTCATTTGAGTTCACCACAGGATAGTCCGGTTAAGCAGCAATGAGTAAACCAACCTTATCGAGTTAGTAAGCAGCGAGTGGCCATGTCAAAAAAATTAAAAAAAAACCGACTTCCAAAAAAAACACTAAAAAACGGAATCGGAAATCGGTGACTATTGTTTGTTTCATTGACTTTTTTGCCACCGACTTCTAAAAGTAATGTTATTTCTTTTACTTGGATGACATATTTTTTTCCAGCTATTTTGATTTCAAAACCATACTGCTGAACCGATTTCGATGAAATTTCTATGGGACCAATCGGGAAGTAAATCCATTCAGATAAAAGAAGAATTTTTCAAATCGGTTCATAACTGACGAAGATATGAGGTAACAAACACAAAAAAAAGACATACAACCGAATTGAGAACCTCCTCCTTTTTTTGAAGTCGGTTAAAAAATATCCAGTCATACAGTAATAGCCGACGAAGCCACACATTATAGGTAATCATATTCGCTGCGGAATTTATACGTTTGACGCAGCTGTCAGTATCCCAGGCATATGTACTAACTAGCTATATTTGAAAGAGGTTTATAAGTTTATTGCCATACTTATTTTCTAGAGCAGTGGCTCTTTTTATTATTTTTATGATATCACTTGTTTTTGAAAATTATTGTATAACTAGTAATTGGCGCAAAGATGCCAAATCTAATTTATTTAAAAACTGATTTCATTCATAATTATAACAGTCTGCTATTCGGGGCGGAGACGAATCCAACAAATCAGACACCATTAAAGTCGGTCCAACCGTTCTTGAGTTAAATGGTGTAACACGACTATGATTTAAAGAACAATGGCAGGCTTTCATACATTAAAATAGGTGAGAAGAAATTGTAGTGTCTACATGTCAAAAATATATTAAAATGTTAAGCTTCAGACTCTGAATAACTTTGTTTAAGAATTATGTCCTGATAAGGCTCCAAAAAAAAGATATATAGATTTTAACTTTTTTAGGTTATGTCTTATGTCACTTGAAGAAATTCATACATTCAGTGGTTTTTTGTTGCTACCCTAATGAATTCTCAACATAACATACCTAATTATCTAGAGTTGAGCATTTTAAAATATTATTCCTTTAATATTAATGTATTTTTGAACCTTCAATTGTCAGTCAGTCAACCTGTAGGTACTGTGTACTAACAAATGATACGTATATAGGTACATCGCTGGGATTTCTACTTGTATTGCACAAAAGTACAGAGGCCTAGAAGATTTCTTTGACGGTCAATGGTTGCCATGTAGATTCATGAATGGAAAAAAGAAAAGACGAAGTCTATGTTTTCTCTGCCTACTTCTACGGGGAAAAGGCGTGATCTGCTTAGGTGCAGCGTACTTCATACTTTAAAAAATAAAAAAACAACTCTTTTTTTTTACCCTTTTATTCGTCCTCATCTTCTCGTACAATAATTGAATCTAGAAATTCTGCTGGCGCTGCGATACTAGGTGACTGATGTCTGGCCCATCCTAAATAGCACACCAGAGTCATGACAGAGAGACGAGAAGCGCAGAAGCATCAGTGACAGGCCGCGCTTCATGTGACATTTTATTTTAGCTGGTGTTGCCATAACATTAAATAGAATTGTTACATAGATTATGAGTGTGGAGTGCGATAATGTTTAATTATTCCAAGAAATTCTTTTTAAAATACGTGTTTTTGGAAAAATATCAGTTTTATTAGTACCGATAGTATAGTTATTTCAAAAATATATTTTGTATTGTGTGTTATTTTGGTGATTTTAAAAGTTTAGACGAAATTGAATAAATATATTACATTGCAACACTTGGATAGTGCAAAAGTCATTTGATTGTCCTAAAAATGTATGTTTTTTACTGTGGTTTTAAATAAAATACATTTTTATTTGAAAAATCATAGAAAAATAATTAAAGTCTTTTTATATTTAAGACATTTCTAGACGCAATCATTTTTGTCACCTATTATTCTGCCTTTCTCCTTTATATAGATATCTATCTATAATAATTTATACCTTGTATCAGGGTCTATACATGGCCTATTTAGCCAGTGACTTATAAGTGAGTATCTTATACTTATAACGTATACACTTAAGTGAGACTTCTGTCGTATTGCCCGCTTTCACGAATACTAGAATGAATTGAATTTGCCTTAATAAAGGGCACTGTTAGAATACAGTAGTTGCACTGTATCTTGACACACCATCAATTGACATTTTTGAGCTGCCAAAAAGCGGTACCGCATTTTGTATGGGTTAGTCCCTGAGTACCCCGATCCCCGAGGCACCCGTACCGGAGGTTAGTCCCTGAGTACCCCGATCCCTGAGGCACCCGTACCGGAGAACCCCGAATTCGATAAATATGATTACATTTCTTTCATTTGTTTTTTCGATTGTTTTCAACTTGTACGGTCGACATAAAAAGTGCTTAAATGTATGTGTTTGAAATACATAAGAAGAAGGTAATTTATTTGAAAGAAGATCGGAATTTTGGGGCACTTTTAATTTCAAAAGCGTTCTTCAATGAAAGTATGTACATTATATGAAGCAATCACGGGGCTTTTCTTTCCATGTAATATCTTTTTTTTAATAAGCTGCACAAAGTAAAAAAAGAAAAAATGAATATTTTGCTTAAGCTGAACATCTAAACGAAGTCATTTGCAACATCAAAACGTAAAAATAGTGACATCCCATGAAATCTAAGCCATTTGCGGTAAGACTCCTCCTATCTTTGGAAGCCCAAGAGTTCTTTGATTCTAAGTCAGCCTCTTTTTGGATTCGTAACGTGTTTCATGTTACTAAATAATCATGTTATTTAATGAATTATCACCTGCTGTTATTAAAAATGTAAAGTACGAACGTAACGTTTTTTTTTGGAGAAAGGAACCTCCTAACAATACGAGCCGTGTCCAGGAGTACCGCTTTCTTAATCAAGCCCTTGATCCAGCTGCCTAACGAGAGCCTCCTCAGGCATTGGTCGAGGCTCTTAGCAATTAAGCCATTGGCAATGATCACTGAGTTCACATCCCACCCATGTCGACAACCTCGCGAGCAAAATCAAGATATTTAATTATTGCTTATCTATCTTGGCTTTCACGAGGTTCTCGTCATGCGGGACTGTTATATCAACAATCACTGCGCGCCGCTCTGATCAATCCATCACCACTATATCAGGCTTATTAGCTATAATAGCCCTGTCAGTGATGATGGATTGATCCCAGTACAGTGTTTTAACACTGTCTGTTGCCATTTTCGAGAATTTGTTCGGGCACCTATAGTGGGACCTATAGTGCGGCACTTCTGTTTTGCGAATTTTTTAAATTATGTTAATATTGGAACATGTTAATGTTCCATGTAGGGTAGTCATTTTGATTTTCGGTATTGAAAATGCAACTATTGTGATAATAATTAAAACCTGTGATTTCTCTACGAGACTCTATATTGTATTCTCTAATTATAATATTTACCTTAACCAAGCAAGACTTACGTAATAAAATTTTATTTAACATTTCATCTGCTGACGGTACTTTTAAGCTAAACTGACTTTTGATTGACTTTCTCAAGATAAAAATAAATGGGTTAGTCCCTGAGTACCCCGATCCCCGAGGCACCCGTACCGGAGTACCCCGATTTATTTTTATCTTGAGAAAGTCAATCAAAAGTCAGTTTAGCTTAAAAGTAC